>JACJUY010000186.1:68595-115635 GCA_014220935.1 Platorchestia sp. MABIK | reverse complement strand
AAAAAATCTGAAGTTAATAATCGCTTCTCTGAAATAAATCAAAGTTCTGGAACACTTGAAAGACTTGCATCTCTAAAAAATAGAAGAAAATAAAAGATTTCACCGAGCTGTTGAGGGCACAATTAGACTCGTATTATCGTGAGCAACAAATCTAAACTTTAATCAAAGAGCGCCCGAAGCTCAGCTACTATATGTCAAACTCTATGATGGGGTCAGAACTAAATACAGTGATGTAGTAATGGTCAGGCCTTATCAAATGACCCACACACGGCAAAACCTGGCCAGGCCTCAGTAACGCCCTCATTGCTTTGTTCTTTATCACTTACTATGTAGTGTACACTAGTATCGAAGATTATAGAACTCAATATTTTCCTTGAATAGATTTTCCAGAAGTGGATGACAAACAAATATATCCATCCCAATGGTACCCGTGATAAAAATTTTCTCGTACTTGTGCACTGGTGTAACTCGTCTCACAGATACGTTCATTGAGCGTCCTTATGAGCGTCACAGAGAGACGGAAGAAGCGGTCTCTAAGCAAAGATGTAAATAAATATGTAAATAAACACATAACAGGTATCATTAGGTTAGAGGATAGTTGGCCGCTCGTGTAAGTCTTATATTTTAGTTACATTCAAAAAACGGAACATTGCGATCACAAAAGAATTACCTTGCAGAACATTACGACGACCATAATGTAGGTAACATAGAATACAGCCTCTACTGTATATGCTGTATGTTCGTTTCCGTTGTTCAACAGTCTACTGAAGCTTCTTTGAAAATAACAGCTTCCTTTCTTTAAACTAAAATAAACATATTTCATGTAAAAAAGTATAAAAACTTCATCAGTAGAAAGGAGGATGTAGATTGAATTCTCTACTCGTCAAATCGCTTGAAATTGAGCTACTATTTCAGCAAGGAAGTTGTGGTTAGCTTGTTGATGTCAGTTTTGCCTCGTTAAATTATTATGAGTGCTTGTGTTCTGCCTACTGAATTCATCACAATAAATACAAGTTTTGTAGAAATATCAAAATGCAACGTGTTTTATTTGGATTACCATAATGCTGAAGGAGTACATTAATTTTACATTAGAATGTTTAGAGTGACGTGTATTTCTATTTACCCTCAAAGTTAGCCTCCTCCAAAACCTACGTATACCTCGAAAAATCATAAATTTCCGGGAAATAGAAGTAGTTGAGCGGTGGTAAGAAAAAACATACAAGCTGCGAGTTGAGTACACACACACAGTACACTCTGCTCGTGTGTTGTCACTCAGCGTTCACAGCTGTGCCAACATGCGAGCGCAACATACCCGCATGTTGTCACTCAGCGTTAAAACATGCCAGCATAATATACTCGCATGTTGTCACTCAAAATACTCGCATGTTGTCACTCAACATACTCGCATGTTGTCACTCAACATACTCGCATGTTGTCACTCAACATACTCGCATGTTGTCACTCAACATACTCACATGTTGTCACTCAACATACTCACATGTTGTCACTCAACATACTCGCATGTTGTCACTCAACATACTCACATGTTGTCACTCAACATACTCGCATGTTGTCACTCAACATACTCACATGTTGTCACTCCACATACTCGCACGTTGTCACTCTACATACTCGCACGTCGTCACCCAGCGTTCACAAGGCACAACCGCCGTGAGTCGCATGCCGCAGTCGTTAACTGGGTTGTCTATCGAGCGCAGATCTCCCCTAACCATTATTGGCAGGCAACTCAGGCAGCCATCAACGACTTCCTCCCGAAAAAGATTCTTGCGACTTCCAGTGCCGGATGTTCTCGAGTTTCTGAGAAAACGATCTCAGATCCCATGAAATTTATTGCAAAATCGACTATGCTGACAGGACTTGAAGTTTATTGAGATCAACAATAAAATGCAGTGACCTTAAAAATTATAACTGAATAGCTTCGAGCCGCTGGACTATGTTGATGCTAACTTAAATTTGAAAATTACACCCTACGACAAGCTTAGGCACCGTCAGACAGTGACTCAGGGTGTAGAATTATCACGCTTGGATAAATCAAGAAACAAGGAAGGTTCCTAAAGTTCCCCTTATTTATGATGATAAACACTGGTTGCAGTTCCAAGAAAATGTGAAATTTAAATGGCCCCTAGGTCTTGGAAATGAAACGTGCTTTTAACTCTTGATTTTTATCAATGTTTGACCATTTAGAAATGAAATTTTATATCTCATGGCGTACCGAAACGTAAAGGTATTGTAGCACCTGCAGCGTTACAACATTTACAGCACTGCAACACGTACAACAGCACAGAAATACTTGCAACACTTGCAGCACTGCCCTACAACGCACGCAACACCAACAACACTGACAAATTTGCAGCACTGCAATGCCTACAACACCTGTAACACTTGCAACATTGCAGCACCGCAATGCCTACGACACACGCAGCACCTGCAGCACCTCAGTGCTTACAACGCACGCAACACATGCAACACCTGCAACACCGCAGTGCCTACAACGCACGCAACACCTGCAACACCGCAGTGCCTACAACGCACGCAACACCTGCAACACCTGCAGCACCGCAGTGCCTACGGCACACGCACCACCTGCAACACAGCAAGATTCGCGATGAAGTCCTGCCTAAAGCTGCACGGAGGCCGCTGTGTTGCGACGCATGTATAATGCATGATGACCGAGATGCATGGGTCGAGCTTCCCTTTGACGATACTCAATGCACGCCGAATTGAACTTCCTAACTGGATCCGTTTGAATCAGCTTGGCGGAGCATGAACGACTTCACCGATGCTCATCTCCTCGTTCCAGTGACCAAGCCTTCGATGCAGGATAATGTTGGCAGCATTGCCCTGTCTCTAGATTACGTGGCCTCAAACGCTGTTACTCGCTGTAATTCGCGGCACACTCGAGAGCTCAAGTACGCTTCAGGGCTTGTATTATTGATGGAATTTCAGCTACACGTGGACTCAATCTTGGAAATAATTTGTTGGTGACAGTTTCATGGTAGTTCTTGCTCAAGAAAACTGAGAGCAACTTCGTTTTGTCAGTTTGTATGATCTGTTATATATTCTTACATAAATGCAGGCATGTAGCTTTTATTGAACAGAGGCTTACCATAGCCTTAATTTAAAATTTCAACATACTCAGAAATTAAAATTCGAGCACGTAGATACAGGTGGAATTCTTAGCTCCCTAATTCCACCATTGAAGTGAAAACTGTACAAAATGATGGCTCAACCGTCTTGCATTCCCTTGTCATTAAACATGAGAACAGTTACAGGACAGTTTACCACTAGTATCTAGATTCTGCTGAGATAATAAGTTTTTTGTGCCCTTTCTTAATTTGATCATAAATCGGAGAAACGGAATAGAAATCTGTCATCGTTTTTTATCTAAATTTTCACGCAAAATGACTTCCATTTTATTCTCCTTAATAATACTGATGGTGTGCACTGCTTCTTTAACTACAATGATCAGCACTTAAATGGTATTTTCTCGCCAGCGATTCGCTGACTTAGTTGCGCACGGTGTGCGTCTGAATACGTCGGTTCCACCATGCGAGCGCTTTATGTTCGCATTGCAGAACACGCCGGGAGGAAAATTTGCACCGATCCTCGTTTTGCAAGTCCTTCTCTGCCAGATATCTGCTTTTCAGCTGAAAAGGGTAATTTTCATGTAAAATTAGATGATTACATTTCATTCTCTGTTTCATATGTTTTCAAAGTTTGTATTATTTATTAAGTCTTGCTCAATATTCTGCAACGCAAACGAAATTCAAATAATACTCAGTCTGCTAACCCGTTGCAAATTGCTTAGAAATTTTTTTGAGTGTGATGTATATTTACTGTTGTTTTAGATAAAAATTTACCACAGGTTACAGCAATTGAATTTCTTAACACAAAGATTTCCCCACGTAAAATGTTGTTACTTTTGTGTAAGGAATTCTCCACAAGATCTCAAAATGAATATCAGTTAATTAAACTTGCGCAGGTGCACAGTTTTCCTTAGTTGTTTTATGTTTTTCTAGCGTAAAAGATTACTTATACGACATGCGGATGAAGTTGTCGGGCAGATTTTGAGCACGCATTGAAACACAGTCAAAATCTACTTCTTATTCCGGCAAAGATACATTAATTTTACAGTAAATAATAGTTAAACCCTGTTTTATGGAAATCAAAATAGATAATTCAGCAAAGGTAATGAAGTGTTTTATAAGAGTGCAGCTATAATTGATTTTTGTTGCTCCGGTTGGATAAACTCAGAAGCTGCAACTTAAGGTTCATCGCCTTCAGCTTGTGTTGGCGAACCAGGAACTACCAAATGTAATTTTTAAAGAGGTTGTTCTCAAGCTTTTTCGAAAGCCAAAGATAACCATAACCGTCAGCCCAATGGTGAAATCAAACTTGAATGGAAAGTTAGTCAGAGAAATAAAAATTAGTAACATAGCATGAGGAACATTGTCATTTTCCATGAACTAGTTGCCAAGGAAACAGAAGGATCAGCGACGCACAAACCTCCAGAAGAAAAAATGACTGACTTGGGCAAGAGTTGTCCTGAGCAAGTTCAAGGAGCGTATGCTTACAGATGACATCGAGTTTTCAGAAGAAAAACTTTTCAATGTTCAGGTGAAGTTAACTGAGAGGGACATGGCTCTGGGAAAGTCCGTTCCAGACGTACTGGATTACGAAGAAAAATCGGACGGGAGAAACCCGTCTTTGATCATACTGTAGGGTAGCATTACCAAAACTCAAAAACTTTATTTCATTTTACAACAACACGGTTTGATAATGAACACAAATTCACAAATTCAACAAATTTTTACTCCTATGCGCTAGAAAACCGTAGGAGCCGAACACTTTCCAACAGGGCAACACACCTTTTCACAAGTCGAAAAGGACAGAGCGGTGGTGTAATGGCTACATCCCAAAGACTTGAAGCAAGGAAATGAGGCCGTGCTCTTCACCTATTCTCTACCCAAAGGATTTTTTTTAGGTCCGTTGTATTCTACAGTTTGAGACCACCGCTTTCTCTTACGCAACAATAATATTGAAGCTTTAAAGCTCTCCGTAAAAATGCCTTGGGAAGAAAATTTGTCAAGACATGTTACAGAATGCAGCAAAGAGTTTCTAGACAAACTCAAACTCAAGATAAGAGTTAGAATAAGACATTGAGTACTCGTTTATAATTTATAGAAAGATTCTAATTGAATTTTGTTGGAGCAATTCTGGTTTTACAAAAATTTCGAACAATTAATACTTCTGTTTGCCCGAAAGCATTATCCGAGACCCTGTATTTTCTAGATTGAGTCTATGCGAAGTTCGAAAGTTTGAGTTGAAAAGTTTGTTTGTTTGCATTTCATTGCAGCTCCTGAGAAGTCAGAGTGGCTGTTTAATAATGCGCACCTCGTCTCAGAGAGAAGTTGGGTCGCTTTGAGGGCGACAAGAAAGTGTCCGTTTTATTGTTCAATAAGAGCTAATTTCAAACTTCTTATTCAAAAGTTAGCATTTTGACTGCTGATGGCATATAATAGTTGGCCTCATCGAAAAAATTCTGCTGTTTTTTTGAACAAATTCCAGCATTTCAGACCTCCCAATTTACTTTTCACAGCACCGCTCTACAAATTAGAAAAAATGACCTGACTTGTGTAATAACCGCAAGACACAAACCGAAATTGTGTTTTAGGATCAAAACTCATCACGAATGTATGGAAATTCCATTTTCTATATTCTATATTCTATATTCTATAATTATTTATATTCATTCGGTTTGCAACTACTGGTAGGTCAGCAGCGTAATGAAAACTCCCTCGGTGACCAAATATGGCTCACGTCGCAGTCAAAATGTTGAGTGACCTTTAGCTTCGAAAAAGATGGAAGACTAGCAAGGCCGGGGTCGCCATGTCTGTCCCGCAGCTCAAACTTCCTTATATGGGCCCGGGACAACAACTGGTCTAGGTCTTCGCAATCACTCTCCTTAAACTTGTCCTTGAAACTGTTTCTTGCAGCTGTTTGTAGTTAATTGACGTTCTGCATCACGGTAGAGGAAACACGGTAGAGTCGTTTCTGTGGGGGAAAATACACCTCCTCTTGTCCGGTTAGCCAATAGAACGGCTTTATTTCAAGCAAACTTTATGACGTCACTATTGCAACATGTCGTTAGGCCGATAGCGGTTCTAGATTTGGGGCTAGCAGTGTTGTCAAATTCAACATGAGCACTCATATTGGTTCGTTGCCATGACGTCAGCATTGCCACACGGTCGACAAAAAAAAGACTGGTTATACCCTACCGTGTACCTTCTACCGTGTTCTGCATCGCAGACCTGTAGTCGTGAGACGTTTGCACTAAACGAGGGGACTTTCTTGCGATTTAGTCCACAAAAACTACGAGCCTGTAAAAAAATGTGAGCTGTGATGTTATAAGGGAATTTTCCATTGTACATTGAATAAGTAATTTGTCATGAAATTCTGAGCACTACGAATTATCATCCCCATTTTAGTAATTTATTTGATTTATTTGCAAATATATATATATTTATTTTTCTCCCGCCTCCAACACTACCAATACTTCAACGTCAATATGAATGACGTACGAGTAGTATATGTGATTCAAATGAAATAAAATGCCTGGCATCCGTTCACTTTTGCTTAGAAGCTAAAATATTATACTGCGGCATTTGAAAATTGAAAAGTTCCAAGGAATGCAATCGTCGCGAGAAAGAAAATAAAACAGATTTTTTCAAAAACTCATTGGCTAATAATAAACCATAATACAGAGTTGATGCTCGGTTGGTTGGTTTCTCGGTCACGCTTTTAAGGAAGCTTAATGACCGTATCTGTGATACGAGCTTCACCAGTGCACAACCACAAGAATATTTTAACTGTGGGGATAATTATCATGGATCGTCGAATCCCGTCATTTTTGACGAGCCGTGTACACTAGTAAATATGTAAACTGTACTGCGGAGCCACACTTTCTTGGTACCTGTAATGAGCAGAAGATATTAAGAGGTCCATTATTCATTATTACTTATCCATACAGCTAGTTCGAATTATGAATGATTATATTATTAAACAAAAAACTGGAAATAGCATGTAGTGTAAAGGCTTTTTAATTTTCAAGGACAAAACATAATACAGGGTGGGGAATAAGTAACGCACCCTTTTAAAAAATTAGCGCATAAGTAACGCACCCTTTAAAAAAATGAATAATGAATAAACTATAAAAGGTATAACGAAAGGGTTAATTGCTTCGTATCCTGTCGTTTCCTGTAGGGTTTAATTTACATGTCGTATCCTGTCTACAGATACCCAGTGTATATTGCGGTAATTAATCTTTAAAATTTACCTTCAAAAGGGTGCGTTACTTATGCGCCACCCTGTACTATATTTGCCAACTCTGCCTAGGCAAGCAATGTACGTATTAATTTTACCAAAGGTATAGAAAGTGATGTTAGACCTTAGAACAAGTGTTATTCTAAGATCCGTACTCCATATCGTGTAAACCAAGCAAGAAACAAGCAAGTAAGAACATTGCAGGATCAAGTTTGTTCTCAGAGTCGCTTTAGGCAGACCAAGAGAAGATCTCTGTGGTCGCCATTCAAGGAAGCTTTCAGAGTCACCACACTTAGCAAGATTGGGTCTTCGGAGCATCGAGTAACCCTCGTTGGGCGCGTCGTAAGAGTCTGCCAAGTATCGGCAATCATGCCCTGATTATCAGCTCGCGGTGGATAGCACACAGTTTGTCTCATCACAGGATCATTCTTCTGCTGATTTCTGCCATCACAAACCTTTAGAAACAACATCCGTGCGGGAGATAGGAATGACGTTGAGTTTGTTCTGTTGTTGCGAGTGCTGCAACATCTAGAGGGCCTTTGGAATGGGCACCATGAGTAATGTGTGTAACAGGCCTAAATTACGAGTGCTGCTGCGAGAAAATTGCCTTATCCAGAGCATTTTCGTTCTTTCAAGGGAGACTGCATAATCGAGGCTATTCGTGCTGCTATGGGAGAACTGCTAACGGAGAAGGGTGCCATGATTGCAGGATTGTATGCCAGCTAATGGGTTTAGCCCTTGAAGACGGTGATCACGTGGCTTGGTTCGTATCGTGTTTGTCTGGCGAACAGCTGGCAGCAGATACTGAGGAACGAACGAATTTTCATAACATTTTGCAAGAAGTTCCCTTTTAATAACTAGTTCTATATATTGTAATTCGATGAAACTTGCTGGAAGCAAAACTATATAAAATGACGAATGTAAGCATGTATTGAAGAATGTAGTCTTGTATTCTTGATGATTTTGCCCTAAGTTTTGCTTCAATTCGTGGTTTTTTAAACAGCTGCAGCCATATACCAAGGAACGAACAGATTTTCTCAACATCTTGCAAGAAATTCCGCTTTAATACATTGTTTTCGTATATTGTGATTCGATGAAACTTGATGAAAGTAAAACTATATAAAGTAAATAATTCTTTCGTTTCATGCGTTCTCCTTGACATGCTATTCCTTTGCCTTTTCTCATTCTGTGGCATGACTTGATAAGATGCAGTGGGACTTGAACTCTGATACTTTGAATGGCCTCACCATGGATCATACCTGGGTCCATTTCGGCTAGCATCAAACGATGATTTCGAGCTGGCCGGCGCTAGAATATTTGATTTGTTCTGTAGTACGTACCAATCTGCTCGATTTCATTAATCAGAATCGAATTATACCGGGAATTAATTATCCCCCAGTGGCACCTCACAAACCAAAGATTTTTCGGAAAAACACACATTGAAATACCTCGTTTTGACGCTCTCTGTTTTGCATGATTCTTCCCCTGTTTAAAATTGCTAATTTAAGAGATTAAGAACAGGAAAGAGCATAAAGAAGGGCGCTGAAGATTCTCCAGCAGCCCCTGTAGTCGAAATGTACACTTTGAACAAAATAGCAAAAATGTTGCCTAATAACCTTTACGCATTGAGTACACCAGGAGATTTTGCCTAAAAAAACACAGTAAACACAGTAAAAAACAATGTCCCAAATGGAAGGAGCTAAGAATTCTGAAGAAATAACCCTCAATGCCCTCATTTACCGAGTTTATTTAGATCTGGTTAACTCGGATCATGAACGAACTTATGAGTCTAACTCATTCTGCCTCCATTGCCAAGCTTTTGAGATTCTCTATTCATAAATTGACCAAGAATTAAATCTATCTCAAATAATTTATTATGTCTTGGAGAAATCTGACCTCATTCTCTGAGCGCTTTCATTCAAAACTAATCGACTCAAAAATTCCACCGAGTGACCTCATTAAAGAGAACACAATGAATTAACCCAAAAAAACATTCACAAATATTAGTCATCTTGAGTGGGAAACGTTTTTTCTGCACTTTGTCTCTTTTATGCCCATTTCGTTGCTCATAAGATAATGCCCGTGGGTATCTGTGGTACAGAATGTATTGTTGCTCGGAAGGATGGAATCTCTTTTTAATTAACCAACGTTAAAAATTTCCAATATAGACACGGCAAAATCAGGTTAGGTCTTGCAGTTTTTGGAGAATCAAATCGTTATAGCTAAAGTGTTGAGGCAACATGGGTCCTTATAGATTTGTAGAACAGTCATTTGCTTCTTATTTGTGAAACTCGAAGAGTGCTCGGCAGTGAAAAATGCAAAATACAGTCCATTGATTTTAAACTAAAGTTGCCTCTCGATGAAATAACTCTTGTCCATTAAAACACACCTTCCAGTTGGCCATTACATATCTTTGATTGATTTCAGTTACAGAAGAGGAAACAAGGTAGAGTCATTTCTATGGGGGAAAATACACCTCCTCGTGTTTGGCTAGCCAATAGAACGGCTATATTTCAAAGAAACTTTATGATGTCACCATTGCGACATGTCGTTAAGCCAAAAGTGGTGTCAAATTTGGGGCTTGCAGTGTTGCCATATGCAATATGAATGCTGCTATTGGTTCGTTGCCATGACGTCAGCATTGCAACACGACCGCAAAAAAAGACTAGTTTGACTCTACCTTGTTTCTTCCACCGTGATTTCAGTCCTCACCCAGGTAGTTTTTAAAACGGGTCATAATATCCATTGCAGCCACATTGGCACAAACTTATTCTCTCGATGATCATTGCGCTGTTTGACAGAAGTTGGAATTAATTGAGGTGCCGTGCGGCCTCATAAAACCTTCGAGGATTGCGTCGGGGCAATCGATGTAGGTCGTTAGGCCTGGCTCTGTGTTTCATTATTTGCGGCCGCGACAATCTCGCCAAGTGGTCCCGGGGGGGCCATGCTGGAACCCTCCGCATCGAAGCGTCTTCCGCTCGCCTCTTTAATGTCGCCATATTAAAATTTGCCTCCGGTAGCAAAGGGTTAACAATTATTATATTCTGCATTTCACCTTCTGAAGTGGTCTTTTATGTCGGCGTATTAAAATTTGCCTAGGTTACAATGGGTTAACAATTATTCTATTTTGTATTTGACCAACTGAAAAGGCCTTCCATTCGCTACTTTAATGTTGACGTATTAAAACTTGCCCCCGACTGCAACGGGTTAACAATTATTCAATTTTGCATTTCACCTATTGTAGTCGTCTTTTAGGTCGGCGTATTAAGGTTTGCCTCCTGTTGCAACGAGTTAGCAATTATTCTATCATGCATTTCACCTACAGAAAAGGCCAGACTCGAGCTTATCAATGCCTGCGTTTTAAAATTTGCCCGCACTTGCAACAGGTTTAACAATAATATATATTGCATGTCACCTTATGTGGTGGTTTTTGTTGAGCTGTTCAATTAATGCCGGCGCTCTAAGATTTTGCAAGGGATGGCATATTATTTGCTATTTTTTCATGACAATGGTATTCAGTTGCTTTGAATTTACATTAAAAAGCAGATTAAAAAATGTCTGTCAATAACAAAAAGAAAAAAACAACAAATCAGGTCTCACAGCACACCTCATTAACAAATCCAGGCGATCTCGAGGCAGTTTCGAGAGTCAAAATTTTCCCTAAACTTTCAGTTCCAACTTTCTTACGCTCACCCTATGAAGGCAAAAAAAATCCTCAACATGCGAATATATCAATATTGTTTTAGCGAATAGTGAAAAAATGATTCGAATTGCAACGTAGTTGACCTGCAATAATAATACTAAACCTTCTCAAAATTTAGAAAAATGAGAATAACTGCCAAATAATATAGCTCTCTTCGAGAAATACATGTTCTTCTGGAGGAGGCAATGTGTCAACATTGAGACTAGTCTGAATTATTATACAGTATGTCCTGAAGCCCGAACTGAGTATGCATTTTCCCGTATCAGTTATACCATCACAATCAGTAATACCTTTTCTATAGGTGTATTTTGAAGGGATGATTTTGCTAGAAATTAAATGCTTATGGTATTCTTATGATGGTATTACTGATACGGGAAAATCATTACTCGGTTCGGGTTTTTGTGGGGCAAACTGCATAGGCATTAGCGGTGTAAAATGTGATTGTTCCTAAGGTAAATTATACTAATTCATGACCAGATTCATCGGAAAAATTACTTACTATTTTAACTCATGCACGCTGTCAGATTTTACTTCCAACTAAAAGATAGATTCATCAACGTTGCAGTACGATGTAAATTCTCAAAAAATGCCTTTTAATGTTCTTATTGATGCTAACTATTACAGCATTACAGAATCTAATGCATCTGAATATTTTCATCAAAGTCAAATATGTTTTTTCATAGTTTCAACTCACGAGATTTTTGTCTGCCTCAAACTTATAATTTAAAAGTCACTATGGTGGTGAAGAGCAGTTTGCTATTCGCATGAAGTTTACCAGTTCTGGTTTCCACCTGAAAATGAAAGTGGGATTTTTTTCTACGAGTTTTTACGGTACTAATAAATCAAGTCACGCAGACGCATTCAGAGTCGCGGGGACAAATATAAAGCTTACCTAAGTTGCCTCAGTTGCTTTGCAGAAACGCAAAGCGAAACTCTTTTTATTCTGGAAATTAATCCGCTTTTTTCTGTTTGCTCATTAAAAGGAAACGGGTTCTGGCACCAGAAGGGGTCGTACAAAATGTCACTTTCACCCGTGGGAGAAATAACAAAAAAATTACGACTCTTGCTCAAACAATACGCGAATAGAGTCTACCGCGCGGAGGCGTAGAAATGCGCAGTAGAAATGGTAGGCTTAGCTTGCGAAATGAAAAGGTTATCTAGGATAGCCTGACTTCGATTTTCAATTGTTGACGGGAACCATACATGTGGGCACATGCCTACTCTGTGACTTGATTTGTCTTAGCCTTAACTAGTCACTGAGAAAAACTGCCAGATTACTCGATGAAAATGAGAGCTAGTTTCATTGCTCCGTAGATTTTTTATTTTGATGAAGCTTAAAAAATCTCCTATTTCAGAGACCCTGCAGTAGAGGCATTGATAGTTTAAAAGTAAACTAAAATGGTAAGGAAAAATAATCCATTTACGAGTATCTCAATTTCAAAACGCACCAAAGGGATTTGTGCCTTGAATGAATATCGTACCTATTCTCAAATTTTACAGGCCATGTTAGATGAAAAATTATTATCAACAAGATTATTAGACCATGTACTTTGAACTCCTCATAAACATTAGGCGTTTTTCACAGCTTCTTATGGAAGCATAACAACAGTTGATATGATTATAACCGATCCGTCATCTAAACTTACAAATTTGGAAAATTTCGCGTCTCTAAGGTGCTGTGTTTCACAAAAGGTAAAAATGGTCCTTCAGAAAAGAAATTTTGATGTAATTGCCTTTACATTCTTAAGTATCCGACGGAATGTCTGGTGATCATTTCGCTAAATGCTATAGAATAATTACTATTATTCTAGAAAATAATACAATAATTGCAACGTCCAGCAAGTGGAGTTCATTGGAGCATCACTGAGAGCTCAATTAGAGCATCGCTGATTTTTTTTGTAATTTTGGAAGCAAAATTATTTTTAAAACAATTTCTTCATGTAGGAACAAATAATGTGTTCACAAGTTCCGAGAGCAACTAGGTCAACAGGAGCATCACTGAATTTTTTTTAAATTTGGAAATAAAGGTATTTTTTAATTTTTTTTTCATTTAGAAACAAATAATGTGTTCACAAGTTCTGATCGCAGAACCAAACTGATGCCTGTTCAATAGATATTACTTAGGCTAATGTAAGAAAATTTGTATTTCAAAGAGACGTTCGGACAGTTTCAGGATTACGTCCGTAGCCAAATATTTTCACCACCACACGCACTCCATTAGTTCAGCGGCCGCACATGTTCCGAGCTGCTGCGCCGTGATGGAAGATCTAGTAGAAACAGCTCTTTGAAAATTGGACGTACGAACAGAAAACCGACCAAATCTAAATAGACTCCATACATCTAATTACTATTGATGTATGCCTCCTTTTTCCACTTGTCCACGAATTTGATGCTGTGATGTATTGTCGAAAGTCACATCAATTTTCAAGAGAGGTATAAGAAAACCGCATGTACTTAAAAACTAAAGAGCCATTTTAAAATGATAATGAAATGTCTCAGATGAAGCTAAATTTTAAATGAATAACAAAGAATCCCTCATTGGTCAGTTACATGTATGACGACATATTTACCGAGCCTTTACCCTACGCAAGTGCTCCCATCTCACCCACGCCTCTTCCGCGAAGTGGGCTCACATACCAACATGTCTTGTACCACTGGCCTCTAGCGATGTTGATGTGCATGTTCTTACCAACATTCGAGCAACGTAGAATCTAAGTGACCTAAATTAGTTTTCTCTTAGAGTTTATCTGTGAGAAAATTGATCGATTTCATCGGACCATGTATAGCAAATTGAAACATCTAAAGCCAATTAACCTATGTAGCAATTCAATCATTCTATAAAGCAGGCCAATTTACTTACGTAGCAAGCCAATTACCCTATGTAGCAAGCCAATTAACCTAGGTAGCAGGCCAGTTAACCTATTAACCTATGTAGGTTGATAAATTCCTCCTATATTTGCTACTATGACATGGAAAATGAAAAATATCACCACTGCTTTTGAGAAGACACTAAACAATCGTTTGAAATGACCATTAAAGAACCAAAGGAAGCAATAATACATCTCTGCTACGACCGACGAAAAAGAACCAAAAGAAGCAATAATACATCTCTCCTACAACCGACGATAAAGAACCAAAATAAGCAATACATAATTTCAGTCATGACCGACGAAATCCTTCATCAACTTCCCTTAAGTTTACCCTCTTTTTATTCTCCAAATAATTTCACGGCGCTTGTGTGCATTCCTGGCTTAAGCCTTCTTGACCTGACGACCTCTTAGCTCCACTCGGCTCCTACTTCAATATTTTGTCTCCCCACCAATTCTGGGCCTTGAAGATCAACGACACCGCGACTCAAGTGTTGTCCTCCGGGTCTCTGGCTCCTCAATATCCTGGCCAGAGGAGCCGGAGTGGCTCGAGCTGCGGGGCGAAGATGGAAAACTTGGAATTCCCTCTCCAGCAAACCGATCTGGAGCGGCGACACAATGGAAGACGGTCGACCCTGACGCTCTCGAAGGTGGAACAATGAAGAGTGCCCGCCTACGATGAAACTGAGGCAGAGAAACAATGAAGAGTTCCCGCCTACTGTGAATCTGAAGTGACAATGAAGAGTGCCCGCTTGCAATGAAATTGAGGTATAGGAACAATAGAAAGTATTCGCCATAGGTGAAACTGAGGTATAGGAACAATAAAGAGTATTCGCCATAGGTGAAACTGAGGTATAGGAACAATGAAAGTATTCGCCAAAGGTGAAATTGAGGCAGAGGAACAATGAAGAGTATTCGCTGCAATGAATCTAAGCGTTTGGCGGCAATAGCTATTGCAATTCTATTGAAGTACAGAATTCCCTTTGAAATTTGTGGCATTAGTTAACTTTGACATCTTCTGTAATTCTTGGCTATGAACATCCAGTTGCTTTCGTTACCAGTTCACTTGAAAAGTTCCCAGTTTAAAACTTGATTTTTTAAATCTTAACTCACTTCACCTAGAGAAGTAGCAAGCAATAAACACATGAAAGAAAAAATGTAATATGATGTATTATGGATTACTTAATTGTCATCATTTTCCAATCCGAAGGTATTAACATTAACATGGGAATGGTAATTAATACTTCATTGCGTTGGCGTTTAAACACGAACTGCCGCCAACCTTACACAAACATTTAAAGTAATTAAAAGTATTCTGTGACAACTTTGTTCGTTTACACTGTCTCTTTTTCAACCTTAAATTACACATTTTTCTCAGCAACAGTTATATTTTTCTCAATGTTATATCTTTGGATTAAGCTTCTCCTAAATTTTTCTCCAATTCGTTTAACTGTTCACCAGCAAATGTTATATTCAATCTGAGAGAAGAATCAAACTACAGTAATCTAATTACACCCAAATTTCTCTTAAATTCTTTCAACTGTTCACCTCTATAATTTATATTTAATCTGAGGAAAGAATAAAAATGCAGTATTCTAATTACACACTTTATTATTAAAAACAAGGATGACATCATGTACAAACCCCTTTTTCATGTTTGGATTCTTGTATGCAGTGCAGCATCCGAAGGCAAAGACTTGATACAAGGCAAGAAAACTATTTCTGTTCACGTGGCTTTCTTGAGAAACTCGAATTTTACGCAATCATTGGGCTAAAAACTAGTCGTCTCTTCAAGTGCTCAAAGGCCGTGGGCATTTTTTTAGGATTTTTATCTCAAAATTGTGCTGATTTAGCGAAAATGAACAATCTTTATAAGATCACAGTATTTTTAAATTATTTGCTGGCACTAAAATATCCAGAAATTAAAAAAAAACTCAAATTTGAGGAATAATATCCGAACGAATCAGGATTGGACGAACTTAATTTAAGAAGTGATTGGCTATTTTCCATTTAGTTAAAATTCCGAACGGAACATTTACCGTGATTTTCTCTGATCTGAATTTGAGGCACAAGTTATGAATTATAAATTTCACGTACAAATTTCACGTACAAATTTCACTTGTGGAAACACTCCAGCATGTAGAATTATGGAACTTGAAGCAAGTGTTTTGAAATATCGAATTAGCGATGTTCCCGCAAAAGTTAATATTTGAGTCACAAAGCAAAGTTAAGTCCAGGGAAAATGACCGCTTCATTGCTATTGCAAAGTTTTCGAGATAAAATTTACATTCTACATTCGTAAAAATATCGCTTATTCAAACTGAAACGAGTTACCCTAAAATATTCAATTAATGCCTCGAAAGCGCAGAGCGCGTTGTCGCAAACCAAACAAGGCTTCATTAACTGGATCATGCCAATTACAGAGCTGGCGTTTGCGCTTTTGGGAGTCCCAACACGTGCGTTATTTGCTCGAAGTTAAATCAAAGAGCGTTCGCTGAGCTCATCGCCAATTCAGCGCCACAAATGATCGAAATTTTTTCCAACGCGTCTATGACTGATATGAACGCTGTAACATCATTCCCAAAAAAACACAAATTTTGGCAGTGTTGGCGACTTGCGAATTTCAGGTGCGACGCAATTTATTGAACTTAATGCATAATGCAACTCATTGGTTTACATATATTGGCTGATGTTATTTCAGGAATTCGGGAAACCTCTCATCTAAATTGGGGAATAGAGACGTTAAGTAGGGGCTGTAGTTCAGAGATCTTTCTGATGAGTTATTTACAAGTGTCTTATAAAAACTAAGAGTGACATACAGGCAAGTGGCTTATCGTCGCCCAGGCAGTTTTCTACACCTACATCAGCAACCGTAGAGAAAATATATAAAGGGATTCGGATCTCCTCATTTATAAGCTGAAGTGAACTCATGCTGCTTATTTTAAACTAATTATAGAAAATCTTACAGTTAATCGTAGAGCGCCCGCTAAGCACTTCTCTCTTCTTTACAAAATGATACGAAGTATCAACCGAAATGAACTCAACTTCTAGTCTTGTCTGCTATGATGAGTAATAATACGTTAGCCTCGATGAAGACCCACGTCAATCAGCAGACATTCTTTTAGTATAATACAAAATAGACTTCGCCGCTTTAATATAAACGCTGAAGAGGATTCCTTAAAATGGAATGTAAAAATGCATTTGTTCAAATGCCACATTACACGATTCACGTTACACAGTCCACGTCGCACGGCCACGCTAAGCAGCAAGAGGAAGTGTCTGACGTAAAGCACCTGAACTTTTATTCTATGTACTTTAACTAAAATACCAATGACCTGCTCATAAGAACATAGAAATCCGAGGACGATTTGTGGAAATATGATGAATTACTGATAATTATTAATTTATAAAAGTTAATTTAAAATTCACAATACTCCACGGTGCTCCTCTTCACAGTTTAACAATTTGGACGTGAATCCGATGCTGAAACTCTCATTCCATGCTTCACTCAGCCATAATAACTAGGATCTTTTGCATTTTGTTTCTGAGTAACTTTAAAGGAAAGTCATTCGAATCGGTGGCTAATTTGGGAAATATGGCAACCAAGTCAATCCTTCACTGTAAGACTTATCTGACACACGCAGGAGCTAATGCTCTGCTGCACGGTGGCGACTTTGGATTACAGACCCGCCGTTACAAAATGCGAAAATATGGCCAACAGTCACTAACATCTGCTACATTATAATTGCTACCAAGTCTGTTGAGAGGAATGCATCCGAGAGACAATTTTATGTTTGCGTGCTCGAGGCTCTGGAAACGCAGCGGCCCGTAGCTTTAGCCTCGCGTACTCAAAATACATCCTCACAAATTCTGCCTAACATCACGCACGACAGAATTAAGAAGAAAATCAGGCATTTATAAGATATAAGGCAAACAGTTTCAAGAAACGGTTTCAAGAGACAAAAATTTCCTTGCGTCCATTCCTCGCCAGTCTCTTTATAATCCCGCGCAAAGGATTTTCAGGTTCGCTACGGCATTTTAGGTCAATTTCAGAATTTATTGTTCTCTGACTTCACTACCAAACTTGTGACGTGGTTCAGCATTGCAAGGAAAATCGAAACTTCCCATTGCATCAATTTGGATGCACTTACAAGAATATCACAATTAACTATTTAACGTTTCTTAAGAACATGATGGAATAATAAAATTATAAACATAAAGTGGAAATAAAATTATCCAGAAATTGGCCTGAGCCACAACTGAATAACAACTAAAAATAACATAAGAGCATGGATGGGTACATATTTTTAACCACCAAACAGTGTCTGAAAGTAGAAGGCAACACCTTGGTACATTTGGTATAAAGTTTACTGATGGTTTTGCTTCCATACTGAAAAAGAAGGTCCTGAACAGGAGTGAATCATCTCGCTGGGGAACGCCACGTGGTCCTAAGCATATGTCCGCAACTAAATATTGTAATGGTTCGGAGGCACAAGCTTCGTATCAAATCGAGTTTTAAAATAGCACTGGCTCTGATATTATCCCTGCTTTATAAAGTTAATGACTTCATTGGAGTTTTAAAAATTACATTTTCCATTGATACATGGGTCGAATATAAGTTCCCAACGTGGGTGGCAAATAACTATCGCCATAAGTTAATATCTATTTCTTTATTCTGATTAAATACATTGGAAAAAATTTTCACTAATGTTATCCTTTCAATGACAACGGAGATGAAGACATTGAAAAAATCGTGTCATAAAGTTCACAAATAATTTCAATTTTCTTTTAATTCGCGTTTTTTGTTATCAGCAAACAGACAAAATATTTGGGTGTCTGTAATCCATGTGTGCCCGGTTATCGAACTAATTTTATTTGAGACTTAAAAACACAAAATTAATGATTTCATCACCTCGTTAAATGTTAAATGCTCGTGCAAACGGAGTGATATTTCGCATCAACAAAAATAAATTCACTCCATTATTCGTAACGATTTTCTAATGTAATTTTGGTTGGTAAAATATCATTAAATTTACTCCGCGGTCCATGATTGAGTTCATTGGGCCTCGACGTAACTCCAGGCAAGCGATGACATCCAGATAAAACTTGTAATATTCGATTTTTGCCGAAACAAACACTCGTCAGATGCACTACAGCATTTCACTTGAACGTGATGCAAAAGTTCTAAGGCTTATTTCATCCCTTCAGGAGGTCACTTCAAAAAACATCTACAAATACTGAATTATTGCACACCAAAGATAAGTTTTAGAATAAACACCGACAACACAAAGAATGTCAGAGTGACACATTTAAATCACAAATTGAGACGAATGCACACTGCATTGAGGGTTATCCGAATATTCGTAATGTTCGATTCAGAAGCCAATTTTCAACACCCTCACTGGATTCAAGTGAGTCAAGTTTTATTCCGTGAAAGAATAAGTTTTTTGAAAAATGGAACACACAGTGAAACAGTGGAAAAACAAGAAAACTTTGAACACATATTCTAATATTAAATCTTAAACTACATACCCTACCCTGAAATTTTTAGTGAAAAGCTTGACAATGAAATTTCCTTCACCAAATCAGATTCTGAAACTGCTTTCAATGAGGAAACTAAGGAGAAATCAGGAGTTCAGAAATTATTCCAGCAGAATTTCGGGTTTCGAGGCGTCCCTCCAACTTGGTAACTTCCGTTTTAGCGGAAGCCCCAAATTATTTCAGGGAAATTATGCTTAAACACAGAAATTTGGTGCCCGAAGAACCTCTGCCGACTGCCCTCAAATGTTGAAAGCCGAGATTTTCAGCAGGCACAAATCCGGAGCTCGTGCCTCACTGACTTTGTAGCCTGATGTTCGTCCTGCCAAATGAAAAGAACACAATGTCAGAATGTTGAGAACAGACGCACAAAGTATGACACTAAAAATACCCGCATTGCTGTCTTTTTTTGCTACACAATATTCATCGTTCGGCCCTAATGTGAATCGCAGCCAGCTTGTACATTCTGCTATGTGACACACCGGTGGTTACAAGCTCAACTTTCATTCATACCTAACAAAACCAAATGAAGACACGATCCATTTATTTTGAGCCATGTTCAGTGTTGAGTACTAGAATTTGCTTTAATTCAAGTAAAGTAATGAACTTCAGTTTAAACAAAAGGAAAACTCGTAATGAGGCATCGCAGTAGGAATAACAAAAAGTGCTCCAAAACTCTGTGATATTTTTGAAGGTTTCCACGAGAGATGACACCTTGAAAACTGTCTCACTCACTGATTCTCATGGCTTTAAATTTCTCCTTCGATATGAAACAGTATTGAGGTATTGAACTAATTATAATCCACGACCTGATCTGTTGCAGGAAGACATTGTACTAAATCTAAAAAATAAGGATCATTTGTTAATGAAGGAGTGGACACTGCATTGCACTTTACCAGTACTGCGAACAACATGCTTGAAAACAAATGCTCCTCAAATTGATCAAATTTGGTTTTTGAACTCTCCCAAGCAAGTTAAGAGAAACTAAAGTCAACGTTTCATTGGAAATCGGTTGTTACGTGTGTAGTTACAAAAATAACGCATGGAAATGACGATAAATTCTTTCAATGTCACACATCATCAGTTTCGGTGCAGCAATGAAGCTCGCGAGCAGCTGGACTGATGAGAAATACGTACTCAGTCGAACTCAGTAACTTAGCTCCATGGAAATTGACTTCGAGTATATTGGCTTGTGGTTAAAATAATGAATCACGAGCGACTAAAAATTAATTCGTAGCTCCCACGTAGCCAGGCTGATAGTGAAAAGTGCTTAGTGACAGGGTTAAAAAAATGTCAGAGTAAACATGTATGATTTTGAACAACCAACTCCAGATACATAAAACAAAATAAAACATGGAAAACTCGAGAAAATGAGATTACTAGGAAAAAGTATTCGTTCAAAGGACAGAAGTCAAAA
This sequence comes from Platorchestia sp. MABIK, assembly GCA_014220935.1. NCBI lineage: Eukaryota > Metazoa > Arthropoda > Malacostraca > Amphipoda > Talitridae > Platorchestia > Platorchestia sp. MABIK. Next base: position 94,766 of record JACJUY010000186.1, on the reverse strand, counting down.
CAATTTTCAAAGAAAATGGCCGAAATATGTAGATTTTAGAAAACTAAAAGTATTTGCAGAAATAATTCCGTCAAACACTGATAAGAATCATTTCAAAGTTCCCACTCACCCCATTCTGGGATAAAAAACACACTGATTGATATTCATGAACTTGTTGCGCCGGTGTGTCAGAAGAGCTCGAGAAATTTAAAACGAACAGCATTTAAAAGGGGTGATTACGACATTTAAAAGGGGTGATTATGCATTGAATTTACTACGTTTCAAATGAATTTTAATTTCGTGTTAATTTCGTGTTTAATTCACAGCGATGAAAAACGAACGTAGAACTGAATGTTTCTTAAAAAAATCCGATAGAGAAGAATAAAAATGCATGTTCCTAAACTTATTAAAACAATGGCTATAGCCAAAACCTCATTTATAAATGCTACCAACGACCGGCATTAATAACGAAGCATTTGCTATGCAGTAAAACAATGACTTCAGTTACCATAGAGATAGTGAACGACTGAAGTTAAGGCAAATAAAGCGTGATGCATCCCAGTCATGATGAGTCGAACAAAGGTAGCGGTATATTTCAAAGACAAAAATGTCAAAAACAACTGACAATTGAGCATTTTCATGAGAAATATTTTACACAATAATGCTTGGCGAACAAAGACATAGACAAATACCATGAAAATTTAAGGTACAAAAACATTGCTCACGTCATCATCAACAACAGCATTAAAATCAATGCTAGTGAAGGTAAAAGTATCGTTATTCAACCGCACAAACTCCAAATTGTATGTGGGACACGATACGTTCAGTAACAACTGCGTGATTTACTCCTGATTATTTGATAGAGTTGAAGATTTGACGGAGTTGATGATTTGATGGAGTTGATGATTTGATGGAGTTGATGATTTGATGGAGTTGGCGATTTGACGGAGTTGATGATTTGATTGAGTTGATGATTTGATGGAGTTGATGATTTGATGGAGTTGATGATTTGATGAAGTTGGCGATTTGACGGAGTTGATGATTTGATTGAGTTGATGATTTGATGGAGTTGATGATTTGATGGAGTTGATGGTTTGACGGAGTTGATGATTAGCTACTATACTCACACACTGACTGGACTAAGGCGGTCGAACGGAACACGTAAAGCGGCAGTCGTCGCTCATCAAACGCAGTAGTTGAGGAACAAGAGGCCGGCCAATAGCAGCGCTCCCGAAGACGCAACCGAGCAGCCTGATGAAGCCTTCGTCTGCAGGCTCATAACCTCTGTAAAACGGCGTCAAAAAGTCCCGTTAGTAATCTGTTGTTTGCGCATGAGAGGGAGTTTGTCCCTGTTGGTGATCTGTTAGTTGCGCATGAGAGGGAGTTTGTCCCTGTTGATGATCTGTTTTTTGTGCATGAGAGGGAGTTTTTCCCTGTTGGTGATCGTTTGTTATGCATGAGAGGCAGTTTATCCCTGTTGGTGATCTGTTTGTTGTGCACGAGAGGGAGTTTGTTCCTGTTAGTAATCTGTTTGTTGTGCATGAGAAGCAGTTTGTTCTGACTCGATGTTCAGTTAATAAATGTGTTATTTAAAATAATGCTATTTAAAAGCATGTTGTTTAAAAATATGTTATTTACTAGGACATTTCGAAATGAAATAATCTCTCGGCGAATTAAAAATCCCTCGTTGAAGACATAATCAAAATAAATTTAAAATAAAAAATCAAACATGCGTAGGGCCAAGAAATTGAAGAAAGCAAAATGTTCATGTTGCGTTTTAAGAATGAATTCGTGGTAAAGGCTTAGATAAAGTACAAATATTTTGTTAGCTGTTTGAAACATAACAGTTATTCATAGTACACGTACGTTGGAAGCCTAATTTAATTTCGTAGGTGCCGTACAGAGATTTCGTTCAGATATTCGAGCAATCAAAGTTTTCGCGCGCAGGCCTTTGAAGCACAAGGCCTAACATGAATTTACTCTAAAATATCTAACATTAATTTAATTTAAAGACCTTACATGAATTTAATTTAAAGACCAGACATGAATTTAATAAAGACCTGACATGAATTTAATTTAAAGACCTCACATGAATTTAATCTAAAGGCTTTCCATGAATTCAATTTAAAGTCCTGACATGAATTTACTTTTAAGGCCTTACATGAATTTAATTTATAGACCTGACATGAATTTACTCTAAAGGCCTTACGTGAAACATGAATTTAATTTAAAGACCTGACACAAATTTAATTTAAAGACCTTACATATATTTAGTTTAAAGACCTGATATGAATTTACTTTAGAGTCCTGACATGAATTGTCTTTAAAGACCTGCCACGAATTTGCGTTAAAATGCTCACCTTTTCTAGTAGAGAAATTAAACTTGGCCATGGGGCCCCACTGGTGCTCGTTTTTGACCTGCACAGCAGCCTCGTAGTCTGTAGCAGGCTGCAGGTCTGTGATGGTGTGCTGCAGACTGCGCCGGATGCCCTGAGTATGCACTGACTCTGCAGCCTGCGTCAGGTCTGTCCACTCTGCAGCCATCAAGTCCTGCGTGTCGTCCGCCTGTGGGGCAGACCAGACCAGTGTCTGCAGTGAAATTTTTGACAGGTATCTGCGGGGTATTTTTCACCTCTGGTGTTGAAAAGAGAGCGTGTAATTGATAGAAGCTCCGTACGTTTTGTCCTTGAATGTCATAGAAAAGTTGATTTCAATTCGATTGTTTGATTGTTTGAATGAATGGTTTTAGAACTAGGACCTTCTTATTATTTTGCTTCGATTGGTACTCAGTGCGAGAAGCTTAGAAGATTTTATATCCTCACTTGGATCCCTTTTGTAGAAGAAAAAAACCAACTCGTACTCAATGCTTAAATTTCGATGTATTTTTCACGTATTCATCTTATTTTGGTGTTTTCAACATTGCTCTGATTAGAAACTGTATAACTCACGAGATTTGCTCTGGTTTTAAAAGTTGTGGGGAAAAAGTGAAACCTAATGATCATTTCTTGGACGTAAGAACTAAGGTGTTGAAATGAGCCATTGTCTACGGACATCAGTCGAAAACATTGCGCTTGAATCTTTGCAAAATGTAAATTTCTTACTGGCCAAAAAAAATGCACCCAAAACATTTCAACTGATAAGTTTCAATTCAACACAAGAGAGTCTTCACAATTGGCCAGAATATACTTTAAATTTAGTCCAAGTTTAATTACCTCAGAAATTGAAAGCTATGAAATTGAATCGAAACTGGATGCGAAAACTTGAAATTTGCTCATCCCAAACGGAATGAGGAAAACCCCAAAATAATTTTAATGTGAAAAAATAAGAGGAGGTGAAAGCACGATAGTTGGTTCGCAGATTACTTGCGCCCGAGCAGTCAAAGCAGAATAACAAAGCATCAGAAGCACAATAGAGTTCACTTGGCCTTTCAAAGCATTCAAATGGGCCTGACATTCAAATTTGAGCTCCGAATGTCTCCATTGCGTCAGTCTCGTACAGTGGGCAAAAGTCAACGACTGCGTGTTGCTCTGTTGAGGTCTACCTTAACAAAGTTCACTGCATAGGAACAATATGAACCATTTTCAAAATGAGAAATACGTGGGTTCACTATACGAGACAAGAATGCAATAAGCGGGTCTGTCCACCACAACAAGGTTCACTGTACAGGAACAATATAAACCATTCTGAAAATACCAAATACGTGGGTTCACTATACGAGATTAGAACTATAGCTACCCACTCATCAAGGCTTTACAACCACAGTCAACCCAACAATTTAATCCTGCTTTTCCAAGCGGAAGACAAGAGTACAAGCTTGTTTGCAGTAAAATTTTCAAATCAACAGATACATGCATTATTCAATCCCATTTGCAGTTTCGCCAGCATTTGGGACCGTACTCCGTTTAACGAAAAAGAAACTGGAAAAAATAACATCAAATTACAAACTCAATATATAAATCGTATTTTTACAAATGAAACAGAAACTTCTCAAGAGTAATTCGTTCACAAAACACTCAACAATTATTTAATTTTACTTCAAATGTACTTTTCAAAACATATTGCATTAGCCTATCAAAGAGCAAACGTTTCCAAAGTACTTCTTATCACCAGAGACAAAGAACAGGCATGACATTACACAAGCATTTACTGCGCACTAGCCTAGGCTTTTCTGTGCATAGCTAGTGTTGAAATTGAACGAATCAGATTTTCTGCGCATTGAAATTTACCAGAAACTTAGTGACCTTTCCTGTACATAAATATCTATGAACGCGTATCTGGGTGTCTGTGTAGTGTCATGTATTCCATTCGAAAACCTGGATGTCTCTCATTCCAGGTACATACCAGATGAGAGATATCCAGGTTTTCTGTACTCAAGTATTTACCGGGAACTAAATAAGTATTTTCTGTGAAAAATTTATCCAACATGAAACATGTCCTTGTTTTCTAAACATCTGTATTTACGCGGAATTAACCTACCTTTATCTCTACCCCCATGAGTTTAAATATAAGATCCAGCCTGGCTTTATTTATCCTCGTACTTGGAAAGAATCCACCTGAGTGTTTCTGTTCTAACATAAATTAGAAGAAATATCTAGACTGAAGATCATTGACGACCGTAATAACTGAGACTCATCTGCGATTTTCAGTACAAATATAGGTAAGGAAAAATACCTAGTCTGGCAAAAATACCTAGTCTGACAAAAATACCTAGTCTGACAAAAATACCTAGTCTGACAAAAATACCTAGTCTGACAAAAATACCTAGTCTGGCAAAAATACCTAGTCTGGCAAAAATACCTAGTCTGGCAAAAATACCTAGTCTGACAAAAATACCTAGTCTGGCAAAAATACCTAGTCTGACAAAAATACCTAGTCTGACAAAAATAGCTAGTCTGGCAAAAATACCTAGTCTGGCAAAAATACCTAGTCTGGCAAAAATAGCTAGTCTGGCAAAAATACCTAGTCTGGCAAAAATAACTAGTCTGACAAAAATACCTAGTCTGACAAAAATAGCTAGTCTGGCAAAAATACCTAGTCTGACAAAAATACCTAGTCTGACAAAAATAGCTAGTCTGGCAAAAATACCTAGTCTGACAAAAATAGCTAGTCTGGCAAAAATACCTAGTCTAACAAAAATATCTTATCAGACAAATATACCTAGTCTGACAAAAATACCTAGGTTGATAAAAATACCTAGTCTGACACTAACCTGGGCTTTTCTGTACATAAGTCTGTACTGGGTGATGGGGTAGTAGCTCTCGGTGGTCCAGGTGATGGTGTAGGAGTTCTCGTACGCGCTGTTTGGGTTGCTGGTGAAGTTTGGCGTGTTCGGCTCGTCTGGCGTTGGTAAAACAACTCGAATTTAAATTTCGTTCGTCTGACTAGAAAAGATGCGCCATGCTAACAAGTTTCAGCGCTATTTTTCAAAAGAACTGTAACAATTTATTCTACAAAGATTTCATTCATTGTTACATTGTTACAAAAATTTCGAATGAATTATTCAAATTGTAGGTGAAAACTTTGAGCTAAAACATGATCTAATCGCGATTAAACGTGGTATGTTTGACCGGCGTTTAAATTATACGAAAGATGGCTCTTTATCTAGAGCTTCCTTCGTTAAATGAGAATATTGACATTCTTTGCACGAATCCATTCATTCAAAAATCCGTTCTTTATATTCGATATCATGATATTCTTAGTTAGTGGTCTGTCTTAACAAATTGTAAATATCCTGTTAAGAGTTGAACATTAGAAACTCATTAAAAAAGCTGAGTGGACGGTTAGAAGAATTACGTTTATTTCCAAGTATCAATAAAGCCAAGATCCGTAAGCAAACCAGATAAGCCAGAACGAATATAAGAGGAAAAAGATTGGACGATCATTTTTAGAAGTTTAATTAAGAAACAAATTTAATTAATTAACAAACAAATATTTAAATATTTGTTTACCAAATATTTAATCAACAAACAAGCAAAGAAATTTAAGATAAACTTATAACAAATTTAATTCATTAATTCATTCATGCGCTTAAACTTGCAAACAACAATTCAAGCCACAATACTTTTCCCTTTCACGTTCCAATAAATTGCAATTTAACAAAGTAAACATTTGATGCAAAATTTACATGAAACGTATTTTAACATCGATTTCAAATACCTTGTGCACTTACACCTGAGTTGCTACCACAAATACTATTTCTAGTTTGATCAATTGCAATGAAATTGAATTCATCTCTGATGAGATGAAGGACGTGCTAACCAATAGCGTACAAGTGAGAAATTACTTGTGTTACTGCTTTTATTGAATTACTTCCACCAACTAGGAATACTGAGCTGTTTGACGAGTTAGGATATGTCTTTAATGGCTCCTCCTAGAGGACATTTGTAAGCTTGGTTCATTCACCAATTTCTTTCTAGTACTTTTTCCTAGAGGATATTTATAAGCTTGGTCAACTCACCAATATCTTTGTAGTACCTTCTCCTAGAGGATATTTATAAGCTTGGTCCACTCACCAGTAACAGAAATGTCTTTACTGGCTTCACCTAGAGGATATTTATAAGATTGGTCCACTCACCAGTAACAGATATGTCTTTAATGGCTTCCCCTAGCGGGTTCTTTGCTCTGCACTGGTAGAGACCAAAGTCCTCCTTGGTGACAGGGTCAAGAGTGAGCAGATGGCGGTGCCCCCCGAGGTGTTCCTCTGCCCTGTTCTCCCGGGGCACTCGGGCTCCATCCTTCGTCCAGACCACCTCGGCGGAGGGACGGGCGTGTACGATGCACACCAGCTCCACGCGGTCGTTCTCGCCAGTGCGCACGATTTCCTGGATGAGTGAAAATTGCAAAGCTATGATGGTTTTGGTGTTCTACTTGAAATTTCCTGGGTGAGTGAAAATTGCAAGCTATGATCGTTTTGGTGTTCAACTGGAACACAATTATAATGGGAACAATGAAAGTTGCAAAGAAACTATAGTTTTTGTTTTCAATTTGAAAGCTTTTAGAATGATAACAATGAAATTTGCTGAGATATTACCCGTCAAGTTTTCAACTTAAAAAGTACTTTACTCCTATAGATCGGGAATGATGAGAATTTCATCGAAAGTACCAGTCAGTTATTCAACTTTAAAACTAATAGGACGGGAGAAAATGTGCAAAAGCCAGGTGATCAGGTGCAAGAATAATTATTCTGTTTGACAGAAACTTTAGAATGCGTCCGGATTGAAACAGTTCAGAGCAATATTCAATTTAGTTATGCTACCTATAAATTTCTAATAACATTTTAAAGTGTAGGTATTATATTGGGTATCTACAAAAAAAACACATAACTTGTTCCTCCGTGTTTTCTTTCGAAGAGACTCATCCTGACGAAATGTTGCTGACTTGGGAAGGATTAGAATGATGAGACCTTCTTTTTTGCCATTTGTAGATTCACTCGCCATTCAATTTCTAAACAATGAAAACCTAACGAAAAGAGTCACGCACTTACAGGACTTACCTTTTCTGTAAATATTTCCGGAGGATATTCAACCACGATTTCCATGGTGACAGATTTCGGCTCTCCAACACCATTGTCGGCGGTGCAAGAGTAGCTTCCCTCGACGTGTCGGTCGACTCCTTCAAGGGTCATACTCAAGCCTTCCTCGCTGGCTTCTCCAGAAGGAAGAACTCCTCCTTCTCTGGACCAACGAATTTTGGGCATTGGATTCCCCTCAGCAGTACACTCTAAGGTGACACTCGAACCCTTCGACACTTTCTGGATGAGTGGAGTGATGGAGTGTACGGTGGGTGGGTACTGGACCTCGACAAAGTGCCTCAGTTTGAGGTCCTCCTTGTCTTGGTAGTAACAGAGGTAGGCTCCAGCATCAGCACGTCGCACTCCTGTGATCACCATCTCGCCGTCCTCCATCTTGTAGCGGTCATCCACGAGCTTCACGCCTCCCACAAACAGCAGAAGATCATTGTCGTAGTCATTCTTCTCTTTCTTGATAATCATTGGCTTATCATCTGCGGGGAAAAAGTTAATAGATTTATAAAAATGTTGTAGAGCGGGATGAATTTAGTAGATCAAAATGATGCTGTGAATTTATAGGTATTTAAAATTATTATGGAGATGAGAAAAGAATTATGATGAGGTATTCAAGTCAGATGGAATCATAAGTGGTTTCTAATCCTTTATGTGGGCAAATTTAAAATTCTTAAGTTCTTAACTTGCATTTGGATTAAATGGTAGGAATATCCTCAACTTATATATAACGCATGACTTAATTGATATAATAACTCTCATTCCTGGACAGGTCACAAGTTTTTATTCTGCGATGTATTTGAAGTAGAAAAATCTATGCTGTCGAATACAAGGCATGAAAGAACACAAATCTCGAACCTCAGCGTATTTTCCAGTAGCAGAAAACGAACCTTTAAAGATTCCCTCAATGAACTAAAAAAGCAAATCTTCATGAAAAAAATACCGATTTCACTTACATTTTCTGTTGACAGCAGAAAAAGAACCTTCAAAGATCCCCTCAATAAACTAAAAAATCATATCTTTATGGAAAAATGCCGTTTTAACTTACATTTCCTGTCGACTGAGCTAATCTTTATGGAAAAAAAAACGATTTGACTTACATTTTCTGTCGACTGAGCATGGTATTCTAACGTCACTGCCCTCGGCGACCTGCAGTCTCTGGCTCTTGATGGTGAACTGTGGCAAGTCTTCTGCGCTGGCGTCATTCACATAGCCCGGCCCAGACGGCAGGCACGCCCCTGAAATAAGAAAGAAATGACTTGGTCTTTACCAAAGTACCGAGTGAAAACAACGGGAGAAATGGATGCACTTTGAACATAGTTTCTACGGAGTAAGTCCAGTCCCAACAAATTAGGTTTCAATAAAAATATTCGTGAGACCCAAACTTCCCTGAAAAAACACTTTCACGGTAAAAAGGAACAGCAGTTTTTCAGTCCTGATCTCCTTCTAGGTCCCCTTGCGTAAGAAGTAACCACGAGGCTTTCATTTCATGTTGAACAAGGGTCCCAGCGAGAGGCATTTTAATGTACTGGAGGGATCCGCAAAGTTCCAATACTTTAGCCGCAGAATTTACCCTGAAAACCTCAAAACTGTCGACACAAATCTTGTCGGGAGTAGTGGCTCTTGAAGCTTGAGCTCTGAACTTTGCGTTTCCCAATGACTGGAACGCATTGCTATCCGAAGAACAGCATCAAATATGGAAACGACTGAGCACAGGAGAATTCTTTCCGTCTCAACCAGAAGGGAAGTCAGAGGGCTTTGCATGGCATGCAGAGTCGTTTCGTTTTATGCCCTGGGCAGATGCTCGCTTAGAATTGACAATGTAAGGAGATGCGAGAGTTTATCCCGGTCTCAAAAGACTGCAGATATTGGGGTGCTCTTTATCTTGCATGATACCACCAGAGCAAGTCTAGTAATCGTCTTTGCGCCTGCTCATCTAACCGACACAATTACTGCTAGAGCTTCTCAACGAGCAAATTTTATCGCTAGAGCCCGATTTTCTGTAAAATATTCCTAAATCTAACACAGCGCTGCGGTAAATGGTGATGTAGCGAACCTTAAAATTCGTATAAAACAAAAAAATTTCAGCGCTATGCTGCATGAGAACATTTTTCCCAAAGTATTTATACAACTCACACTGTAAGGTTGTAGAGTGTAATCGAAAGTTTAAATATAAATTGGGAAGGGTTCATGTTGATGCGGATCGATATACATCTCCATAAAAACCCAAAATTCTTTGGAAAAATGAGAAGCTATGCGGACCAAGATATACTGGGAAAAGTTCATCATGCCGTAAATTTTACGACCGAGTTCATTATTTTTGCAGGGAGATTTATGAGGCCACAAAACTGAAATGCATGAAGCAAATCTATTACGACGCCAGCAACGCTAACGACATCGCAGATCTGGAATTTTAGTTCCTAAGGTTGCGGGATCGAAGTGCTGGTCTTTAAATCTCTCGGTATGAAAATGTTATGGTCCATAAATTAATAAATTCAACGCTTGCTACTGATCTGTTTATCCTACTTACTAATAGTCTAAATTAAAAAAAAGAAAAAACATCCAAGTGTATTCTTATTCATTTGAATACGTGAGTAGAAATTTGCAGGCTGCACATCATGGGATTTTGGCCCAAAATTTATGATTGATCATTTATTTAATAAATTCTAAAATATTCGTTCAGTAATCAAAGCGTACTTGACAATATTCATTGCACATTTCTGGGACCTTTGTGTTTTTTTTAAGAGCTTCACCATCTTTTTGTTATGAATCGTCGATGAATGTATGATTTGCAAAAAAATTAATTTCTGCCAATGAAACAAATTTCATGTGTTTGAGCATGAATTACGTAATTTTTGAAGTGGAATGAGATGGAATTTTTTGTAAAAATTGAAACATAATCATAACGTGGCACGGAAAAGTTGCTCGTGCGATCGTCCAATCGAATAAACCCATGACAAACGAGGGATAAAGTTTACATTTGGAAGTTGATTATGATCATCCAGTAAAATGGCTAAAAGGCTGAGGACTTTTAACATTTAACAGATCACATTGAAGTTTTGTCTGTTTTTAAAGCTGTAAGACCTCTTACGCAACTCTAAAATTGCAACTTTTAATGTTACATTCAAGTAGTTAAGGCTTTTCTGTCTCTAAATAAATTGAATGATCAGACGAATGCGAACTGTTTTAAATTACAATTGTGACCGAGTTGACTTTGAAACGCACAATTTTTGGTGATCATCAAACAGCAGACGTGAAATACTAGAGCTCGATTTGAAGCAGATCTTTAGAGTAAGTATAAGCAAATTATTCATTGCGTGTTGTTGAAAACTTTGGAGATTGAAACTAATCAGAATATTTAGCATGCAAAATCCTATGGATGGCTCACTATAATCATCTCTAGTATGGAATACAAGTTCATAGAACATCAACAAGGTCTTGACCCAAATTAACTCCTACTCGTATTCCCCGATAAAACAAGCTGCCAACGCACTCATTGCTTAAAAATATAATAGGCTCCTACATTTCACAAACACACATTTGCAATGCATTATTTGGATTAAGTATTTCAATAAATTTTTTCCACTACTCTGCAATATTACATCAAAAAAATATAAATATAAAGTAAAATAACAAAAGCCTTATTTGCAACACGTGAGAAAATCTCTCAAATGGGAAGCTTAGCCCCGCATTGATTCCTCGGTGACTTCAGTGAAAGCAGCAAACAAAAATCGTTCGAAATGAACAAGTCTGTTGCCAAGATCCGCACCTAAACCTCGGTTTCCGTTGGCAAACATTTGGGGCAGCGCAAGAGCAGTCGAGGCGTCAGTGGGAGCGCTGAGGTCCAACTTGACTCGCAAGAAACCGAGAAGGCAAACACGCCGGCGATGTTGACTCGCTCCCCACACCGCGATATGAAGGAAGACCCGCGCTACCGGCAAACTAGGCTCGACGAATCGAAGCTCCGTTAGAGTTGTTCCACTTACGGAAACTCAAGCAAGTTCGGTTTGAAGTTTGTGAATGCGGTGATGCGGAAGATGGAAGGTCAACTCAGGTTGGAGCGAGGGTGGGGTGAACATTGTGATACCCGGACGCGATTTTGACAAACTCAGAACAGAGCTCGGTAACAAGTGTTTGTTAGGCCGATGTTGTAAATCTTTTTTTTAAGAATGAAGAAGGTATGATTGAATTTTTAGCGGCAATTATTGATTCAGCTTGGTTGAATTAGCCTTGGCTTCAGAATTCAGTTTTTGTTCTTCATCTACCGAGGGATGAGAAAAATGTTTGAACCTTTGGTGAAATGTAAAATGATAAACTAGTTCATTTGAATGGTAATTTTAAGATCAACGCACACTCATGGGAGTTATTTACCTGCACTTATGATGTATATAATAATATATATGATGTATATGAACTACAACGTCATCTAATGTGGGAGTGATAAAGCTTCTACCTTGAGGTCAAATTTTCCTCATTATTATAACTTAAAAATTGTGTGAATATAATTTTATCATGAAAATAAAATATTATTGAAAACTGGTTACAATACCAGCACTTTGAGCTGAGGACAATAGCACTCTCACCTTAAATCACAGTTTTTCTGCGTGAAAAAACTTTGTTCTTTAAACATATTTTCCACCACGTCCCTCACGCATTCTCAGATATGAATTACACAAGAACTGACATTTGACTGGACAACTAATTCGTTAAGCATTCTGTAAAGTAATTTCTCCAAAATTTTGAATATTACAACGTGAACAATTTCTGATTACTGCTCATCACCAACGTCAATTGTTAAATTTCAGTAACACATCAAAAAACGGAAATGTTAATAAATCGCCCAAGTAAATTCGACTCTACATAGTTTTGCCTTTCAAGTCAGGTACGCTTTAGACATCGCTCTGCAGCATCTCATCGACTACCTATTGTCAGTAGCACAGCTTTGCTCTCTGAACGCCACTTCCATAAAAAAATCACTGGCTGGGTCTTTTTCTAGTTTGCTTTAAAAATGCGTTAGCGCAAGCTGTGAGATTGCAGCGCGCCGAGCCACTTCATTGCTCCCCGTACATTGAGACCAATTCGCTCTCCATTCCGGGGCCATAGATCGCGAGTTTTAGGAAGTACTTCTCTCGAGCAAAGTGGTCCCTGTGAGGGGTTGCAAGGCAAGCACACCTGGGAGGAAGCCCCTCGTCTTATCGCCAGGCCGTAGCTTTCCCTCTATTGCCTCCTAACGAGCTCGTGTTTTCCGGTGCTGCGGACGGGACACTTCCAGTCGATGCCAGATGACGCACCGACTGCGCTTTCTAGGTGATGAAGAGATTTGCGCTGTGTGCTAAATGCGGTGTCGTTAAGGACGTTAGTTGTTTTCCTCGTAAGAAAATCCTGGGACATTCTTCCAGTCCGTTGTTTTCTTATCAGCTTCGTTTGTGTTGCATAGGAGATGGATTGTTCATTGCTTCAGTCCCAGAAAGAAAAAGAAGACTGGAGTATGAGCTTTGCTCTGTTTCTAAAATTAAATAGAGTGCTCCACAGAAAGCAAGTATTTGAATGTTGACTTAGCAAACCTAAGTATGACAGGGGCTCCACACTACTCTAAAAGTCAAGGACCAGGAAAAAATTAGAAACTCTTGATTCACGATAGTTACAAAAACCTAAAAAAATCATCGGAAGAGATTGATTTTCATTATCTTTGAAGTTAAAAGAAAAATAACCGTCGCACAAGCTAATTAGACTGAGGAATAAAATCTAAATCTCATAACGAAATATTTCATGTGAAACCGTAATCGAATGTTTTCTGATTTCGGCATTTATTATGCTGAATGAAATCCCAGAAGACAGAACCTACATCATTCTGAAATTGAGTTACTCTAAAAATGTTATTTGAATCAGGGCCTCTTTATGAACTCACTTTTCGCTTTTTCATCGACATGACCAGAAATGAATTTCATGAGAGGAAAGTATGCAAACATTAAATCTTATGCCGTAAATGTCAAAGTAAGTGAACCTTGATCTTCAATGAAAGTAGAATAAATTTCTTCAAGCGCGATGAGCTTTCCTCTGTTGCACTGTCTGCCAGGGCGAATTTAATTTCATGATCCACTTTGCCTTAATACACTCAGACATAATCACCCCCGAAGATCTCCGACTTTAAGGCAACTTCAGAATATTTTATTGAAAAACTTTCACGCAGGCGTTCCTTTTACTTCACATCTCGCTGCTGATGAAAAAGTTTCAGTTCATTTTCATCGGGGTTATGACTTGCGTAATTTTTAGTGGAGACGTTAGTGATGTGTTTATGTCTTGTTCATAGATGTGCGTTTGATGTACTTCCTAATTTAACCTATACTGTGTTTCTGCTGGGGTAACGAATCGCACACATTTTTTGTGAGATCATAGAAAACAGTTCTGAGACACTCAGAAAAAGGGAATTGCTTGCTCGATTAGTTTTAGATATTTGCATGAAATCGGGCGAATTTTTTCGGTTCAGGAAATACGTCAAAGTTTCTTAAAGTTTAAACGTATACGTATTTCAATTTAATCGAAAATGAATTAGTTCATGAATTTTCTCACAAAAATAACATGGACTTGCACGATTATTTTCAGTGTTGAAAATGTTAGGATTCATCATGGCACACAGTTTCAATAAACAAAATCTTGAATGACATCAAATGTTTTATAAGAGAGAAGGAATGCGAGGAAGAAACGAACAAAACTGAGAACAGAAAATAATTTTTGCTTCTGTGTATTAAGTTTTTGACGCAACGTAATGACAGGAACATCACCATTGTTAAGGTGATTAAATGTAAATTTACATTTATAGATGAAGAACTTAAAGAGAACTTACCCGGTGAACGACACATTTTGTTCCCCTTCAAATAAACGTTCAAATGAACTGCTCGAGATTTATTAGTATTCTCTAATCTACGTTTCTTTATTGTTGTTGTAAGTTGACCACGGGCTTTACGGGATGTTTGGTTAAAATATCTTGTTTTCCTGCGAACCTGAATATTTCTTGACGAGTTGCAAGGCGTGAAAAATCCATGCCATGCTCAAAAAAGGATTTCTAACTCGTCCTAACTCCATTTCCCTCTTCGCCATCGTGAACCATTCGAACTGCACTTCTGAGCTTCACGTTCTTTTCAACTGCTGAGAAATGTTACTAGAATTCAAAAAAATAAATGCGCATTTTGAAGTAATTTTCATTCCCATCATCGTTGAGACACTGCAACACTAAAAAAGAAATAAAAGTAACTTCTATTCACATGCAGAGGAAGCAAGTGATGTCAAAGACACATTTCGAAATTTGATTGCAATCAATCTAGGGAAACGTTGTCTCGACTTTTAAAATTCCACTTTGGAAGATCACCGGGACATCAACAGCGGATGCAAACTGGAATTCGTGAATGTGTGGGAATGATGTTCGGCGTAACTTATTATAAGGGCTGAGGGAAACGAAATTATCATTGAATAACGTAAGTCAGGGATGGTAGCGTTAGTTAACAATACGTTCTGAGATCTCTCAGAATTATAGATATTCCATTAGAAACATTCGTTATTAAAATGTAAATGTTGAAGGAATGTTCACGAGAAAAGACAAAATCGACATTTTCTTCTACCAGTTAAACTTTTTCGAAATAATAAACGAACGAAAAGTTTTGTGAAGTCGAATCTTAAAGTTGAGTGGAAGTCATTAATGACAAGTCTCTAAAACTCGTGCAGAGCTACATAACTTTTGAATGCTGTGCCCTCAACTTTTTTTGTCAATATCGAGGCTTTAGGCGTAAGTCGGTAGTACCATATCATAGAGTCACTTCTACACATCATTGTTCAAGATTTTTTAAAATTACTTTTACTACTACTACTGCTACTACCACTACTACCACTACTACTACTACTGCTACTACAACACATTCAAGTGATATTTTTACAAGCTGTAACTTCAGCGACATATTTGCGACTGAAATCCATGGAGAAAGTTTACGTAATGTGGTTTTAAAGATTCTAGAATTTATGTAGAAACTACTGTTTCGCACGATTTTTACCTTGTGTATAACAACAGGCATAAAAACGTTGGACTTTATCAGAGTCAACGACGCTGAAATTCCAACCTTTCCTTCTCGCAGCCAATGTCTTCTATCATTCTTGACTAGGAGCCAAAATTCAATACTGTATTTCAATCTGTTCAAAAAAATTAATAGTAGAAAATAGAAGTAATAATAGTAGAACTCAGGAAATAATCACGTTTCCTTTCCGTATGATGTAAAAGATCCATTTCATGGACTGACGCTGCGTCTTGCTCAGGCAAAACTATCTAACGTACGAATTGTATACATGTAAATAAACATACAAGTTCATTCTCTTTGAACATGCTTCTATATCTCCAAGTTAGACCTGACCTATTTCTAATAATGTAATCTGTGATTCAGACTTGAGTACATTCTTGAGTATGCTGTAGGAGCTTTAAAGTGTTGTAATACGCATTAATCATTACATGAATTACTGTAGTTAAAATAGGTTATCTCTACATAGGGCCTCTGTCCATTAAAATTGCTTGGTCACTATTAATTCCATTTCATTCGTCATTTCCCTTTAATTAATTTTTTAACAACTCTAGCTTCTTCCTGCCACCAACATCGGAGTCAGAGTGGCGAGATTTTACTTTTTCAGAATAAATCCTAAAATTTCGCTCTATTTCAAATGAAACATAGCCATAAAGACCAGCTGACACTGAAAACCCTACAGAGTATCCAAATGTCAGGGGGTCACTACTGCTCAAGTTTAATTCAAAAGGAAAACTTTATAATTTCGCTCCTAAAAAAAACGATCTAGCAACTCGTGTTGGTACCTGGTGCAGTGGCCTCCACGGAGCAGCATTCTGAATGGTCACGTCTCGTGTCTCGGAAATGAGAATCTTGCTTCACAAATTGTAAGTAGCACAAAACCAACAGGAAGTGCATGCCGTGAGAAATTTTGACGCGGGTCTCACAAGCCTTGAGACATGCCGCTGAGAAAACTTGCAGCGCACCAAAATAAAAAAATTTCAATGTTCTATTTCAAAATTTAAAAAGTATTTCCAATCGAGTGATTCGCAAAATTATGGAGAAAATGTCAACTCACTTCAAGCTCTTACCCGTGGAGTTTCGAAGAGTTGCGAGTCACAAGTGACTCCACAAACCGTTTTACATATTATTCTAATTTATCTGAGACGGAAAAGAAATGTTCACTCACCCAGCCACAATAGATAGAATTCCGATTCCTGTTCACTGCAATTTATTGGCGCTCAGCCTCTCGTACTCGAATAGCCTAAGGAGCGGCCCTAATACAGATCCCTGAGGCACCCCAGCTTATGCACGCTGGTCGGACCGCCCTCCCGTCAATCGGACCCTCGCGAGCTGGACTACGGAACGCAGGAGTACCTCAATAATTATCCGACTCCCCAGCCCATTAGTTGCAGCTCTCTTTTGGAATTCCGCCTACTCAGGAACTCCTCTTTAGCGTTTATGGTCTAAGCTGACAGAACACGAGGGTCAGGCCCACCAAGTGAGAAATATAGCCAGCACAACACGTTGGTTTTGTCAAACTCCGTAACACAAGTAAGATGGGCGTAAAGAATGTCTATGACTGGCAGATGAAATACCGATCTTATCACATTTTTAATTTGAATTTTCGAGGTTCTTCCCCCATATTTCCTCCCTCGCCTGCGTTGGCCGTAAGTTCCAGATCACAAACTCAGCTCCTGGATACGATCGATTCAATTTCCGATGAAGTTTAGGAACTGGAAAGATGGTCATTCCCAAAAGAGCATCTAAAATAGATATCTCGGTCTGGACAGCAGAATGCCTCCAGTGACTTTGGAATTCACTGAAAGTAGAATTTCACTTTGAACACCACGAGAACTCTAAAAAAAATTTCAAATCCTCTTTTTTATGTCATTCCACAGAAAATCATTTATTTTACTAGATCGCTGTGAAATTAGTCACATTATAGCTGCAACGGGCAGTGTATGAATTGCATCAGCAAATCCCCTTAAAGAAATTACTCTTTTCCAAAATTTGGAGTCTTTTCATCAAGGAAATGATCCAAATGTCAGTCGAATCATAGGCTATTATGGAAGATGAGTTGTGTGAGTAGTGTCACCTGTGAGTCAAGCACAATGCGAGGCATCGCGATCCCCTGATGAAAAAGAAGACGTCGCGGTCGCCAGGGACTCGAGTCTTCAGAACAAGAAGAGACAAAAAATATCCTCGGCAGGACGTCATGTTGAGGCAAAGGGAAAAGGTCAAAAAAAGTCTTTTAAAAAGATTCGTGAGAGAGACGCGAAGTTTAAAACCATCTCATCGTACTGTCATATTGGACAAAGAGAGAATGGAGAGTAATGGTCGAGGGAAATATTACGAGTTACTTGGGGATAGGTATGAGATAGACGAATGAGTTTCGATCAGGAGAATAATAAACTGTAAAAGACTTAAATATTTTTAAGAGGCAGGTAAATTTAGAAAACTACTTTATCATTTAATAAAGGTCCTTTAAAACCAATCAGAAAGTATCATTCATGCCCTATCGTGTACGATTTTTTTTACTAACTTAAATTTGAAAAGTTAAACATTGGAAATCTCCAGACTCCTTAAAAAATCAATGGTTCTTTTAGTGTCACTAGAAGAAATCGAAAGAAAAAATGTTCCAGATGATAAGACAGTTGACTTTGTCGTTTGATTTCAAAATAGCGTACAGTCTCAGTACCACGCAGAGGTTCATGACGTGTCTCAGGTGTGTGGCTTAATTGAGGAAAGTCATTAGCAGTCTTTAATCCTAGCAACGACAGGAGACGAAATCGTTCTTTTAGTACAGTATTTGGAAGCAATTTTCATATAACTCCGAAAACATTCTCGACAAAAATTGCAGGATCTTGAAAATTTTACCTTCAGCAACTATCACAATTGTATTGACTGGAATAAAAATCACTGATCAGAGTAAAACATGTCAATTGAGATGACTGCAAACCTCCACATACGAACACTAAATGAACATTGCCATCATACCTCAAGGAATTTATAATTTGCGTTGTGAAAATTGTCAATGTTTTCTCCGTGGGGTGAACGGTCAAAGCTGTACTGCTTTCACACTTCAAAAGAAAAATGAAGCTAATGTTTAGAGAATAACGACTTTGGTTTTCTCCTGATTCACAACGAAACTAGGGAAGCGAGTCATCTTCGTATAGTTTTAAAGCAACTGAAACAGAACAGGTAAACTAAGAACGTAGGAGCTAACTGGAGAGTAGTGGCTGTTCTGTTCCCATACAAGTATCATCACAAGGGAAGTGTCTACGTTTGGTCATTTCCCACATTGGCGCAAATAGGCAACCATGAAGCGTTAATAATTAATGCACCTCTGAAGGGGCTCAGACCGCAAGGTTATTGCGGTGCTTCAGATCACGGTGATCGCATCGCAATACTCCGGGCAGATCGTGCAGGGCTTCACATGCGACGCAAGCCACCGTACAAAATTGGCATATACTCATGAGGGACTTGACGTAAGGGAGGAAGCCTTACCACAGATACGACTTTCGACAGGTATATGTCACGCGCTTGCGAGGGTCTCACGTACCAACAAACTACGACGTACTGCACGCGTGAGATGTTCGAGTACATACATAGAAAGTTGTTACATCGTTCTCAATGATCCTAATACACGTTCTATCAAAAATTCTTCGGAGCAGTTTATGGAAGCGAATTTTATTTCAAAGATTTGATAAATGTCCAAAAAATGCGTTTTGAAGTGTCCGAGTAACTTTAAACATCTTGAAAGTATTATAAGACATGTGCGTGCTCATTTTTTAGAACTTATTTGGCACAGTGATAGATAGCACTTTTATTTTGAAGTTAATGTCACTCGACGAAAATAGAGTTACACCCCAATTCAATCAATGAGACGTATAAGCTTTTTATGAAACTGAAGCGTAGACTGGAAAAGTTCAGATAAAATCAGTTCATCAAAACTAACGGACTGTACCAGTGGTTGAATGAATATCATACGGTACGAAAAAATCATTAATTTAAAGACAAAACTTTTTCAAGCGATTTAAACATATGCAAATTCTGGCGCTCATTTTCTACATAATTAATAGATCCTGCGATTTTAGATAATTTGGTGTGATAATCTCAAACTTGGCACGTATTAAATTTGCCTTGAAGCGCGTCTAATGCATGTAAAATAACCACACCTGCCTTTAAGAATTAGTCCAGTTGTGGTAGTAACTATGTTGCCAGATTCACAGATGTTGCAAGTGAAATAGCTTACTGCATGAACGGGGCACCAATAGTGGCTGCTGGTTTCAAATGTTGAACGAATTAATGGCTTTTTGAATATACTTTCATTTCTGATGAAACGTGTTTAAGTGTATCTTATAGATTTCGTACAAATATTCAATCCCTAAATAACGAGTCGCAGCGAAAAAGAAATACGTGTTTTCGATTTGATAAAACTCAGACTGATTTTTGCCACGTGTTCGCTAAAGACACACCATTAACAGCCAATACGTGTATAATTCCCTCCCGCACTGCTAACGAGACTATATTATCAATAATAAAGTCCTTTTTAGAGAAGGTGCCTGCGTGTAGCCTTGATAACGAAACGATGTCCGTCAACGCAAATTTCTGTATTTTGGGTGTACGAAACTCGCTTGACGGTTTTGTTTATCACAAGCACGGACCGTAATCAGCTGACGACAATCGTAAAGCTCACGATAATTGACGCCGAACTCGGTCTTGCAGACCTCAACTTTCCCAATTAATGCGCCAATCAATAGAAACGATTTAGGCAGCGTGCGACTTGAGTCAATTCATGTAGAGACCCAATATCTTTACTTTATCAGCCGTGGCAGTTTGCACAGGATAGTGTACCGTTGTGTCGTGAGCTTTACATAGGGCTTTAAATGACCCCGAGCTCAGGCTACCTTGTAAAGTGGCAGTACTTGATCGTGTAATAAAGTGAAGAGGCCTATAGAGAGTGCATCTGTGTAACGTTCGGTCATGTATCAGAAGGCTCGCCGATATATACGTGAAATATCCTTAAACCGTGTATGTTGAATGCGCTAAACATCCCATGCAGAATTCCGCAACTCTTGGTGCTGATAAAAATGACAAGCTTTATGAAGTATTTAAATACCTTTCAAACAGATTGCAGTATTTGGGTAAAGCGTAAAGAGAACTTAAAACGGTTCAGGTAATAGTATCCCGAACATATTTGCTTCGTAAGGCAAGGCGATGGACAATGCTGGATGATGACTAATGTTGAGAAAATTGAATTGTAAAATAGCTTTCTTTCTTTGAAATAAACCATAAAAATCACTGCAAAGCACACAAAACAAAACATGGAAGTCTATGAGCATAACACAGTCGCTTACCAGTCACCAAGATTGCACCAAAGGATGAGACATCTATACTACGCAAAAACGAGAACAAGAATTACGCGTTGATCGCAGTAGCATGGAGAGGAATACCTAATGACACAGAGATGCAGCCAGCCTCTATAACGGTCTTAAAGATTGTTCTAATGCTGTTACAAGGCCTCATTGTCCATTTAAAAGTCTGAGTACCATGATCAGTAAGCTATCAGAAATTGCCAGCAATGATGACAATCTGTCATCCTCGGCCACTTTTCCTTTACTTATTAAGTGAATGCAAATGAGTGTTCGAAGATATTCTGTGCACTCGTTTTCCATGTTTCGCATAACAGAAGAACTTTTATTGATTGCGTACAGCAAGTCAGGGCTCATGATGAATGCATGAGCTTTATTGCACTCAAAATAACACAGTCGCTCTCATTAACTCGCGCTGAAGAAAAGTCAGATTTCATGCCACACAGCGTCCGAAATCGGACCATTTTGTAATATTCTTACATGAGCTTGTCAGTCTTGGACGAATTTCTTCGTCAGTATACGAAACGAATCCACAAAATGAACTAACTCTCAATGCCATACATAAAAGTACAGGGTAAATATTTACTTTCTAAATCTTTCGTTTTACTTTTTAATTGACAGGGAATTTTACTACTTCTCAAATATTGTACTGCACGGGAATATACTTGGGGGTGAATTAGAATTGCATTTGAAAATGAATTATTGGTGGTTTTTATGTGAATTATAATTACATTTGATTATGAATTATGGTTAGTTTTTATGTGAATTAGAATTACATTTGATCATGAATTATGGTTAGTTTTTATGTGAATTAGAATTACATTTGATTATGAATTATGGGTAGTTTTTATGTGAATTAGAATTATATTTCACTATGATTTACAGTCATTTTAAATGTGAGTTAAAATTACATTTGATTATGGATTCAAGTTATTTAAAAAAAAAATTAGATTCCTATTCAAATGTAAATTAGGATCACCTTTGAAAATGTCTCATTATAATTACATTTGAAAATGAATTATAATCGAATATGAATTATAATTACACTTAACAAAGACTTAAATGCATTTGAAAATGAAATGTATTTGAAAATAAGTTCTATTTGAAGATGAATTATAATTACACTTAGCAATGACTTATATTTGATTGTAAATTATAACTTTAGATGCTTGAGGCCTCGCCACCAAAATAGAGGAGCTCGTGATGCGTCCAGTGAGGCTAATCCATCACCTCCGCACCGCAGCAGCTTCAATAATTATTATTCCTGAGTTCCATCCGCAAAAACCTTGAAATTAAGTTACGTTTACACAGCGAGGATAATACGCAAAAAAGTATAAATAATTATTTACCGTGTACAACAAGTTTTCTTTTACATCTTCTGCTTATAAAACGAACACAGACACGAGTTTCATGAGAGTATCACGGATAAATTAAAGATATTTTTTATTTTGTAATTTTACCCATGGTTGCCAGATCCAGTTGAGATCATCAATTAAAATTTACTGTTTTTTTTATACTTTTTCCACAATCGAAGAAAAAACTATTATCAACAAATAAAATTTGCAAATGTTGTTTAATTAAGATATCGTTCAGTAGAGACCTTACAGAGCTGGAATCAGTACTGTTTCTGAAATCCGTTCTCTAATAGATTTTTCAAGCTATGGGACGTTCACTGATGAGCAAAATAAGTATTTTTGGTACATTATTAACCGAATCTGCACATCGAAAAAAATAACTGAAAAGGAGAACAGATTCACCATATAATTAGAGGTTTCTCAGTACTCCAGTCTCCTGACCATGCCACCAGTCCTCATGCTTGAAAAACCCTAACGTTAAACCATAAAAAGACGCAAAATTGCAAAGAATATGTAAACACAACACGCGTAAATAAATTCGTTCGTCAAATAAGGCGCAAATATCATGATATTCTCAGTAAAATTGTCATTTCTTATAAAAGTCGTTGCGCAAAATTTACATAAGTACATGCGTACAAGATAAGAGTAACTCAGCAATACGGAACAATAAAGTGTGGAATATTTGCCGACTGAACAATCTAAGATCAAGCATTCACTTTCCCATCGCTCGTAGTTCCTCTGTTGTGCCTCATTTTTGTGCAAGTGTGCATTTTGTACGGAACGCTACGAAAAGATGTCTGTGTAGCTCAGTTGAGAACAATTTTTTTTCCATGAACTAAGAAATTCAAGACACTAATTGTCGTTCATGCTTCGCTTGCTTCTGACCATTTCAGGCGGGGAAATCAAGTTACAAGAGTCTAGCTGCATTTCCAGATCTCAACTGAAATGTTCACCATTTTAGTGCGTGGATTTATTTTAATATTCCTAAAACGGAGCGACATTCGCTGGTCTTGTTGCTTCGTTTGAATGTTTTTATAACTGAGCCCCCGCTGGGAGCCCTGCGTAATCGCGTTATGCTGCAACAAAGGTTTTTGCCCGACCTAAAAGGAAGTACAAGGACTCACTTAACCAAAAAAAACATATCTTTTCAATGAGAGAACTACCCAAGATTCCTTTGAGAAACTCGAAAAAATATCATTTTGTGAAAATTTGGTTTCTTCTCTGCCGAACTCTATTGCTTTCAGGAATTTCAATTCAATAACTGGAGTAGTATTGAAAGTTTTTCGTACTGCGGCAGCACAGGTCACGTTTTTTATAAGGCCTCTTCTCTTGCAGGGCGGGACTTTTTGAACAAAGCTGATGCGATTCTCAGACAAACGTCGCTTGGCGGCGAAAACTCTAATTTTGTTTGGAAGCGAAGACATTCTTTCGGAAGATTGCAGTTGAATTACGCCCAAGTAGCGTCTCAGGCATTTATAGCAGCTTGTAGAACACGAAAGTTATATGCAAACTGAGTTTTTTCCAGAAGCTATGCACACGCTAGCAGAGAAACGTGGAGCTATGACTCGCGAGCGAGATATTAGGTGCTAAATGCTTGGGAATATTCAACACGTTGACTTCAGTTGTGCGGTTGCTTCGGTCCGTTTAGTTGCGTTAAAAGAAGTCGTGTTGAAAACCGGTTTAACTGCTCTAATACATTTTAACTTTCCTACAAAATGTAACGAATACAATTCAGCCATGATATGTTACCCTATACTCTAAAATTCATTTCTTAAAAGGTAGCAAAATAGTTTGAATGTAACTTGTATATTCCGGTACGTAAATGAGCAATTTATCAAGCGGAACACACATGCACCAATACGTCATCAACGCTCTAAAGGGCAATATTGCAGCAGCGAAACAAAGCTGCGACCAAAAAAGGGTCCTCAAGCACGCGAAATCATCCACAAATCGGTCTTCAGGAAACTCAGTTTACGTCGTCATTACTCGGCACTAAACGCTCGTAAAGTTTGCAGTGGTGGGCTGGGCAAGCATTAAAAAGAAGCTCCCGCTACAGGATTTCCTGAGACGAGGATTCTCGACAGCAAAGAGAGCGTTTCTAGAACTATTGCTAACTTTTAAGAATCATCCGCGGTTTTTACGTTGAATGTTTCTCTCTTCATGCGATTGTAGGCGATTGAAGCGCAATTCTGGGAGTACTAATTCTAGACAAGAACCAACGAAAGAGTAAATGAACGAAGTGTAACTTTTGAAGGTGGATGATGTAATGGTTATCAGTCTTCTTTTTCATGGGTGTTTATTAATTTAGGGTAGCGACACACGTCTCCATTTCTAAAATAAGAAAAATTATGACAAATATCGTCGGGAATGTCCGATATTTCTCAATTCCAATCTTCCATTCAACGCCCGGAAGGCAGATGAGAGCAAGACTCAAGGTCCATCAAGTAGTCATGAATCGATAGAAGTATTGAACAATTTTAATGGAATTTCATGCTGTGGTTCACTGTCTCTGCTCTAATGAACTAACTGTTGTGAATTCGAGAAGGACGAGAAAAATTTGTGGTTCTAAATGATCAATAAGAATGTGAGCCACAACAGCTAACTCAACATTGTGAGCTACAACAGCTAACTCAACTTTGTGAGCTACAACAGCTGACTCAACATTGTGAGCTACAACAGCTAACTCAACATTGTGAGCTACAACAGCTGACTCAACATTGTGAGCTACAACAGCTAACTCAACATTGTGAGCTACAACAGCTGACTCAACATTGACCTAAAATACTCTGATGGCTCTATTAGAAATTATGAATGATAAACTTGAATGACTTTGAACTTTTAATTTCATCATGTGCTTCAAAATCAAAAATAGTCACTCTGTTCAATGTACTTACCATGACCAATTATTGTAAGCGAGAATTTCTCCCTATTTAGTAGAAGTTTCTCTTCCTTAGTAAAAGATTTTTTTAATAGAAAATGAAATGAAAATTTGCCGTAACTCGTTTACGCTTTACAGCTTATGTCCTCACGAAAACAGGCGCTAACAAAAACATACGCAGCACAATTGAAAAAAAATACTTCACTGAAGAACGAACAAAAAAATTCCACCATTCTAAATTCCTCTCCACTCTGCAGCTACATCGCTCTGGGAAAAAACCATGATATTCTCATATAATTATTTTCCACGACGAACAGCATGGAATTCTCTTCAAATCTAGATAAGCTGCAAAACTACTCGTAACTCAATACATAGTTGCCACATGCATCTGGCCGTACTAGGGGACATGCTTTTTACCCTCAACCTATTTCAGTCTAAAATAGAAAGTAAAGTTCATGCCATCATCGAGTCACCCCACGTTGAATTCATCAAGTCTGAATTTACCATGTTAAATCTCTGTTCATTTTCTGAAAAAGCTGTGTTTTTTATTAAGATCACGATAGATATGACAATTAACTCATTTTGTGGCCATTCATTTAATTGCGTTAAATTTGAGGGATCGTTTATCTTCAGTTAAACACTCCTCGAGACTCATTTCACTCCAGTGATCACAAGACTACACGACTCATTTCAGATCAATATGCTTCTCGGGCCATTTCCAAGCTTCTGTTCTTATTCAGCAACAGGCCTCATTTTGGTTACTCATTCCACTCCTTACTCACTCAAATCAAGAATCAAGTACAGTCTTCACTCCCAACGCTCACCCACTTTAGCGCATCACTCACTCCATCACAGTAGTTCCTCTACCTCAGCCCGCACATGACGCTGTCTCATAACTCAAGCATTACTCCATACTACAGCACTTATCCACTTCATCACGGTCAGCCCCAACTCCAACTCTCGCCCCACTCCAATGCCGACCCCACTCGAACTTGCCCACTCCATCGCTCCCCACTCACCAAC
>JACJUY010000186.1:0-68565 GCA_014220935.1 Platorchestia sp. MABIK | reverse complement strand
CCCCCCCCCCCCCCCTCCCCTCCCTCCCCGAGTTACGATGCACACACGGGGGAACGATGCCATAAATAAGGACATAAAATTCGGATGCGGAGGACCTAAACCGTGACTTAAAAATTTCTCATCGCATTCCCTTCGGAAATTTTGTAAAAACACCGAAAATCATTTTAAGCAGCGGAAGAAAAAAACCATCGGAAATACGAACTAAATCTCAAATAAACCAAGTTTCTACTCTCAGCATAAATATCCCCGCAGCCAAACGTCGTGTGGAGTCTGTCGACCATATTTTTCTGGCCATGCGTGCTCCAGCATTCACGTTTAATCAATACCGTCAATCTGAAAAATGTAAATTTCCACGGCCCAAGTGCATTATTGAGGCAGGAATGAAGCATGACGAATATAAGTTCATGTTCGGGCCCTGACGCCACAATTTGAGCGAAGGGGGGAGCTGAGCCTCAACTGACGTCGCATGTAACGCTGTAATTTGAAGTAATTTCAAAAAATTGAAGCCGTGGTACCGTGAAGCGATGAATTCTTCCCGCATCTTCACAGTCCATGTGGGTCCATAATGAACGAGCGCTGCCGTGCAGGCATTGACAAGATTTCTGTGAGTTGTAGCAGGACTGAGAACAGGTCCGTGCTTACTATGTTGCTCAAATGACGAGACTTGCAGGTATAAACGTTAGTGTCCGATGCTACGGCTGACCCTTAAACGATTCTGAATTAGCCCTGTTGAGAATCTCCTGTGTGAATATGTGTGAATTATTCCCCATATATCAGGATGACTTTTGCGGAAAAGAATGGCCGGATTTGAATTTATATCGTAGGATTTGTTTGCCTGTACCCTTGCGGTGGATGTTAAACATTTTCACTGAAATGCTCAAGCTGGATAATGAAAAGTTTTCCTATTACTTAATTTTTATGAATCCGTCCACTGAGAGGGAACCTTACTTTTCTCAACTAAAATTTAAATTTAAGTTTTCAGCGCCAGCGTAATTTTTTAAACTAAACTTTAATTCAACTCACTTTTTATTGAACTCATTTTTAACCAACTAACGACAACCACAAAGAAAATCGTTCCGCTAGTCGTAAGTTTCAGTTGAAAAATTTCAGTATTAACGCTCAAAGATGTGTTAAATTAGCAGGCATGTCTGGCAAAAGCAACCGGCCTTTACGATTAGTTACTGATATAAAATTATTTTTATCTAAGCGCGATCAAGGAAAGTGTTATGCGAACGTGTTAAAGCACACCAAAAATCTTTTCACATCGCTAATGCACGAGCCAAAGTCGCGAATGATCTCGCCGTAAAGGCGTTTAACACTTTTTTCAGGGAGA
This sequence comes from Platorchestia sp. MABIK, assembly GCA_014220935.1. NCBI lineage: Eukaryota > Metazoa > Arthropoda > Malacostraca > Amphipoda > Talitridae > Platorchestia > Platorchestia sp. MABIK. Next base: position 67,232 of record JACJUY010000186.1, on the reverse strand, counting down.
GGAATCAGGGACGCGCAGATTCAAAGCCTGCAATGGAGAGCCTTTGAGGGCTCTGATCAGAAAAAAAAACACTTTTACTGACTATTCTGCGCGGAGCCAGAGAGGCCCATTAAGTTAATGACCTCACAACCGAGCCTTTAAGTGGGAGCTGTGATCAAAGGTCATTGTTTTTAATGCTCTAAATTTTCTCACGCTCTCGCTGGACAAACGGAGGAGTGAATCTATGGTGGCTAAATGAAATGAGTTCACAGCCGCACCTCTGCCACCGCTCGGAGGCTCAAAATGTCGTCGTTTGCATTTCATTATCTAGAGTACCTTCATTTGGAGTCTTATTGACATCTTTGGGGATCTTGACAGCCTCATGTAAGTACACTCTGCATATATGTTAATCAAATTATGCCATTTGTTGATGATTTTGCGGACAATAAAACTCATATTTTGGAGCTAGAAGGGGAGCTTTACTTTTTTCGCTTCCATTGCAGATAAAATTTACCGGAAATAAGCCACCGCTTTCCATAGCGTACACTGACACTTCAAATGTACCGATGCAGGCTTTTTTTCGCCTCCGAGTTCAAACCTAAAAATTTTGCAACTATGTACATATATATATTTGATGGCTCTCTAACCAGATCGACTTACTCTGCGTGTATTGGAACAAGACACAGATGTACGTAATCGGCATTTTCTCAATTAAACTTTTGAAAGCAAAAGGCTAATTTTCTTGTTTCTTCTCTTACCATATGCTAGAAAAAAATTGTCTTTCGTTTTGCTGTACATCTATATATATAATTAGTTAGTGACGGGTCCATAAATTTCTCATAACTCAAGACTGAAGAACCTAAGCAAAGTTTAAACCACAACCTCAGTAATTTTTTTCATTCCTCTTCGTATTACTCAGGCTTTTGAGCTCCCGTTGTTCTGCAGGAAGCTGTTGGTTTGACTTCCGTCGGGCGTGCGTTTAAAAATCCGCTCGAGTTGTTGACGGGGAAGCAATAATCCAGAGGCTTGAAGCGAGCAAGCCCGGAGACGTGCGAGCTTTTAGGACATTCAAACGAAGTAATTGTGTTCAGCGTAGGCAGTGTCCTAAATAAGGGCATAAGCCTAGCATCTAGACTCTGCATCCCATTTCTCAAAGTGTTTGTTTATCATACAAGTGAGAGGAACACGCTCGTCTTGGGCGATGTTTTCTGAAAGTCTTGTGAAGTTATCTTTCCTCCCGTAAAGATGATTACATTTAAAGCTCATGCCCAGCCACAATAACGTAATTCAAGATTTGCACATTTAAAAGAGAATTTTTCAAACTGAAAAAAACAACGCTGCAAGATGAAACAAACAATTCAAAATATTTAAGTTGTCACGAAAATAACGACATTTGTTTTTATAAAATCCCAAAGTGCATACAATTCCATTTCAAATGTACATTTATAGTTAATGTTAAACTAATGGAAATCGTAAATCCCGAACTCAATCATTACTGCGGCAGGAAGGTAAAATCCCTAATGTTCGATTAAGAAGCCAACGAATCTAAGCAGTACCATTTATCAAAAATCTTACTCTGACAGCCCTCAACTACAAATCTTTTGGCACCATATTATCGGTTACAGGCTATCTTGTACAAGCTTGATATATTGACCTTCCAATGCAACAAAGCCTGCACGCAATCAAACCACGTCCATCACGGAGCACTAATGCACGTGAAGCCAAGACGGAAGCGTGCAGTAACTCAGTCTATAAGTCGCGTGTCGTGGGGGCATTAGCGCTAAGGGCTGTCCAGCTGCAATTACCACGAGTCTGTGAAACTGAACCTCGGCTTTTCACTCAATTCGATCACATTACAAGTCTTGGCAACATCTGTTTTGCTCAGAGTCGGTAGAACTTCAGTTTAGTTATCGCTTTGACTTTAAATGAGCTCTGCAACAAAACGAGTGAACGACTGCGAGCTAGCTATTTCAACACGAGTGATCGATCGGCAACACCATGTAATCTTCTCAGTAATGCAAAGATTGAGTAAAATATTCAGAAACTTTGCATCACGCACTTAAAAAAATCTTCAAGCCCCTGAGAGCAAGGGCTATTTTTGAATGTTACAAACTACTTCGGACTCGACACCACGCCTTTGTGATTGTGACTGTCTGCGAGCTCAAAATTTAATACTCACACGTGAAGAGCTGCTTGCAAGAAAGAGAATGGATTTGCAATAACAAGTACACTACAAATTTCATTCACAACAACCCATTTTTGCGAGTTTTATCACAGCAATTTATTATCAGCGCGTCCTTGCTTTCAGCAGAAACGCCATGTGAGCACAAAGTTGTTCATTTTCTGCTCAAGCAACGACGTAGCAGTTTATTTTCATTTGAGGTTATTTCCATTTCGTAATAAATTTGCAGGCAAAGTGGCAAAGAACTTGAGGACAAGTTAGAGAAACCAAGCTTGATCATTTCTGGCAGAAAATCTTTGTCTCGGCCACGATCATACTAGATGTGCAACGAGCTTCGTTCTTGCACGTATATGTTCTCATTTTGCTATTAATCGAGCACACTTTACCGTTCCCGTAAAATAGTTCCCTAACAGTTATCATTAATCACATAACTTTGACGTGAAACTTTCAAGAGCATATATCATCAAAAAGACAAGCAAAATCATTCATCCGAACTTGCGACGTTACAAAACCCACGCCCCTTTTACGAGCACGAACATTATTTACTTTGATCACATATTTTACAGGCTCTAATATATTTACTTTGACCGCATTATTTCGTTACAAAATCTTGTGCGAACTCGAAAAGTGAACGAAGTTGACATTTGGCGTGCGACCGGACCATCAGCCACGCGGGCTTCCAGGCAGCGTTGGTATTCCAGGTCGCTCACTTTAATCGGCAGCGCCGCCGCAAGGCTGATTGGTCGTCTCTCTGAAACGATGTAATTAGTTTGCTGTGAGTCCATGTAGCTCAGCACGGCAGCCGCCGCACAACATGCGTCCCCGCTGCAAAAATGACGGCGATGGTCGAGTAAACATGACAGAAACGGTCGCCGGAACATGTCCACGAAAAAGAGCGGGACAAGTGAACGACGTGTGATTTGATGACCACCTAGAAATGTTGATATGTCTCTATAATAGCTGGAAAACGTGACAGATCAAGAAATTTTAGCAAATTCGAGTGTGATTTCATTTTGTTTGATAACAGACTCAAGCGATTTTTACATTCATGAGTTGATGTAACTATGCAGAACACTGGCCCGTACATCTACACCTGCTGCAATTGCAAGTGCTACAAGAGTGTTAGGTGACACGACTTGTTCACCGAATTGGTTAAATCCTCGACCTGCCAGTATAATTTAATTTTAAAAACTGCAGTGCGCTCCTAGAACCACAGAGTCCGTCGACGTTGTTCGGACAAGCAAAAATGATCGTGAAAATAAATAAAAATAAAATCAACTGTGGTCTTCATGAACGACTTGTGAGTTAATCAAGCCGTAAGGCAAGGGTAATTTCCTTGTGCGGAAGTAGGCAGTGTTCGTCAGCCGGCACTGAAGAAAGAACAACCTGATAGCAAGATGATGAAGTGTAGGAGCTCATTTCATAACAGATGATGGGATTTCGACAAAGAGAAATCATTAGCTATTACACAAGATGATGCATGAGTTCGCAGCAGCAGATTTGTGTAGTAGTCAAACCCTAACTATCAAAAATTCAGAATATCACAAAATTGGGTGCATCACTTAAGATAACTGTGCATTCTACACAAGACCACGTTCACACAATATGTGCTTATGATAAAAACAAAAAAATTCATTTATCAAGCAGTACTTGGAAATGCTACCCTCTAAAAAGTGTGTGGCGTGAAAAGGAGACCGTTGTTATTCACATTGAAAGAAATAACACACACCATTTATTTTTTGTTCAAAACGGTAATTACCATATTTTATACGATGCATTATGAACGAATTCGAAATCACAGATTTCAAATTGGTACCTATGACTAAAATGATGAAAACTCCCCCAATCTTTCACAGAAATTGACTTGAGAATGAAAGTCACTTTTTGAGTGAGGTACGCACCCATCAGCATGAGATGATATTGATATGCTTCAATAAAAATCTCAGTATACTTAGAACAGCTGCATGAAAACGCGACTTTAATTCGAGTTTTAAGTTAATGAGTCCCCGAGTCCCATATATAAATTGACACAGCTGCATGGGATGAGACTCAAAATCGAGTCTTGAGTTAGTGAGTCCCCGAATCCTATATTTAAATAGAGTAAATACAGCAATACAGCGAACGGAACTTTAATTCGAGTCTTGAGTGAGTCCCCGAATCCTATGTTTGTAATTGACACAACTGCATGCGGACGAGACTCAAAATTGAGTCGTGAGTCCCTGAATCCTATCTATAAATGGAGTAAACACAGCGATGGCTTGAGAAGCCTAATTCAACAAACATCTGCCAAACACCTGCCAAACACCTGCCTCCAACAAACATCGCCGTTTGTACTGACCAAACATACGTCTTGCGGTCACAAACAGCTGCACTCACGTGAAGGCTGTTAACCACAGCCCTAAATCGATAAGAAAACTGCCAAATTGAAGCTTTCCATGAGCTATTATTAGCGTAATTGCACCTACACCGCAATTTAGCGATCGAACTAATGGCATTCTGTAGTTTCTGAAGGCTTGTACCCGGTTATTCCATTCAGTTAGGCCGTAAAAAACTTTCGCCAGTTTGTATAACAGGCCTCTGAAAATATAAAACTTGAGTTTTCTCATCAGATTCAAGTCTCAAAGTTCGAAACTCAGAGTTAGACTGGATTTGATATTCAAAACAGGTACCTCTATTCCAAGCCATCACTTTGAGTTTTAGTTTGCGTACGATATTATGACATTAACTTAGCGAGACACGTAAATAGATTATCTCTTTGATATGCAAAGTACTGCCTAACAAAGCAGCTGGATATCAGCTGTCTAATTAAAAATTATGCAGCTAGCTTTACGAACAAGCTACCTAATAACTTAGTATCCTTGTAATATTGAACGTTAGGATAACCAGACAAAGATTCGCAAAAATAGTGAGGTAACATTTTACGATGCAAATAAAACTGTCATTAATGATATCATGATTGCTCAAAACGTAATGTTAAAAGTGTAAGATTTAACAATCTTTCACGCTATTTCCCGATTCTTATTATAAAACTAGGACTGTTAAATGGCTCACTTTCAGTCCGTGAGAGATAACTCGGGAGAGCAAAGTAACTATCTCCTGTGGTAAATTTTCAGTTTTCTTACATTCAAATATTAGCTCACACTGAACATCTTATTAGCGCCTGCCGGTGACGAAATGCAATAATTATTACAGATACTTCAAATCAGTTGAATGGCAGTATCCGAATAGTAGAATCATGGGTATTAGCAAAGATCTAAAAATGAAGGAAGAGATACCCAACCAGCGGAGTCATACTGTCCCTTACACGTCATTTACCTCAATGTAATATTTTTTGAAATGCCCTACTCAATTTTAGAATTAACTCATTACCTCTATTTTCCCCAAAGCGAACTCAAATAAAATTCTAACACATTTCTGGCGAAATTTCAGCATATTCTTACAAGTTCAATAAGCTTCACCTTTTCCCATAAATACCAAAATGAAATCGATTTTCGTATTCACAGATTGTCGTGCATTGAAATAGACAAGGATCTTCCCTTTCACATTGTCTTATTACGAGGAACCTACATCGTAATCCTAAATTATAAAGGGAAACTTCAAAAAGTTATTATGTCCAATAATCTGTGCACGACACTATTGTCTTTAGCCCTACTGTATTTTGAAGTCCATGGCAGTTTTGAGAAGCAATTTCAGAAGTAATGTTATCCTGGCTTCATAGAAATGATGTGGCAGAAACAGACACAATTCTTTTCGTCAGGTACCCGGAATTCCCTGAAGGCAATTTCACCGTTGAAAGATTCGAGAAGAGCGTCTGGAAAAATTTGTGCCTGTTTTCTACCTCTGAGACGTAGCCATGCTACGCAGACGGCAGGTCTGCTCGGCTTGTTATCATTACTATTTTTTTGTTATCGAGGATGTGTCTCGCAAGACTTCCTGAGTGTCCTTCAAGACACATTGAGTGTCTTAAAAGACGCATTGAATGGCCTACAAAAAGCTCACATGATCATACACAGGTATGGAAGACTTGCCTTCCATCAGGTTTCGTAGCATTGAACGATACTTTTGAAGACATCCTAATGTTAACAAAAATCTGACCTTTATTTCCATTTGAGAAAAAATTCGTTCCTTATGCTTAAACATACTAAAATGTAGAGATCGATTAAGAAAAATAGTTTGGAGGAGGAATAATAATCCCATTTCTGTGAGTACGTCTAAAATCAGGTTGGCTTTCACTTTTAGCACTTCGTGTTGTAGTATGAAAAATTCAAACTCTTGAACCGATTCTGTTTAAATTTTAGAACAAAATAATCCGGGATTCTCAAGATTGGGCGAAAATCCGCAGCGTCACGAGCTCGCGTCACTAATTCATACTTAAACATTATTGAGCTCTAGCAGCTGCAACTACAACAACAAAAATGACAACAACAGCTGCAAAAGCAGTACCAGAATTAACAGCAGCAGCAGCAGTGGCAGCAATAGCAAATGCATCAACAGCACCATCAGTAACAGCAACATCAGTAACAGTAACAACAGAAGTATCAGTAACAACAACAACAGCAGCATCAGTAACAGCAACAACAGAAGCAACAGTAACAACAGCAGTATCGGCAGCAGTATCAAAAGCAGCAACAACAGTAGGCGCAGCATCAGGGACAGCAACAAAAAGCATCAGCAACAACAGCATCAGCAACAACAGCATCAGCAACAACAGCATCAGCAACAACAGCATCAGCAACAACAGCATCAGCAACAACAGCATCAGCAACAACAGCATCTGCAACAACAGCATCAGCAGCAACAACAGCATCAGCAACAACAGCATCAGCAACAACAGCATCAGCAGCAACAACAGCAGCAACAACAGGCCGCAGCTTGTAACAGAAGGGACAACCGCGGCGGAGCACGGCGGTCACGATCTGCTGTCCGCAGCCACCCAGCCTCGGCGGTGGCGGCTGCGCTTCCTTTTGTTGATGTTCTTTGGGCTCCTCTCGCGCACCTGGAGCCTCGATTAATGGACGTTGTATCTCAGCTCTACTCCTAACTTGCTGCAAGGGAGATACTGTGAAAAATTCTGCATTTCTTGCTTGCTGCAACTAAGATGTCATGATAAACAATTCTGCAATTCTCCATTGCTGCAAGTGAGACATAGTAAAAACTTCTGCAATTTTTTTTGATAAGTTATTTTCACCATTAAACGTGTAGCCTAAATGATCGATCACCATAATTTGACTAGTAGAATCAGAATTTTTATATAGATGCATCTATTGAGAAGTTGTTATCTAAGTTTTCTCTTATCTTCAACTAATTAAATTTAAATGAATTGAGCTTGTACAGTTAAGCAGCACGTTTATATATATGAGGTTTTGGTAGTTTCTGATAAATAAATCACTATGAGCATCAAGTTCGATTCCCTGTGAGCAATTTGAACTCATTGATATTTTGAGCAAATAACACTAGTTTAAACGGTCACAAAATTCGTGATAAACGTTCAGTCTATTCAGTCTTCGTCGAAATTTAACATTTTTCCGAAAAACAAGAAGTACACGAAAATAGCACTAGTAATTAATTAGACTGCAACGCTCCGTATATTTTCACAGTAAATCGAGTTGCTAGACATACTGCTTTTCATACGTAATAAGTATTCTCATTAATAAGACCACGTTTACAAGACTAACCTCAACAATTAGTGTTCGAGCGACGCATTTTTTCACTCTAACTCCACGGAATCACAGGAAGCACACTCGTGATGAAATAATAAAAAACTCGTGATTAAATCCGTGGTTACAAAAAAATAACAAAGCCTGCCTCTGTGGTGTGGTTCTCACGCACGGCCCTTGCCCAAAATTCTCATGTCCAAAAGCGAGAGCGGCTGAAAGAAATGAACTCAAGCGCAGAATACCTAGGCGTCCGCCTCGAAGCTGATTATTACTGTCGTCATCTTTTCCACCGGCCTCTTTGCGCGAACGAAATTTAAAGCCTTGTCGGGTACTCTAAATACCTCACGTCTTTGTGCACTGACGACCGTAATTCGTCCTTACGTTCTCGTTTTTTTTCTTTTCTTTTCTTGCTGCAGCCCTTGCCTCTCTCTTGAGGTAAGTCAGAATAGCTTTAAAGGTAATTTTTAACTCTATGCAACTCTGACGGAAAAATAGTGCTGCTACCTGCTGAAATTTTTTTTTGATTACTTCATAGTGAATTCATTCTTCATCCAATGATTCCATGTGTCACAATTGCTGGAGAATCGTGAGATAAAAATAATGGCAATTTCATAGATGCCCTCAGAACTGTTCTGCCCCTGATGGAGAAGGAAACACACGAAACAAAATACAAACTCACCGTTACTCGTAAATTTCAGGAGCTTTGCACCCGTCATTTTTCGCGCTAAAAATTATAAGGAAGTCTTAGTTACGTTCGCTGAGCGTCCCAAAGTTCACTGCCGGATCTGCTGTTAATATATTAGGCCCCCATATCAGAATAACAGGCCACGAGGCTTTCTTCACCCCTGTTCGAGTTCATCACATCTACCTTATAATCTGCCCCTGTAATCTACGCCGTCTCCCCGCCCCAAATCTTGTCTTGTTTACGGTCTTGGGACCCCCGAGCGGGGAAGCTTTCATTATAAATGGAACGCTGACTTTATTAGAACAATTTTCTCCTCGAAGTCTATATAATGCCACTCAGTGTGGTGGTGACATTGGTCTTTTCCATCACGGACAGTGGCGTACGCTACTCTTCAGGCTACACATTTTACACTTTGCAAGTGACATTTTATACTGAAAATGACATTGATAGTTTCCATGTATCGTGGTCACTTGCGTAACAGATTTGCTTATGTCATTCGCACAGCATGTTATGAAGCAAGCCAATTTATTTTTCATTGATTGTTTTTTCGGTTAGTTTTGTTGTTTTAAAAGAGAGTAAACAATGTATAATTTCACTCAGCTTGACGTTATTATAGCAAACAAGTTCTACAGATAACTCAAGAGAGAAGAAGTCACAACTACCAGTTTTTGTTTTAAAGTAGTATAATAGCATGATTTTTTTTACCTAGTATCTGATTTACTGTAACAAAATAGGTAAACCCGGAAAGAAAATCACACATTTTCACAATAATTATCACGAACTCAACACTCGCGCTCATTATTTCACCTATTTCCTGCCCCGTCTTCTAACACAAACTAATATTTGTAGGACTCCAGATCCCCATTTGGAAGGACATGGCTCTGGAACGGACTGACAGCGAGCGGAAGCCCCGAGCCGGAGTCGGCTCGAGAAGCCATCTGGAGCGGTCGCTTCCTTTTGACCGCAGATGACAGGTTGTGTTTGCGGAGCGGCGTGTCTGTCTTTTCATTAGCGCCCTCCAGACTTTGTGTGTCTGGCGCGACATTTGTCAGGGAAATGATCATCGGACAACCATGAGCTTTGTGGGCAGCTTCTTTACCCGAGAGCGTCCCGCCAAAGCTTTCAAGGAAACTGTGTTCACTGGACCGCACGCTGAGGCTGCTGGAGGAAAGGATCCTTTCAGGGTGTTGATCACTTCAGGTATGTTTCACCTCGGGCTCAATGGCTGAAGGTAAAGGAGCAGGAAGATCACAACTGTCACCTGCTCGTCCAGTGTTCAATCGAGATCGTCACAAAAGGTGAGAAAAATTCCACATTCGTAATTAGACTTGAGAGTAGGCGCTTTATGAATAGTAATTCACATAATTAACGGAAAAAAAATTATCAGTGCGTTTGATTTGAAATAATAATGGCTTAAATGGCACTGAGTTTTAAAAACTTAAATCTACTCATGGTACGCATACGCTATGATAATTTAACGGTTTTATGATAAGTTTGGGAAAGCATTAGTTCCTTCATACGTCTCTTAACATTATGATATACATCTTTGCGCATTCTTCGGTTTCCATTCTGCTGCAGTTCAGCGACAAAATAATACATTTCTTGAAGAAGCACTCATTCGATACCTGAGCTTGAAGAGCAATCCGACGAGTCGTAGCCCGTCTGTGAACACCTTGATTACTGTCGCCTTATGACCCATCGTATTTTCTTTATTAGTCATCCCCATTTCATCAGAGGGTCGTGCTGTGTATATCATCATACGCATAAACCACGGGGGTAATGGCCAGCCAGCTGCAATGTCATTTATTGATTTCCGACATCAATAAGAAGGTGATTTAGAGAAGGTAATCATATAAAGTCGGCCATAACCCGACCTGGCCCATCATTTGACAGACTGCAAGTGTCACTCGCCACCGGATGATATTTGCCGCCCGAGCTCGCTCCTCGAGGCCCCAGATGAGAAGGATCTCTGTTATCCTACCTTATGTTTTCCTATACTGAAAACAACATCGTAAATTCTCCGTGCAGTGTTGTCTTACCTCATCATTTCCTATACTGAAAATGACGTCGTAAATTCTGCTTGCAGCAGAAGGAACGCTGTTGTTTGAACTTCTTGTTTTTTACACATGTAAAGATTGAAGCTATCTTTTGTCCTCTGAGACAATAAATGTTTACCCGTGGATCCACGGTCGAGTCAAAATGACCCCAAATGAAATTTAAATTCAAATAACCGTGAGTTTTATCCAAATACTTGAACATGGCTTTGTGACTTTTCCCAAATAGCTGAAATTGGTTCACCTTCGTGTGCTTTGTTACTTTAATAAAAAGGTTGAGGGTCAAATTGACACTACGTGTAAGTTTGTTTGAAATAATCTCGTGCATCTGCTGGTAAATGTTCTAAGTTTTTGGATTCACTAAAATGAGAGAGCTCGTCCTCGTACAACAGAACCAACAAAGTCGTTGCACTAATGAGCCGTTGCACTAATGAGCCTTGTGTAGCAATTGTCAAGCGTTTTTCTTACCCTAATTGCCATGCCATGCTTTTGTCGAACTTCTAAACATGTTTTAAGGCCTATCTCCATGGGGGAATACTTCCCTCGCATGAATGACGGCAAAATATGTTCTTTCAATGAATGCGGTCGTTCGCTTCACGAGAATTATTCAATTATTTCGGGCTTAACCCAAGTCCGTGCTTCCACTCTTAATCCACAGCCGAGTTCATGGAGAAAATTTTGGGACTTGCAAAAATGACACTTACTAAGGATCGTTGTATTGCCGTCCTGCTGTAGAGCGTTCCTATTTGAATGAAAGGGAAAATAAGTCCGACTCTATTTACCTTATAGTTTAAGAGATAGACAAAGAATCTATCGCATGATGTTATATTGATTGCCGTCAGTGGTTTGTCTCTGCTATTCAGGATGGAAAATAAGTTCAACTAATGATTAGCGAGCAGCTTTGAAGATTCATTCAAATGATAAACTTCGTCGTGTAAATCGGGCATTAACAGATGAGAACTTGATTTGTCATTTTTTTTCCCTCAATAGACTGAACACTGGTACGGCAAATTTAATTCAAAGATTAGTATATTTCTATCTACTAGGGGATTGGGTTTAGGTTACTGCTCCTGCCATGCTAAATTAAATGTTAAACCAAGCACAATTCTGACGTACACGATAACAGCTCAGTTAAAAGTTATTGCATTTGACTCCATCGTGAACGTTTCAAGATGTTTTTTTTTCTGTCAGAGTCTCACGTTGGCTTTCTCAAATAAAATTTGACTATGAATCAATCAATCAAATCAAACGTAGGCAGCTCTCCAGTTATCACCCTTCAGCATCAGGGTAATTACAAGGTCAAGCTTGTAGCATAACATTCCTGCTATCGAGCGCAAAGATGAAAGCGCCAGCGAAAATAAAAAAATTTCGAATTTTTTTTTTAGTAGCTTCTTTTTTACGGTTCTCAGCACAGGGGCATATGTTATATTGAGTCAAAGCATGGAACTGTTCTTGCATTTGAAGACAATAATTCCGAATTATACAGTAGTAGTACTCGCGCTCGGTCGAAGCATTCGTACATGTATGCTGTATACTTGTACGCAGTCTTGCTGATGTGTGAAATAGAAGAAATTTTTTGAAATACAAATGCAGCAAACCCAGCGCAATGGCGCCTATTAACGCAATCACGTTAATGTTATATTTGCATCAAACAGGGAAACTCTAACGCAGTCGCTAAAATCCGCAATGATTAACAGTTTTTGGAAACAAACACTTGATGTTATATTGAGAAACAATTTAGGCAGTCGTACACAGAATGGTTGCTCGGTGCTCTCGGCAAACAAAAAATTCGTCACATTGAACGAATAAGCCAAGCCAGATTTGGATTGCTATAAATGTAAATAATAAGACATGCTGCTTCTCCAGCCACTCCCAGTCTAGATAGCAAACCCGAAGAAATATCGAAACCCGCATAGAAAGAAGCAACCGTACCCTAATCAATTATCTACTTCAACCGCAACAACGTTGATGGCTTGAAAGGCTTCTATTCCTAAAACGGACAGTTTACGTAGGGCAAATTGTAGAAGATAAAAGACTTTTCTGCATAGTTTGAAACCAAAAACTACGGTAATCAGAGAACACTGTGTGCCTTCACAAATGCTGAGCATTGACCATCAAAATGCAAGACGAAAAGACGATGATGCACAGGCCCGGTTTTCGATTTTTGTGTGAAACTTGGACTGTTTGATGGTACACCTTCAGGCCGCGAAAAGTAATTCGCACGAGCCAGGTAACGATTTTCGGTTACATATTTTAATTTTTCCCTCATTCACACGTCACGCTGAACATCTTATTCTCACACCTTATTCTCACACCTTATTCTCACACCTTGACACTTTATTCTCATACCTTAACACCTTATTCTCACACTGAGCACCTTATTAATAAGATTCTGTAACAGTATGGATCAGAGAAGCAGAAGTCACAAAAGCAGCTCGCCCACTCCGGAGCTTCACCGCAAGACGGCGCTGTTTACCTGATACACTGAAGCATTTTCTAGCGGTGATGGCGGTGAAGGGTTTGATCCCATGACGATGCAAGGGTTAGTTCAGCGACTGTACATATTCTACCTAAGAATACTTAATCTTGCATCTATTTACAGTATGGTAACTAATGGATGGCCGAAGAAAGTGAACGGAGGAAAAATAGGCTAGACCGTTTCAAACATATTCGTTTCATGTAAAGTATACCTCGAAGCATAAAACCACGATTAAAAATAATAAAGACCTCGAATTTGAAGCACAATGAAGGTTCGAGCGCCAATAAATAGACGCGTCCCGTCACTGAAAACTGCATTATTTTCCTGAGAAAGGCGCCGCGTTTCGGCGCTCGCGAAATAAGCAAGTAAAGCTGAGTGAGATGGATGGCAGATGCGCGGGTCGCTCAAATTGACTTAACGAGAGCAATAAAGTGTCCTCTACGGACCGACCCAAATATACCGTGCAAATTTTCAAAAATAATTCTAGGACGGAAATTGAACGACTCGCTTAATGGTGACCAATTCTCGATTCTTTATAATAAGGCTACGTCGAAAATACCTTCCATCAAAAACATGGGAAAGATTTAGCGAAATATCTGAACATCTTTATGTGAATTTTGTGTAGTGGTTTTTTCGGCCTGACAGTAACGGTGCGAGGCAACATTCAACAAATATTCCTTTGGGGCAAAAATATTTGCAAGCGTAAATAAACTTGGGCTAAGGCAACACATTTCAACTAACGATAAATGCGCATGAACTAAAAAACAAACGAGCTTTCGTGAGAACCCATAAACTGACTGCAATATGTGTAAATTTCATGACGGTAGGCATCGACAAAAAATTACAAAATTAGTGGTTCTTTGAAGCCCTTTACATTACATAGAAACGTTACATAAAAACACAACGAAATGCCAATTTGTTAACTCTTAAGGGTTTACCTTCCTGTTTGCAAAAGAAATACAAGAAGATTGTATATTAGAACCACCTTCTTTAGCGCAGCACTGAGAACACGATCTATAATTTTATTGTTCTGTAATCCCTGAGAAAACCTTCAGAAATTTCAACCAGAAACTGCGCAGTTCATTTCAATGAACACAAGTTATGCAGCAATTATGTTGAAAAGTGTCCATCTCTCCGTTTGCTATTTTCGTTATTTTCTCAATCATTTACAAATGTATCACACGCATCAAACAACGCACGTCAACAAAAAATTATCTACGTACAGTATAACAGTGAAATTTATTTTTAAATCTCGCTGCATCAAAATTATTGAAAATCTCGTTGCTTCAAAATTATTACACATAACCGAGCTCTAACTCTCATTCTTTTGTGTATTTGAAAAACAGGCTCCAGTAAAATATTTTCTTTGCAAGAGCGAAGAAAAATGAAAAGCGTTGAGTGCATCAACCTTTAAACAATAAACAGCAATGAAAAATATCCCGAAATGGCTTCATTTGAACACAAAATATTTGTTATGCAGTTGCATTTCATTAAGGTTTTTTAAGTAAATGTTATAACGAACTCAGAAATGGAATACGCACGGAACTAATTAGGCCAAACTTAATTTAACACCTGAAAGCCTTCATTTACACGCTCTCTCCGTTTTGGTACACATGATTGTGTACCACAAGTTGAATTGCGCGGTATGAATGCATAGCATTTCAATTTTTTCACTGCCTTCACACAGAACAAATAATAGCGTACAAGTTAGAATATAATACCACTATGCAACTATATTTATCACGCTTTTTAGAAGGCATAAAAATGTAATCGAGCAGTAAAGACTGCTCACTGATTCCAACTGAACCAAATCAACCGCAGCAACCGTGCAAACGTATGTGTTAAAATTGTACAAAATACTGCACATCAGAAGCACAGCACAGCTCTATACTTAGAACTGCTGTGGAGACATAGTCTAATGGCGTCATGAGGTTCGTGTGCAGAGCCATGCAGGAAGTATGATCGCGTACTCTATTGGGAAAAAAGCTACCAAATTTTCCCTTGTTCTCATGATTTGCTAGAATACTGATAGTTATGTTAAAACTCAACGAACTCCGTGTTCCAACCAGACATATATAACAATTATTGTCATCATCATGTATTACTCAGTCAATAATTATTAAGAATGAAAAATTTACAATACGAAAGTTTTTAATCTCTAAAACAAATGAATTTCACGGAACAAAATGAAGTTCACGCCAAAGCTTGTTCGATATTTTCCATGATGAAATAATTTTTTTTAACTTCTAAGTGTCTTTTCTGCAAGATGGTCTTACATTTCAAATACAGAGAAGTAAAAACGGCCACTTTTCCAATTGAATTTCGTTCACTTTTCAGTCTCAACTATTTGACTCTCAACACAACAGAAATAGTTACTTGATTTGTGCATGTTATCTAAGCTTGATTTATTCTCCGTTCATCGCATGAAATGCATCATCTGATGCGGCAATTATAATTGCTTAGAAAATCATATTGCTATGACGAGTTATTGAGGCATTGAAGTCCCGCCTTAATCCCGAAGTATTCTGTATATAAGTCATCTGAAGCTTCTTCTCCTGCAGCATGACATACAAAATGTCCTTCTCCAGACAGCCTCCGTCATGATGCCTCCGAATGCCCGGTAGGCATACTCTTCCACATGGGGTCAGCGTTCTACCGAAAGTCAATACACAAGGTATACTACTACTTTTACTATTCCTACTACTACTTCTACTCTTACTACTACTACTACTACTACAAATACTACTACCACTACTGCTGCTGCTGCTACTACTACTACCACTCTACAACTGCTTCACAAGGTGTACGAGTGACAGATTCAGAGCATTCATGCTTATGCAGCTCGCATGACTACAAATCAGCGCGCGACCGATGTAGAAGCAACGTAGGAATTACACATGGTGTGTGTAAGACAGATAAAGAATCTACACAGGGTTCATACATGGTCTGCACAAAATCGACAGTCTACATGAGGTCTACATAAGGTGTGACTGAGAGCGAGAGCTTACATTTGGCCTTCACAAGTGTATGGTGTGCGTAAGAATGGTGCAAAGAGAAGCGAGGAACTATTGGATCGTCTCAAGACCAACTAATTCACCCTTAACTGGGTCAAATGAACTGTAGAATGTGAACCCGGAACTGGCTCACGCGACGACGTTGCTGGACTCGTGATGACGAACTGTCGATGAGGTCTTTGCTGGGGAGCGAATACGGCCGATGTCT
Organism: Platorchestia sp. MABIK; assembly: GCA_014220935.1. Lineage (NCBI taxonomy): Eukaryota > Metazoa > Arthropoda > Malacostraca > Amphipoda > Talitridae > Platorchestia > Platorchestia sp. MABIK. The sequence continues at coordinate 50,974 of JACJUY010000186.1, read as the reverse complement.
ATGTTTTACAGAAGTTCAAGATGAGGTTTGCTCTTGGCTTCCATTCTCGAAAAGAAATTAATTACTGAATTGGAAAAGAAGATTTTCAAAAGCAAGTAAAATATTATTGAAGAAGAGATGGAAAATAAATCTATTCGAAAGCAAGTAAAATTGAACAGGAGAAAAAATATCTGGGGAATTTTAAACCAAACATGCGTAGGGGTTAAATTTTTACTGACCTCCAGTGTGATCGTTGTACGTACATGATTTCTAATTTCAAATTATTCTTCTATTTGTCCGATGGCTTAGATAAAAACTTTCAACTTAGGTTTAATCATTGCCGAGAACGACAACAAATAAATTATTTTCAATGTTGACCAATTCGAAGATACAAAATTGCCTCTCATAATGGTGGTTGTGAGATGAAAATCGTGTTCTGCTCTGGTGGAGATGTGCCAGACCTGCTAGGAGTGCTGCGGTGAACCGTTGTTGAGCTGTTCCGCTTCACTAAATTCTCCTCCAGCTCTTCCATCACCCCCACTACCCCTATCATCCCCCCCTCCCGTGAGGGGGTCATTACACTACCCCCAAGTCGCTCACCCCCAATCCAGAACCGTCACAGCTTGTCTGGAGCACCATTTGCCCCTGGAATAATTGCGTCATCGACACACTCACACCACTCCGACATTCCCTATGGATAAGCACGGAGAGTTCTAATCCAAAATCGAATTACAATCATTAATGTATCTTATTTTTGGATCATAAATACAGAGCTTTAAATGTCATTAATGGTACTTTGACTTGTACACAACTGCGAAAGAAAACAAAGGGGCTTTATCAGTGCAAGGATCGAGTGTAGGTTTTAAACTCCTTGTGTGTTCAGTGTCCGTCATTTTTACGCCTGAAGTACCTCAGGAAATGGCCTGCAAGACGCGTGAGAATTAAAAAAGAATAATGGTCAATATGCAACACTCGTCAGTAAAAAAATAAGGTGCATTTAAGCAGAATTCTAAATATTTAACTTGAAATTTATTATTCATTAGATATTTGTATTTCACAAACTCGGTAACAAGAATTAACTCTCTGGTTAAACCATCACAACAACAGATCTTGCTGATTATGAGTCGTACAACACTCAAGCGCATCTGAACCTTCCTTCCAAAATTATTAACGCGCTATAAATGTTCTTAATACTTTAATTTAATTAGCGCTATGTTCGTAGAATTTGACATGAGGTTCAAACCAAATACTCACGTTTTCAAGACTCAAGCCCACTGCTTTACCAAACAAACGCTCCTTTAAGAAAAAATACAAATTTTCTAAACCCCAAAACACCAAACATGAACCACACATTGCGCTGCTAGCACATCGTTAAATTAGAATTCGCCAAAGGACCGGAAAAGAGAAAATTGAGCTTGCCTTACTTCGAATCTTGTGAAAAGTTCTGAATTTCGCATTCCTAGCACAATTGCGTAGCTGATCCATCATAAGAGAGGCGAAATCTCTGAAGCTGCAAGTCAGATAAGGGGCTTTCGAAGCAACCAAAGAGGGCAAATCATAGGAAAACTCGGCCATTCCACGGGAAGCCGAGCGCGGTTTGTCGTACGGGAGGCCGCTGATAACGAAGAGCTTCACGCCGTGCACATCAGGCAGGGAATTTAGTGACACAGATTGAAGTCGCGCATATCATATTCAAATTTGGGGAAGCCCTGCAAAATCCAGCAGGACTGTCATCAGCAGAATACGGCGATGCCAAGAGGATCCAAGCGCTGTAAGCTGTGAAGCAAGTTTCTAACGCCAATGGATTTGTCCTTTGAAAATTTAGCGGGATTAAAGGACGACACCAGAGGCGTGAATCATGAATGCAGATGTGCATTTTATTTCTCTCATGGTGCTGGACGCAATGGAAATTACAGGCGCGAGAGATGAGGGAGGGTTAATTATCAGCGACGTAATTTGAAAAATTAGAGATGGCTTTGAACGTGAGCCTTGCTTGTAAAACCTGACAAAAAAATCGCAGTTCAATGTGCGTACGGCTAAAAAAAACGCCTAACTTTGCTCGGGATACTAGGAATACATCAGTCCGGCCTTTAATAAATAAATTGTTCGAAAGCAGATGCATTCTCGGGATACTAGGAGTACATCAGTCCGGCCTTTAATCAATAAATTGTTCGAAAGCAGATGCATTCTCGGGATACTAGGAATACATCAGCCCTGCCTTTAATAAATAAATTGTTCGAACGTAGATACCAAGTTAAAGACGTGTTCTCAAATGTGGACAATAATTTTACCATATTGCCCAATTAGATAAGCCTTCGTGAAATTAGATGCGTCTGAGGAGACCTCATGTGTAATTGTACCAAATCCAGATTTGAATTTTTGAAACTAATAGAAAGATGAATTTTAAGGAAAAATAATTAGGATGCTCACTAATTTCTTCTACTCATACAGCACACTAGTTACTGTTTGAGTTCGACCTTAAATGAAAAGTTAATTTAAACCATATTTTACGGAACGGCTCGCACAAATGCAAGCCCACTAAACAAATATGGAGTGTTATGATTGGTCTGGCAAAGTTTCATTTGAATTGAATAGAGAACAACCATAGAATGTCAACCGGAAATGACATGAGACAGGAATGTTTAAAAACTTCACAACATTTTCTGTGCGGGCTTAAAATGAAGTTTAAGTACAATTGAAGAAGAAATAACTTTAAACTGACAATTCGTACATCGCATGCATACTTTCACTCCGTCTCACATTCTTTGTGTCAAAAAAATAAGCTATGTACACTGACGACTACCATTAGTGGCCGGTTCACATATTTCTTTCCCTTCATTGTAGCATTAAGAAAAGTCCCTTTACTATCACTTATCGGATGTACGAGCTTCCTTCATCGCATTTACTTTCATTGGTAGATATTGTATTCCAGGAGGTAGATACATAAGAAGCCTCTCAAAGTTTGTCTGAAGCGCTTCCACCAGTTTGTAAACAGAGCAGTTGCTCGAAAAAAGGTTGCCCCAATGCTCACATGGGCACACAGTTAACTATTTGTAAATAGAGTACTAAAGTTGCCCTCAATCATGCCAGTTGCTTGAAAGGTTTTAAAGTTTATGAAGTTATACAGTTTAAGAAACTCTCAATCTTGCACATTACTTGAGCGATTATAAGAAGTCATCCAGTTTGAGAAACTCGCAATCATGCCCATTGCTTGACTGGTTATCAGAAGGTATCCAGTTTGGGAAAATGGTTATCAGACGTTACACCGCGAAAAGCGCCTCTCTCCATGAAGGTACCTCCAGAGATAGGAGCAATAGAAGGCATGCCACAGAGCCTTGCTGAGTTCAAGCGTCTGCAGTTCGATACGAGGAGCGCGGCTCACAATGGCCGAGGAAAAGAGGATCACGCCTTAGAAGCCTACATGGACGCTCCACAATGGACCAAGAAGACTGTAGTTGAAAAATTTCGGCAAGATTCGAGGATTTCTGGGAGAAGCGAACTGTAATGGATGAAATAGACAATGGCGGTTCAGCATGCCGAGAAAAAGAAAGGCAAAGTGGGTTTAATATTCGGCTCAGGATAAAAGTAGATTTTGGAAATAGAACACGAGTGTCGATGAAACGCTAAATGTGAGGCTGCGGTAGAATGTAGCATGTGTCATCGGCAGCAGTGCGCTGGAGTTTTCCTGGAAAGAGAGAAGTCTTCGCCGGGATCGCTGTTTCTCGTTATTCAAAAACAAGACCGGCCACTTCTACTCACACACTGCACAAACGCAGCGTAAGAAAATACGTCAGTAAAAAATGTGTAAGTTCAATTATGACTGCCTGTTCCACACGCTTGAAAAAAATGTACATCTTGTAAAAGTTGTACAGATGGTAAGAAAATTTCAGAGCCTGTCGCAGTTTCACCTGAAACATGTGAACTGGGGATGCAGATGTTTTAAGATATGGACAGATTTTTTAGCTATCAATGAAGTTCAGGAACGCCAAAAATTTCATGTAAATCCGATCAACACAGGTAACAATGTTTCAAACAAGCCAAAAATTGTTCAGTAGTAAGCATGATGTTCTGCAAATTCGTTGCAAAACTGATTTAATATTTGTAAATATTGTACGACACCCACAACAACAAAATGCAAACTGCATTAGAGCGCAACCATGGGGTAAGAAACTCATCGATCAGCTACGAGCGTAACTAGTCAACGATCGAAATAGTGAAAAATGACACTAAAAAATACAAAAATGTTTAGCCCATAACCAAGATTGGAATCATCATTTGAATAGGCTAGTTTTTAAAAACATTATACAATTTTGTCGGCTAGAGTATAAATATTCTCATGAAGGAGTCATCTAGCGCACTGGCCTTGGCAAGTCAACTTGGCACATGCCTCACTGCAGTCACGTAATTCCCAATGTCACGTCAAAATCAACGTTGCTTGACCACGCCACTAATGTACCCTGCAACAGTGTTCTGGTTATCAAGTTGAATTTCTTTACTTCATTTTAAATGTAAAATTCACTTAGGAAGCGTAAAAAATTTTACATTAAAAACAAGTTAGTCAGAATATTTATTGAAAGGGAATTTCTTTGTGCAAATATTTTCTAAAATGACGTTACGACGACATCGGTTTCCTAAGAAAATAATAGCGAAGAATAAAGCTTTGATATATAGCATTTTAAATAAAAAAATTTATTTTGTATATTCTATTTAAAATGCTAAGTATCAAAGTCTCATTCCTCTCTATTATTTTTTTAGTTAAAATTGTAAAAGCTATTGGATAACATCCGTCTATTCTCATGTTATGTTCTATGTCCCGCCATTTGAGCGTCAACAAACTTTACCAAAAATATGACAAGGAGGCGAGGGAATCAAATGGACGATGCAAGGGTTTGCTATGGCGATCATGTAACACATTTTGATTCGATCAAGGGTCGTTGGCGTTATTAAAAAGTTATCGTGAAAAACATTTAAAAATTTTCAATTTCGATATTTCGTGAAAAATTTTTTCGAGAATAAATAACATTTTTCGTGAAAAGATAATATCTTTCGTGAAAAAAACATTTCACGAAAAATTTTCCGTTCAACAGGAGTGTCCAACTTCATGAATAACACTGAAGTGTACCGCAAGTTCCAGCAGGCGACGCACTATGGCTACGCATGTGAGCCAAATTTGTTCGCTGTTGCAAGTGCCAACCGGGACGGCATTCCATTGCGCTGCTTAAATGCATGAAGGCGCTGATTTTGTTATGGCTCATCAAGTACCATAGCGATGTAGATTTCGATGTGACTTGAGAAGTGCCCCGGAGACGTAGATTCTACAGTGTCACAGAGATGCAAGTTATGAGATGCTGAACAGATACAGGTAGCATTGTACTACAAAAATGCAGGTTGTGTGATGCCACAAAGATCCCACCGAGATGCAGGCTGCATGATGAAACAAAGATCCCACCGAAATGCTGGCTGCATGATGCCACAGAGATGCCACCGAGATGCAAGCCGCATGATGCCACAGAGATGCCACAGAGATGCCACAGAGCTGCAACAGAGATGCCATAGAGTTGCAGGCTGCATGATGCCACAGTGATGCCACAGAGATGCCACAGAGCTGCCACAAAAATACCACAGAGCTGCCACCGAGCTGCCACAGAGAGAGAGCGGCTGTGCCCTGTGCACGCGAGCGCGGCTCCGAGTCAGAAATTCATTGGAGCGCGAAGTGCACTAAAGTTTAGGCCTGAGAAAGGGCGACGAGTGCGGTTGCCTGCATGGTTGGGTGCGTGCGATGAAATGAGGCTCGCTCCTGCATTAAATCGGCCCGCCATTACCATGGCCCGGCGCCGTCGAGCGGAACGACTGCGCGCCCACCTCAAAAAAACGAATTTGCAACCAAGAAAATCTCTTGACTGCGTGAGATAAGAAAAATCTCAGTGCGTAAGATGGAAGAAATCTCAAGTGGGTATGAGATCGGAAGAACCGCTGCGCTGAGATGAGAAGAAAGAGTATTTCTCCAGTGCGTGAGATAAGAATGAAGACTTTGACGCTGAGATACGAAGACTGCAGGGAATATTTTTCCTGGTGTGGATGAAAAGAAAAAAAATCGTCCACAAAGTAAGCCAAATGATGCGTGCTGATGATGAGACAAAAGATAAAAGATGAGATAGCCTAGAGGTTCTTGTTTTTTTGTCTCATGACTTGTGGAAATAATGAATGCGGAGGAAAATTTGTAGTAACAGAAAAAGTTGAAATACTTAGCTTTCAAAATTGTTCAATTTCCGTGAAATCGTAATATTGTGTGTTCCAAAATATAAATTACAGTTCCACTGAATGAAAGCGGTGGATCTAATACGTCTGGATACATTTTGTCTCGCGACTAACTCATGTTATAAGTTAATTTCTCCCTTACTCTGCAAAACATCTCTTGTTACCCTAATCCCCCCACACTGAAGTTACCCTAAGCTGCTCATGACGATATTACCCTATAACAATGTTACCCAAAGTTACCTAAAACGCTATGATTCCTAATCACACCATGACGATATAATCCCTAAATTTCCCCCTAACAATGTTACCCCAAAATAATCCATACCGATATTTTTGTGGATGAAGTCATTGATTCAGAAAATATCCGATAGTACAGCACCTTGCTGACGCTACTTTCCAATTTTTGGTAAATTTCAATGAGTTCCTGCACTGTAGGAAAATTTCTGTTGCAATAAAAAATGCAATCAAAGTTTTGCATTGGCTGCAAACTTTATTCAATGGCACACATCAAATCAGTATCAGAGTCTATGAATAATGGGAAATGAGCGTAGAATAAAAAGTATTGAAATATAGTAAAAAATATATGGGCAAGAATCTGACGCTGGGTAATAAATTTGTAATCCGCCAGAGATCCCAATATTTTTCTAAAAAAGTGGCTGTTCGGTGTGTGACCACAATTCAAACTCGGCTGTTGCCCACGATGAGCTTAAGATTTGAATGACGATGCACTCTTCGATGCACTCCTCTTCAATAAATAATATTCTCAGCTAATCTGTTTAAAGTCAAACTGTCAGCGTTATCATTAAGTAAGAACTTTAATTTATTTACGCAAAATGCTTTCAAACGAACAAAGAAAACGTTTCTGTTCTTGAAAATACTTTTAATTTTCCAACAACATTATTTCTTAAAGCCAAACTTTCGATCATTTTTTTTCAAAAATGATCTTCAGGATTTCAGGTCTCATACCATAATATCATCGTACACGACAAAAATAGTTGAATACAAACAAAGTTGAATTGCTAAGAAGTCTAGTTGCGTATCTGTGCTACGGACCTAAACTTACTATGCATTTAGAAGTGAACTAGATTGAAAGACGACGCAATTTTTAAGGTACTGCTATCAGTCCGTTTTCTATTTACGAGGATGTGACAGCACACTGTGCCCAAGCATCCCTCATTAACGAATCGCAACTTCTGATCTGTGCTATCCTATAGAATGCTATAGTAAGGATATAATCCTGAATCATCATTTTATCCTTCGTTTGTTATAGCGATGACGACTCTCAATAGCAGTTACCTCCATCAAAACATTGTTGTTGCTCGCCATACTGTCGAATGTATCTTGGTCAGGATCAATAGCTATTCATTCGTGTATATGTCATTAGCCACATTGAAAGCCTTCGGACCTAATTTGGCTATTCAAGAATTATTCCTTTTCCTTTATTCATTAGCACAACTCTGGCGTAGTAGGGGCAGTAACATAGAGCTCAAATTTCATATCGTTCTTCATGAACAGGGATTTTGAAATCAAAGCAAACGAAGACAAGCTCGAACACAACTTATTCCACGACGATCGAGCTACAAAAAACAAAACGACAGAAGAAATACTCGCTTGCTCTCGCTTGATCTCCAGCATGAGAGATACCTGTACCTCCAGTCGGTAGCTAGGATACTCCAGAAGAAATACTCGCTTGCTCTCGCACCGATCTCCAGCGTGAGATGCTGTATCTCCAGTCGGTAGCTAGGATACTCTTTCAAGGATACGCCTCTGGAGCATGACTTGTCAAAGGGAATGAAAGACAAAGTAGTGGTTGTTATGACAAAGTTATGAAGAGCAAACAAAATAGGAACGGAAGACTATCCGTATAATTAATTTACCGTCTTCTTGCCAGTTGTAAATTTATGTAACGAACTCATTAATTACGAAAGAAAATATCTGAGGAAATCGTTTCTTGTTACTTCTTTTGATTAATTAGTTCAATGAATAGTTGCGTACAACACAGAGCGCTTTAATGCCCCGTTGAAGGGCATAATCAAATCATTTTTTTGGTAAATTCGCTGTCACAACAACTATATTCCTAAAAACGAATGTCTCAAAACGCAGGATTACTGGTACAAACGGTAATTTTTGTCAATGAAATTTTAGAACTACAGTTCATACTAGTGTGCATGCATGGCCCGTCAAAATGACTGGATTCGATGGTTTCTTTCAAATAAGTCAAGGTTTGGATTAGAAACAAATACATACAGGTATATATCTATCCTAACAGAACTCGAGATAAAAATATTCTTGTACTTGTGCACTGGTGAAACTCGTATCACAGATACGGTCATTAAGCATTCTTTTGAGCGTCACAGACACACGCACACAGACACAATCATACACAATTACTGTGAATTATTATTAATTAATAATTTTAATTTGTCAAGAAGTTTTTTGAAAAATTTGCTATGCCTTTTTCATCGCGAGAAGCTGCATTTTCTCAACTATAGATTAAATTTTCCCTCAATGTTTTGTAACCTATGAACAAAGGTGCGAGGATGCGAGGTTTTCTTCATTATTTGAATTAGATCTATGATACAAAGCAAGCAAGCAGATTCCCATTGTAGTACCATGGCAGAAATTAAGCACAAAATTTGCTTATTTGTTTTCAATTTATGGAGAGGCCTGGCGTTTTATTACATACTGTTGATTTTCCTCGTATTTTCCTATGTAAGTTTTTAAATGTAAAAAAAATTTGGTCTTTATGTTATGACTACTTTGTTCATAATGATGTTTTTGGATTTCATTATTTTATTTGTTTCTTTAAACAACTCTCAATTTCATCTTAAAATTTTTAGGAAACGAAGACTGTTTTTTCAAATTAGCACTTCAGACCATAGAACTATTTCTCCACCAAGTTTCAGTTTCTACATATATTCATACCATGAAAATCCAAAAATAAAAATTAATTATTCATATCTTCAAAACACCACGACACTGCATGAGGTAATAATATTGGCACGATCCACTTATAAATCCCACATGATATATCATAATATTTACTCGAACCACATGTAAATCACTCATGATATATCACTTTTACATGATACAGCCCAGATTTCAGCATCACAGAACCAGACACTATAATACCCACCCTAAGAAGCAGTCTAACAAGAAGATTTGCGCAAGTAAGCGCCGCGTTTTCTACGAAATGTTTTCGTTTTCTCTGCGTCTTGAAGCGTGAACCTTCCAGAGATGTGCCGGTGGCAGACTGGAATTGCCGACTATTTTCCACTTCCTGTCTGGAAAGGAGTTCAAAAGCAAAAAGATTTGCTCGATGGAAAAACTAAAAACGTTTTTATTGTTTGCAAAAGATAGCGAAGCTTTTGCGTGGCGGGGATTTGCGTCGCAAATTATAGATTGGTTGAGCAGCTTGCTAGTTGAGCGAAAGGAGTTCCAATGGAGCGTACGCAGGATTAGTGTGCAGAACAAAACTCAAAGGAATATTGTAAGGAAGATGTTTAGAAAATTCCCATCAAGCAATTCGAATCGTTTAAGAGCATACATTTTGAATTTATTGTTCATTAAATGGCAATATTTGATAAGGATGGAAAATTATCGCGGTTAAAGTGATGATAGAATCCTTGAGTTCACCTGCTTGAGAAGCTTTGCATTCTACCGATGAAATTTTTATTAATCTTCAACCTATAGAAATATAGGATGGCTATTGAACCGATTTAGTTTTCTTGATTACCTGAAACAGACAAATATACGTACACTCACTACTACATATGTCACTGGACAGAGTTCAAACAACACAAGTCAAAGAATTCTGAGAACCGCATTACACATGCGCAAAAAATTGTACGCTACATCTCACACAAATGAAGAGAAAACAAGCAAAAATTTTTCTCTATTATTCTAACGAGAGACCCAAGAAATTTTGAAACATTTTTCTTATAAAAGAACGTTAAACCAAGGGCAAAAAAAAACATTTTCCAATCTTCCTCCGCTCATCTGCCTGGAAAGCTGGTAAATCTAAGTGAAATTCTCTCAACCAAATCACCAACAACACCCAATTTTCTATTAAGTATAAACAATAACTCATGGAGTTGTCGCAAGAATTAGGTCCCTTCGAAAGGTGCAGTAATTTTCTGAACCATTTTCCCTCAAAGTAACATCAATAACCTAAAACCCCATTCTACCAACATCACATTTGCACACAAAAGCAAGTTGCCAGTACGGGCGATGTGTCAGTTGAACATCAGGACGAAAAAACTCCTCAATTAGAGAAATTAATTCAACAATCAGCAGTCAAAGGCCCGGATTGTTGCTGCAACTCTAACAGCTTTATCACATATTTGGTAGAGCTGCGCACGCATTGATGAAAACATTTCAATTTACTAAAAAACAAAAAGAATGTCTGCTGCCCGAAGCCTTTCAAGCTAACCAGCTCCTGAATTGAAAAGCGAAATTCATTCAACCTAAGTAATTGCATTTTTTCCTCAGCGAGAGCGCACAGGATTTTAGCAAATATTACCGAGCAATATCTATTCTTCAATTTTCAACTTATGGACCTGGAAATAAGTAAGATTTCAGTAGAAATGTTGATGAAAGCATGCCCAAAACCGTAATTAAAACTTACGGTCACAGTATTCTAAATTTTGAGTCTATACGCGAGTCTGGGATCCGAATTATTGACAGTGTTGAACAAAGAAGGATCTTCTCGAGACATTTTAAGCCTTAGGAAGCCCCCGATCCTCTTGCAATCGAGTTACCCTCACGAGACCTCACAACTCCTAAAAGCCTAACAACCCTCGCGATACCGAGCGACCCTCACGAAGCCCACTTCACGATGTCGAGCGACCCTCACGAAGCCCACTTCACGATATCGAGCGACCCCACGAAGCCCACTTCACGATATCGAGCGACCCCACGNNNAGCCCGCTTCACGATGTCGAGCGACCCTCACGAAGCCCACTTCACGATATCGAGCGACCCCGACGAAACCCACTTCACGATTTCGAGCGACCCTGACGAAGCCCACTTCACGATGTCGAGCGACCCTGACGAAGCCCAATGACCCCAACGAAGAAGCTCAATGCCCTGGTGAAGCCGTGCAAAAATCAGAACATACAGGAAGAAGTTGATGCAGTGCGGGCAATACGTGCAATATAGGAGACAGCCGCGGCGACACTGAAGCAATGGTCTGTGAAATAGAAGTAGTGCCAGGGCACCTGCATTATAAGATTAGACTCGGGGCGCTTCGACCAACTACGGTCAAATTCAGTTCCAAGAATTTTATTTGCTGAAACTAATAAAATGAAGAAGAGAAGTGACTAGTCATTGAAGGAAATGGATTTGTTCATTGGACGTCGTCCGAGGCTTGTGAAGTGGAATTGCAGTTCAAGGATTCAGGGCGTGAAAATAAGTTTGTAGAAGTTGCAGAAAGTCCCCTGGGATGACTTGGAAGAGGTATTTCAATAGATGAAAAGTTGTCAAGTTCGTGGTACCCTAATGAAGACTAGGCTGTAAAAAATATTATGTATTTGGGCCTAATGTACACTTGCGATGTCCATCGATTCACACTTTTTGAAATTTTATGAAATGAAATAAAATCAAATGAAGTATATCATTGAGTAGAAGTGAAAGCCAGTAAAATTGTAGCCATGAATATTTTCTGTTACATCGTAAATGTTGATAAAATTAAAATTAAGCAACAAATAATTAACACAAAATTATTCTTTTAAAAAAAATTATTTTCTTTACACAAAGAAGTATTTGACACAACATGAGAATTTTGAGAAATCATTCATGTTGGTGATATTTTTAAATCTTAATGTGCTACAGTTCAATTTGACTGGCTTGTTTTATTAAACGCTGAGTCCCTCAAAGCTCGAGGCAGAAAATGCTGACGCCCGCGCATTTACGTCAGGCTATTCCTTTCTTGACGGAAAGATTGAAACAGAAAAACTGCTAATTTTTCTATTTATGCTCTTTGGTGCAAATGAAACCATACTCTGTTCGAAAAAGTAAGGGAAAACTCAATGCTGTATCACACATGACAAAATAGAGAGTGTAAAATTTCAAATTACAGACATGGTCAGTGGGTGCCAGACAAAATTTAAAACAAGCACTTATTTTCGTTCTGAACATGAGTTTCATAAATGCCACATTGTAGGCACTTATTTATTGACTGATGCATCAAAATATTTGTATACACATGCGTACGAACACTGCCACTCAATCAATCGACAATAATGAAGAGTAATAATACTGTCACGCAATCGGAATTGATTTCTTTGCCACATTGTTTGTCCTTTCAGGCGTTCAGAATCGGTAAATAACCCCAATGTCAGGAGATAGGTCGTTCGGATAGGCTTTTGTAACATTCTATACAACGTCCCACACTCTTACAAATATATGCTGCTGGCATTGCTTTATGAGTATGACGTACACTACACAGACGTCTTTATGAGACATTTCACGCATCCTTTGCCGAAGAACTCCCTGTGAAGTCTCTTCAAACTTGCACTGCAATATATTGAGCAAAATAAAGGAAAAACATAGAATTGCGAACAGAGCTCAACAAAATGAACACGTCTTTCAAATCATTGGGCAGTCCACAAAAATAATGGCTTTGATAGATATAAAGTCAGTCCTGGCCAATCAAAATTTGCGTTTGAGGTGAGTAAATTCTGGCAAGAAGCGATGGCATTTATTCTGAGCGAATGTTATCTGATTTGTGCTAGAAATATCATTTTTCTATCATTCATACATATCATTTATGCTAGAAATACTGTCTTTCGATCATTCATAAATATCAATAATTCTAAAAATATTCAATCCGTTTATAAGTCGGTTCAGAGAGTAATACAAATACATCTGCAAAAATCCGTTTTTGCCCTGGATCAAATAAGAAGAACACTGTAAGTGGTGCTGAACAAGTGCTACTTCTGTGACTGGCATGCATTGCGATGCTGATTTTATTACCCACAAGATAAACCCGGTGATTAATAAAATGATAAGTGGATGTTATTTTAAGATAAAGATTTTACATTGTACATGCAATAATCGCGTAAAGTCGAAAACGGAAGCTAGAGCCCATTTCCCTATAGATTATGAATGTTGTAAAAATTGTTCATTTTTCTAAAAGAACAGCAAATCATCTTCAATCCTTCACTGATTACTAAAAAAAGCAGATCCCAAAAAACAACAAGTTGCCAGAACTAGTTCGAGTAGTTGCGAAAAGTTCAGCTACCACCGCATGTTTGTTTTCTCCTACCCTTTTCCTTCCCTCTCTTCTCTTTGTTTTTGCATCCATCCTGCATCTACTTCTGGAAAATGGTACGTGCAGTTTAAAACTGAGAGCATTTCATCAAAGTTTTGTGGCGCGAAATGTAGCGTAAAATTACAGTTACTGGATCACTGATGTTCATCTGCTAACAATCGATGAGAAAATAACTACAAATGAGTCTTTGTCATACATCGCACTGAACGAATGTGATGCTTTTGAAGCTGATTGAATTTTCTTGGCTTCCCGATTGGGTTCGGTTTACTCTGTTGAATTGAATTCTACATTTGAAGTTCGTTTTAATAAATGCACATTCACCACACCCGTCCGACAGTAAAAGTCCATAAGCTAAATTGATTGAGTTCGTAATACTATCCAGTAGAATAACATGAAACGTTGGTCTAGAATTTGATGCCAACAGCTTCCCTCTATAGGTCAGATAAAGGGTCATTTAAATGAGCATCATGGGTTACTAACGTTTGGGCTATTCCAATTATTCGGCATTTTTCAAAAATCATTCTTCATAATTTTTGGTCGCGGTTTTCCAACACAAATTTCAAAACGAGTCTTTTAAGTTAATAATTCCTATCTGTGGGTGTCATTTTCATGTATAGTATTTGATCAATCTACATAATATTCTAGTGCGTAATAGTCCAATACATGTATAATGCACTTGCTAGAAGCTCCACATGAAGGCATCATAGCTCCAGAAAGACTACACTCAATTGTCTGGTTTTAAGAACTAACTCATTGCTCTGAGTGGCACTGGCTTCATCAATACGATACGATCAGGAGAATAGCGAGTGCAGATTCACCCTAATAACTACCATCATTTAAACTTTATGGGGGAACCGTAAAGAATTTGGGTGAGGCATTGCCTCAATGAAGCCTTTTGTAGTTGCGTGAATTGGCCGATGCGATCACTGCAAGGAGAGAACTTAAGCTTGTCGATGTGTGCTGACTTTTGGCACGTCTTATTGAGCGCCATCATTGTGAGTATTATCAATCTCATTTTGGTGCAGAATCTAAAATGACGCATGTATTGAATTTGATAATACTTGAATATTGTTTGTGGGACTTTAGAAATCAGAGGCCTTGTTTGAAGATTATTAAATCGAGATAAAAGTTGACTGGAAAATAAATTTGCATCAACAGGTATTCTGATAAACTGTAGATTTAAAATAAAATGATTTCTAATGTACAAAAAAACTTTAATTTATGAAATTTATTTTATGAATTTGTAAAAGTATCGCATGCCCTGCAGCTAAAGTATTTATAACTTATAGAGTAGACATGACCTGATTTTTGGTTCGATATGACGGAAATATCATGATGCCGATTTACATGGGCATTGTCCCAATTGTATAGAACTCTCCATTATGCTGTTCTATAAGTTGAGTTCAGTTGACACAGATCTGGACTGCAGTAGTTCACATTAGCACAGCCACCAAAGCTCAAAAATCACACATTACCCACCAAATCACAAATCCACTGAAAAACGAGGCACAAAGAATTATTTAGTCATTTAGTCACAACGCCCAATCATATCACAGGCTTCAATCAAGTTCTACCAAGTTGTGGTCGTTAGCAGAATTGCTAGAGAAAAAATGGCTATTTAAAGTTTCATGAAATTCCACGCCTATTTCATTCGTTTGCCTAAATGAACAAATTGTAGATTATATGTAGTAAGAAACGCTCTT
Source organism: Platorchestia sp. MABIK (assembly GCA_014220935.1). Classification (NCBI taxonomy): domain Eukaryota; kingdom Metazoa; phylum Arthropoda; class Malacostraca; order Amphipoda; family Talitridae; genus Platorchestia; species Platorchestia sp. MABIK. The sequence continues at coordinate 35,761 of JACJUY010000186.1, read as the reverse complement.
AAATGCAGAAACTCACGTAAATATCTAATTCAATGGCTAATGTGGCCAAATCAAGTTCATGGGCTTTTCAAATGGTTAATTTCGATTACACGATTTCTTCACCTTTGCAATGAACCAAAGATCTAAATATTAGCTAGGCCATCTCAACAATAACTTCAAGTTCTTTGCCTTATCCCTCTAAAACCACGAATAAGTTCAAGTAAAACGAATACAATCTGGTATTACGTTCACTCACAATCCCAGATTAGTCACATGAATCCCACAATTTTGAGTCATTATGTAAGTTTACTTACATTCTGCCATTTTCTCACGATTTTCATGATGCAACCGTATAAGTTGTCACTGCTAAGTGATCTTCACCGCAGCCTGTCCAAGTTAGCGGGCAGAAACTTCAATTCCTACCGCGAAACTACGTTTGAAAATCGATGAGGAGAAGTTAGAACTTCGGTAATTGGGGCGTAATTTCATTGTTCTGAAGTTGTGCGCAAGGTTCAATTAGCCCGGACCTTGTATTGAGACACCGGGCTGCCTCACCGACCTGGGCATCGTTACGTGGTTAGTTGCTCGAGTGCGCCTTGATAATGTCACTTATGAGGGGAACTTTTACAGCTTCTTTTAAACCCAATGCACACGAGCGACAAAATTTACACAGACATGCGAGTACGTATGTTCGCACGAAGAAAGTTGCACAGACGCATAAATGTTTGAGCGACAAAATTTGTGAAGTCAGCTTAAGTTGGCTGGAGCGGAGATTTTAATTCTTCAATACAAATTTTGTTCTTTAAAAGCGAAGGTATTTGCAGTGTGAAATCAGTTGCCAAATATTTTAGGAACTGAGCTGTCTACAACTGATTATTTTCTGGATTTCTCTCCTCCAATTATGTTAATTCTCCGATTTTTCTACATTATTGCGATACTCTGAGAGTAGAGATAAATAGCCGGGTAAATGAGAGGTATATGTAATTAATCCTTTCACTATTAGTGAAAAATCTTCATGTTTCTTCAATCAATTGAATTTCTTAAGTCGATTTATGCCGACCAAAATAATTAAAAATTAAATAAGTATTAAGGAAAGTCATTCACGACTAAAAACTAGTGTTGGAAAAATTCTTGCATGAAAAATTCATCTCTAACAGAAATAATCCAAATCGTTCGTAAAAGCACGCGTTTAATAAATAAAATTACATCCCGTAATGGCTGCATCAGCTATAGATAATATAGAATGAATGAAAATAGTTTGAGTCTCACGATTCCTTTTGTTCCCCCTAAAGTAAAAGATCCGAGCACCTTTATTTACCAGTAATCATGAGGGCGTCCATCTTAATTTCTCAATTGGTGACAGAGAAATAATTCCACTACAAATCAGGAACGTGAATGAGGAATTTTATCAATTGGGATCACGCTTCTCGCCGCGAATCTGAAAGGTAAACATAACTTCTGAATGTGAGCCGCTGATCGCAATTTCGTTTGGGGGCAATAATTGAAGCAGTGTTTGTTTAGGAGATGTTTGGCAGGAGCAAGGGACATATTTGAGCTCGTTACAGTCCGGCCAGAGGGCGAGCTTTACGGGCGCAGCCTAACGAAGTCCGAGTCTAGGCATAGGCCCAGTTTATTGTCTCTTTTATGCAGAGGCATGCGCCCTTGTCTTGGGCCATACCGCGAAATTGTTTTTTACAAGACTTCGAGCATACCCGAACATGCGTTGCTGGGGTAGTTCAGTTTACGGTGTTGGCCATATCCAGCCAGAGAGAAGGGGTTGCTTAAAATCTTGAAGAAAGGAAAAAAAGACTTGCCATAGAAGATGGTCTTCCTTGGGGCTAAAGGGAAATGTTTTAAAAGATTTGCAGCACTAAAGTTTCACAAGAAATTTTGGTGACGATTTGTAAAATATTCTTGCTCATTCAGATGACCATTACTAATATTTTTTCTTAACTAAATCGTTCCAATGCATCGGACTTGAGAGAAATGAATCATTCATAACACAATCATTTATGAATGGAAAACAGTACTTTGGAATCTAGGACGACACGTAACAACATACAAAGAATATGTGAAATTAAGATTGTTGTTCACACGGAACAAACTGTTACTCTACTTTCAAGAACTGCATCGCTCACGCATCTTGATGATGCCAATTAGAGCGTTTTTAAAACGCTTGTTTTCGCTCCGCTGCCGTGGCAACAGCTTCTAAAAGTGCAAATAATTATTTATTAAATGTAATTCGCTGGAAATTGCAAACGTGCCTGGACGCGAGCTCATGTTCATTAAGCCTAATTTGGTCGCTCAACAAATATTTAAGTTCTGGGAAAACCAAGAGATACGGTTAGTACTTCAGAAATATGTTTACCAAGGCTAGTCAGACTAAGCAAGGAAGACCATATGGCTTCCACGAATATTAATTTTAAATGCATATTAAATATGAATTTGTACATGGATGAATTTCAATTTTGAAAAATAATTAAATCAGAATTTGTAGATAGGCTGTAGTTCATACACGTTGATTGAATTTAACAATTACTCTTCGACCTAACTTTGATTTGAGTAAAGAACTCAGAGGAAATATAAGAAGCCTTTTTCCTTTGATAAACCCTTCGATTATTTTTATTTTTCTATTGAAGGCGCATAGGTGAATATTATTTTCGATGATTACAGATGACAAACAAAAAATAATTACGTACAGCGTAATTCTTCGTGCTCACCACATCTGTTAGAACAACGGCGAAAAATGCCTGAAGAGGAATTTCCTAGCAGACTTGCGTCCACACCACAACTTGCTCTAAAATTTCAAAGCGACACGAGCATGCAGTAGGTGCGGCCGACGTTCTGCATGACCAGTCATTCGTACTTTAATGTGAGCTCTCTAGAAAAAAGAAGTCCACAAAATAGAGACGCCTTGAAACATGCTCTAGAAAAGAGCTACTCGGCAAAGCCGGGGGAAAAACGGCCTCTTGCTGCCTCCTACTCCAAACCTCGCTCTGATGTTCAGACTCTCACAAATTCAGCAGGTCTTTACCTTCCAACTGGCTACTGAGAGCCTCTGAATTTCAAGTTCACTCCTAGTTTTCCTAGGGTTTGTGTCACACTCGCCAAAAAATTTTTGTTTTCGACGTGTTAAATGTACAGTTAGATATTGCAATGATGAAGTCATATTTCAAGTCATGCAACAAGAGGATCGCACCGTAACATTTTGTATTCATGAAAGGATATATGGGCAAAAAATTTCAGGTAACATAGGCACGAAATTTTTAAAGCTAAACTTTCTATGCGTATCTTGAACCCACAAATTTTTAAACCTGTTATCAATATCAGCACAAATAATTTAGCAGTCTGATGAGTGTAAAGCGAAAGTAAAGCGAGTACAAAAATAAGGAGTGATTAATTAAACAAAACCAGTAAAACTAATAAGAGATATAGGCTCGATATTAATAAAAAGTATTTACATTCTTGAATAAAAATAGACTTTTTATCTAAGAAATTATTTCACACCAAGCACGTTTTGCAAACAAAAATTATTTAAGCTTTGCTAATTTTAAATTTTCGAAGATTTTAACTTGTGAGATACTGTTCAATAAATTCTTCGACAAACTAAAACTGGCCAGCAAGGCTCGGATTCACCACTATCAAGACTTGTAACACTCATCAAAGTCAGAAGTTGCGGAAGAGGCAACTCTGGCTTCCGTCATTGCAGATAATGGCAGAAAAGTTATGAAAACTATTCCAATTATTTCACACTCAGCAAAAGAGTTAAACTGAGATTCCTGTATCAGTCGATAAACTACACAGAAATAAATACTATATAACTTTCCTGTTATTTTCAAAACATTTTGCATGCATTTGAAGATGGCAGAATGTTGATCCCATTCGGGTGGTCTGCTGCACAACATTGCTTTGCAAATCGATGTGTTTCAAATCTATTTTGCATTATGAAGACTGCATTTAAATTTTTTAGGTAAACGCACTTGAGATATCACGAAAAAAACTATTTCATTTGCATGAAATGCAATCGTATTCAGGAACCGAACGTCAACATTAAGAAAGAAATAAAATTTTAATGGGTCACTTCAGCAAACTAGCGAACCTATTCTAACCGAGACGAATTTATCAAAATTATTGAATAGAATAGAATTATCGACTGGACGAATCATCGAAAATCAACGTCGAAATCATCTATAAAGTCCCGTGTTGCTTCTTGCAGAGGCGTATAGTTCTGGCTGATCAAGCAGCGCTGGGATATGAGATCGATACGGCCTGATGCACGGCGCTTGGCCCTCAAAAGAAGATGGACATTTGCCCTCCAATCTGTAAACACCGAACGTTTCCGTTGTATGACGCATAAAGCCTTCGATGACGGTATCAAAGACAGGCTCACTATGATAATAAAGCTCGATCATCCCGGTCACGACCGGCCTATAAATTTGACGTATGATATCATGAAGGAATTTTATGAGCTGGGGCCTTAGGACGAAGGTCTCTGGTTATTGTGTACCAGGCTCCCCTACGCACCAGTGTGTATTTCGCACCTAACTTATATGTGTGTCATTCTTTACCAAATCTTTTTATGTCATTCTTTACAAAATGGAGCGAGCTGACTCTCATGTAGAAGAAAATCTTTAGAATGGACATCAAAACTTATTTCTGATCACATTAGACGATGGGATTTTATCCTCAGATCATGCGTACATTCTTGCCTTCCATTCTCGCTCAGCCTAAGCGGTGTGCGTCACAGTTTTCGGCAAAGTTGTGAGGAAGGCATTAAGGCGAGACACAATTTCAAGCACAATGGTAATCAGGGCACAAAGTTTGGCTGATCACAGTTTCTGGAGTGATGTCCTCTGAGGTTTAACGTTTGTTGGGTCACAATTTTTGGCTCGAATGTACCCAAAACAATATGTTTGGCATGACTCAGCTTCTGGCGCGATGACGGAGTAGGTTTAAAGTTAGTCCGATCACAAATTTTGGCACCAGGCTGTTGTGGCGAATATAGCCCCAGCATTATTGTCGGCATGACACATTTTCTGGCACTGTAGCCCACATTATTATTGGCATGGCTCAGTTTCTGGCACGGTGGTCCACATTATTATTGGCTTGACACAGTTTCTGGCACGGTGGTCCACATTATTATTGGCATGGCACAGTTTCTGGGGCAGGGGCCCTCGTTATTGTTGGCATAGCACAGTTTCTGGCACGGTGGCCTACGTTATTGTTGGCATGGCACAGTTTTTTGCACGGTGGCCCACGTTATTGTTGGCATGCCACAGCTTCTGGCGCGGTGGCCCACGATATTGTTGGCGTGGCACAGTTTCTGACGCGGTGTTCCACATTGTTGTTGGCACAGTTTCTGGCGCGGTGTTCCACATTATTGTTGGCACAGTTTCTGTCGCAGTGGCCCAAATTATTGTTGGCGTGGCACAGTTTCTGGCACGGAGCCAAAACGAGTGAAACGCGTGACGGTCTCCAACAACTCAAACCAAGTGCGACCGAGCGACGGCATCGTGGAGTTCTGCTCAAAAGAAGCCACGATTTTTTCTAAACACAACCATTCTTGCTTGCTCTGAACGCACGACTCCATTTTGAAATTGATGTCAACGAAGTTTAGAGGCGTGAGATCTATGCATGAAAAAAGTACTTGCAAAGGAATAAGGTACTTTTTTGGAATGCCAAAAAACTTAATGATTGTGAAACGAGCGAAAAGTGTCGTATGTTTGCTCTGGAGATTTGTGTAGAATTTATCACACGTCAGATGAACATCCCTCCCAACACTAATTATTAGACAAAAACATAACCAAGGCATGATGTAGAACGCAATGAAGCTAACTTCAACAATTCGTCGGAAAAGTAATGTAAATTCAAACACAAAACAAAACTTGTTGAAGCATATCAATAACAATTCCCTATTAACATTGCAGGTTCCTTCTAGAATCAAAAAAATGACATTGCTTGACAGAGATAAATAAATGCCTAAATGTACACAAACAATTGCAATCTTCTGACGGCAGAGCACATTTCAACTCAGTTGCGAAAAAGATGCGGTCTATGCAGTAAAATAAGCACAGGAATTGAGCAGACCGTAATTTCCCGTGTACGACATGAATGGATTTGGACAGCTGAGTATACCTGTAGAGACGCTGAGTTCACTCACTTCTTCATCATGTGAATCTCGGAATTTAATTCATTTTGTTTAATTGCAAAATGTCTCAAAATGTCTCTTTTGTTTAATTGCAAAATGTCTCGTCGACCGTATGGCAATGTCGACGTCATGGCAGCGAACCAAAAGCAGCGCACATAGTGTACCTGGCAACACTGCTACCCGCAAATCTGGTACCAATATTGGCCTAGCGATATGTTGCAATGGTGACGTCATAAAGTTTGTTTGAAATGAAGCCGTTCTATTGGCTAGCCGAACAAGAGGAGTTGTATTTCCCCCCATAGAAATGAATCTACCTCGTTTCCTCTATTGTGCCTTTTCCTCAACAGCAACGTGTCTTCAACGAGTCTAGCGCTGCATTTTTGAAAAATATAGCTATTGGCTTTGTTTTTTGATAACTGTTTTTATCTCATTTGAAGAAATTAGGTGTGGCATTCCTAAATCAATCAGGATTAAAGGTATTTCATTTTATTTATTGCCACACATCTCTGAGCGTCTTGCCCCGTTTGTTCTTAATTCTTGACTAGCCAGAAGACAGGTGCTGACACTCAGCAAAGGTGCGGCTGTCGTAGCGTATAAAATTGCGAGTGTGACGTACCCGCGGGATATGACCATTTGGTGACGTCTCCGTACTGCTCTGCAGGAATCATTCAAAAATAACAACCTGGTTTTGGCTCAGATCTTACTCACATAATTTTGTAACACTTCTGCACCAGTATTGCATCAAAAAATAAACAACCTTCATATATGTCGCAGAAGCCCACCCCCTCATCGCACAAATATCACGATGTCGTTTCAGAATTTGGGAGAAACGTACACTACGAAATAACCTAAAATAAAACGATCCTTCTTTCTCAACAGTTATCAGGCATGGTAGAGTGATCCATCGGTAAACTTTTCAGTAGGAGAGAAAAAAACACTTTATTTCCAATATAGATGGTCCAAAAACTCATCTTTAATTTTAAAAACATCTTAAAATAAGGATTCTTACATGCTCCACACACATGAGTATCGTTATACCCATGTCACTAGTCGAAATGAATGATTGAGGGCAACGTATTCCTAATGTTCCTCATTCTAGATTTGATTATACATGCAACTACAATAATATAAGAGAAAGTACGCGAGCTATCGCGTGTTCATATTTCCATCGTTATTGCGGTGACTGATGAGTAGGAGAGAGAAGATGAGGAGAAAGAGATGCTGATCATGAAATATTTTTTGTTAAGTTGAACATGCGTGAGTAATTGCTTATATTTATGATATTTTATCATTGATATCATCAGGACGCTCGCCAAAAGGATTGTTTGATGATGGCTATCATTGGGTGAATGATTACATAAACGTTACCAATTTCTATAATGAAACTGGTGACAGCGCTTCCTAATTGTCATATTGGAATGACGCCTAAGGTAAACGTGATTTGAGTCATGAAATGATCAAATAATGATTAATAAAAAACAAGAATACAAAGACCGGAGCCTTGACTATCGGCATTCATATAATGATGTTCCAAATAGGTAGAGTAACAACAAATGAACACGTCACGAACACCAAACACTCTATTTAACAGTCAACTAAAATCTGGGCAAAATAAGGCACTAATTAGAGTCTGTTATTGGCCCCGGGCACAATAATTTTCTCCCGGTCTCATTGACGGTGTTACATCCCTGAAACTTGTTACTAAAACATCGTGACTTTCAACAGAGATCACAGACAAACCTGCCATGAGCATCAATAGACCATTCCATTTTTGTGGGTTCCGTTGCAGAAGTTTTGTGGCGGCAAAACAATGGCCTGATTAGCTGGAAATCTGATCACAGGAATCCCTAAAAGGGAACTGAACAAAGGTACGGGGCTGCATAGACGCCAGCCCTCCTATCTGCCGACTCTGAAAACCCAGCGTTAACTTAACAAAGAAATTCTCACGGGAACTAAACGGTAGGCAGACATGGATGGCCACAATGCGGCCTGGCACGGACTATAACAAAGATGTGCGTCACGCTGACAAATGGTTCTGAGTTTCGTTTCCTCTTCATACGCAAGAATTTGCTACCTTCTCAATGAGGTTGTGTGGGAAGTTGTTACGTGTAATGAAGCTAAACGCTCTGTTCTTTCTACGGAAAGTAATTTTTTAAACGATATTTGAACCGCTCACAAAACTCGTGTTTTTTCTATTTGTTTTTAATTCGAGTCCAAGAAGGTTGGTAAATAAAACGTACCCAAGTTTTCGGTAACTTTGAAAGAAAATTCAGTTTAAAATTGTTATTTCAAAAGAAGATTGAACCTAAATGTGTGCAGAAAGTGTTTGTATATAGAGAACAGACCTCAGGTCCCTATTTCAAGGGGAGTAAATACCCTTCGACTTTCAAATGGATGCATGATGCAAAAATAGGAGAAAAAGAGCACGTGTTCAGCAAACCTTGTTGTCAAGCTCGGGGGAAAATGAAATTCAGTCCAAAAGGTGGCGCAAAATAAAAGATTGCATGAGGGCACCGGCAGACAAAAGACGAGGAGGAGACTGCCTCGAGTTCACACGGTGAAGAATAGAAAAAAGGCTAATTTTTAGACTAAAACTCCGGCATTGGAAGGAAATGTTGAGAAGATAATTCGTCCAAAAATTCTCGGTTGATGTCTTATGATGCAATTTCAATGCAGACACAAGACGAGGGACTGCCTCGAGTTCACACGGCGAAAAATGGCAAAAAAGCTAATCTTGAGACAAAAATGTCCACATTGGAAGGAAGTATGGAAAAGATTATTCGTCCGAAAACCCTTTGTTGATGTCCTATGATGCAATTTTAATGTAAACATCACTAATTTAAATTGGCAGGGTGGAGAGATTGACGTATCGAGCGGAGGTTTTATGTAGAAGTGCAATGTGAAAATATTTGAAAAATGAGAAAGAAAAAAGGAAAACAATGAATGAAAGAATAAAACTCTAAACTGATAAAACGGTACAAAACTAAAATTAAAAAAAAAACAGAAAAAACTCACACAAATTGCCTGGTATATCAATCTAGTGGAAAAATAGCCACACAATCAACCTAATCAGCCTAACAACCTAGATATCAAACTGACCTCACTTATCATTGAAAACGCTCTTCAAAAAATTTGATTCAGTTATGTCAAAAATTCGCTCTAAATGTTTGAAGCCCAATCACGCTATGTATAGCAGCAGCATGACAGATCGTTCACTCTACCGGCGGGAAAAATCCTACTGTGAAAAAACACTGATCATCACGACTGTGTGTGCTGTACACATGTAAATTTCTGTCAATCATACTCTTGTAAATATTATGGGTGCATGGAGAGAAAAACCAGGAGAAAGAAAGACTAAGTACAAAGCTTGCGGAAAATGTGTGATGTAGAGCACATAAAATATTCTATGAGAAACGTGAGCAATCTAACTATAATTTTCACATGACACCTACCAAAAGAAAGGGAAAAACCTGTTTTAACTTCACAACGTCAGAGCGAGGGAAACTAGATTATATTTTTCATGAAGCTCAATCGGTGATCTGTGCATCTGTGCATTGCCGTTGGGAAAATTACAGCAAATCGTTGGGACGCATCAATTGCCTCGGTGACATCAGGCTGTAACAGAGAATGGTGCTCGCGCGATCTAAAGTGTCGAACTTTTCAGAAAAAATGATATTTTAGGACTTTTTACTTGGGTCGCTATTAATCAAAAAGAGATGTTTACACTATGCATCTAAAATAAGTTTTTCAATGACCTGGAATTCTTTGCGACGCGAAAGAAGGCTTGCCAAAAATCTACGCCCTGGGATAAAAGAAGAATCGTACTAGACTGAAGAAGATTCGGAAAGATCGTTATGAATTATGCAAAAAAAACATGGGCAACTATAGCATCAGCTTGATATGTAAAATGCATGCGACATCTCAATAAACATTGTTAAATAGATAAGAAGAAAAGCTATAATGAAATGCAATGAAAAATGCAGTCATTGCAATAAAAATAGCGGGTCAGATTTAAACATGTAGAATAAGTCGGACGTTCACAATTTTCAGTGCTATGTGACAGGGACACTATTTACACAGCGCTATGTGACAGTCACACTCTTGTGGTGTATAACTGCCGCACTTTAATGTAAAACACCAAATCCGACGCCTGATCAGTATTGCGCCATTGCGATACAGAATGAATTAAAAAATAAAAGGTGACGGTTCACGATCTCAAATAACGCCATCAAATCAAGTCTCCTGCCAGCGTCATTAGTGCAAAGAGATTTCAAAATCTCTACGTAGACTCTATTTGTGAGTTTCAAAATGTGCGCATCAATGTATATGTCTTATTTTTGAGAAAAATATTCATCCTGAGGTTTCATGTAGTTCAATTCGATCTAAAAAAAGAATATCAACTTTAAGAATCTAACTGCATCCTTACCTTTACTCGAAAAGAATGATTAAGTCAAGCATTCTTATTCTTTATAAAGCTTGTGTCCATTAGAATACCAGTCTGTGCTTTTCAAAAGTAAAAGCTTAAAAAACACTTCTATGTGTTTGTGCAATGCAAGCGCTTACAATTGTTACACATTATAATCTTTACATTTCATGTTATAAGATATAATTTGAACGAGAGAAAACTAAATAAAATAAAAGAATCTGACATTTAATGGAGTCAGGAGGCTCAGCCAATCAGTTACATTTTGATTAAATCGTACACGATTACTTGGAACGAAAAAGCTCATAAAAAATGAATACATGCTGTTTTTTTCGAAAAGCAGTGGTGTGAAACTAAAATTTCACTTCACAATTTCGTAAGAAAATAAAATTTTTACCGACAAAGTTCGTGTCTGGAAAGCAAGAAAGCCATAAACCATGAATGCTCCAGACTACTTCATTGATTCAAGCAATAAAAAAATGCAGCCAAATCACAAAGAGGTGCGTGCCAGACCGTGGACATGGAGGCGCTTCATGACACCAACAGGTTGTGAGGGAAGGAAATTTGAACGCTCCTGATCGTGGAGCGATCACTTCTGGCCTTCAACTCAGGGCTTCTCAAACTTTTTTCAACAAAGGACCATTTTCATTTCAGAAAATAAGCTGAGGACCCCCACATGTGTTCTCCTCAGGAATATAAATATATTCACATATATGAATACATATGCATCCACCATTAAATTCGTTTAATTTTACGGACCCCCTGTCAAAGTGGCACGGACCCCTGGGGGTACACGGACCCCACTTTGCGAACCCCTGCTCCAACTCACCCTACGGATCAGCTACGCTAGCTTAGTGCAGCAACTTAGTAACTCCCTATCTTAAAATCTTATAATTGTTGTACATGCACTTTTTTTTGTTCAGTTTTGTAAAGTATGTTCCTTAATATATTTAAATAATTTCAAACAATTTAAACATTAAATGTATTTACCACAAGTGATACAGGAGTAGATTGCATCTTAAGTCTGGTACAATGTATACATTTGAGTATAGCTACTTGTGGGCCCGAATAAGTTCAGCGACTTCTAGGGCATCCTACCATCAAAGCTATTTTAAGGTGTGCAGTTATGTTTAACCTAATTTACTTTATCTTTTATACTAATTGCAAAAGATTAAGCACAACGTTTTCAGGATGTAGAGAAGTGAGCCACGGGCTACTTCAATCTTCTGTTCTACGTATCTTTGTGTAGGTTTTCAATGCAGCTTTACGGTATTTTTTATGCTAAGTTCGAACTGGTTGCAACAACAGCGTTTGAGATTATAGGTGAGAGATAGGTAATCTTAAGCACTGAACGTGATGGAAGAAAAACTCAAACCAAGAAACTCGTCTTGAAAAACTCGTAGACAAAAAAACAATATTTAACGAAGAAGTGAACTTTTCTGTGAATAATTCTTCAACTACAGAGCGGTGATTCCAGCCGCTCTTTTCCATGCAGTCGCAGAGGAGCCACGATATTGCTGGCTTGCATGGCTCGTGTTGATTCAAGAGGTCGATGTAAATTCTGGGCAGAAAGTAAAGAGCCCGCCTTGTAGCATCGCAAATTACGAGTGGACCGGCAAATTCCACCTGAATTCTGGAGCCATTCCTGCGACCTGGACCCGGCTTCCTAGCGCAAAGCAATGATGCAAATCCGTGCAATTAAAAGCGAATCGATTGTACGGAGGACAATGAAATTCTTAAGCAAGGCTGCTAAATGCACCAAGTCCGTCGCTCTTGAGGATAACGACGAAGCGTGCATTCTCATGGACGACATTCAAGCTCTTTTGTGGAGAAAACTGAGAACTTTGGAGATGAACTCGCGCCTCATCTGTCTTTAGCTTCCCAGTCGGGATTCGTCTTCCTCAACTTTAAACTGTTGCGTACGAAATTGGATAACGTGATATAATTTCTGTGGTAGCTTGAGCTAACAGATGCCTTTTTTTTTAAATCTTCAAAAGATTATACTGCGTTACAAGACACACATATGCTCTTCTTTCGCAGCTCTGCTTCTCGGTAAAAAGAAAGTGAGGTCTACAAACCGAGAGCGTATTCCTCAGAAAGGATTGAGCAGAAGGAAGATGTCTTGTTTCTAACGTGCTGGAAAAGAAGCAGGGTTCCATTTCCGCATGCATACTAAATTGAGGACTTGTTTGTTCTCTTCCAGGAGTATTTTTCCTCGTTATCTTGAGGGCTCACGTAGCCCAAAATGCATCAAGAGGCAGGGGTGCAATACTGGGCGCGCTGTGCCTTATCTCCTGGCGGACACCAACTGCTCAATGGGAAACCTCGTCGCTTTAAAATGAAAGACATTAGAGAAACATCAAGTAAGAGCGTATAAATATTTGAAAGCTAGATGGAGAGTTTGAAGAGTGATGAATTACTTTCTTAAGTATCTTAGCAGCGTGAAAAAACAAAATGGCTAGCGAACTCGAAGCGTGATGGTTTTGTAATTTTCTCAAGTACCTGAATAAGGATTTTGGATTAGTGAGCAATTGTCTAGCTGTATCTTTATACTTGATGATTTCTGCGTTTCTGCACAGATCTTATGCGAGTGCTAAGCGTGAGGTGAGTGTGATTCAACGGCGTTTAGCAAACACAAGCAAATATCGTGCAAAAGTACAGTTCTAATGAGCAAGTATATCAAGTAGGTGCAAAAGTACTATATAATTTTTATAATGGACGTTTAAAATTAGATTTGTCAATTATTTACACTCAGTTCTGTTCCTCGATTTTAAAGTGGTGATTTCACTTTTAAAGTAGACCCAAAGAAGGGTCGTCCAAGACCGTTTGATTCCGATCAATCGAATGTTCTTGTGTCTGAGAATCCTAGTATTATCACTATGGAAATTGCGAGATAGTTAGACGTGGCCCATACAACCTGCTTCTGGCTTCCATTTATCCGAGGACTACAGAACCATTTTAGTGGATTTAGGGTAACAACAAGAGCAGAGATTGAAAAAGAGTGGAAATTCTATTTCGATTTCTAATTTGATTCTAAAGCTACAGAATTTTACAAGCGAGGCATTTATACGCTTGTTGAAAGGTGGAATGAGATCATCGAAAGCAATAGAGTGTATGTTAATGAATGAATATTTCCATCGCCATTGGTTTATCTATTTTTACCCATGATCTTTAAGTCGGACATTGCTTTTGCTCTAACCTGATACTACAAGACGGACAAATACATCGTCACTAAAACACTTTCAAACTCCATAATGTCCTTGAACTAAAAGTGGAGAATTAAAACGAATTTTTTGCTCCTGTCTCATTTAGTTTCAGTCGAAAACTTCATCTTTTGTGAACCGAAGCAAAACATCATTTGCAACACATTTTTCCTAAACCATCTACAACTAGAATTTGATGCGAACAATTTTTGAGTTAATCACCGTAATGGGTCAGAAGAAAGAGCAACGACGCAAAATTTAAGTTCACAACACAATTATATTCATTTCACTTAGTCATGTGACTAGGCCTAATTATTTTAGCGCGGCGTAGCACATATGTCTCGTATTTTCAGCACAATGACTTGCTTTACTTACTGCAGCACTTGGATGCGTCTCCGTCAAAGCGCCGCTGCCAAAATATTTCAGAAAAACTTTCCTGGCCAGGAATGTCATTAAATTGTCGCCTTGATTTCAAGGGTCTTTATTGTTTAAGGTGCTCACTGACACACGTGTAGAAGTGATATGAAGATGTGATGTATATTTTAAAAACTATGCCTTGTAAAATAAAGTTAACAAAAGCAATTTTTCGAACTCGTCATTTTTCAAGAAATTCCCTCAAATATTCCATCGAGTTCAAAGCATCAAGTGAGGAAACCACTGCTTCATCTTTGATTCAAATTATAGAGTTGCCTCATTTTCTCTCACTTTTACCTTTATTTCGAAGGTAAAATGAATCCGAAAACTAACTGTTTTTTACGAATTGCAATTACGCACAATTACACGCTGTGAAAGGATTTGAAACTCTCACAACTAAAACGTTACCTCATGAGTTTTTGTATGTAGTTGGTATACTTTGAATTCGCTACCTGCTCTTAATTCATTTACGGGAAATCATAAAATCGCAGTCACTGGAAATGTGCAATGAGAGCTCGAATTCTCCAACGAAATACTAAAAATTTTATTCAGAATGGCGATTTTATTCCATGAACACAGAGCCAATTGCAAATCTGAATTATTATACGTTGGTATTTCCACTCCTACTAGTCTCTGATTTTCTCTCTCGTAGTGATTTCTGCTATACGTACGAAAGGTTTCTCTTATTCACTGTCAAGATACATATTATTCATAGCATGAAATGAAAGCAATTTTTAAGTGATCCAAAAACTCTGCGTTGAAAACGAATATCGACAATTCGGTGAGACCTTTGCGACGATCTTTCACTAAAAACGTTTCTACCAAATGCATGCACTAGCTAACAACTCAAGCAGCACCATGATATCGAACGTGCGTCGCATCATGAAACTTAAAGAAATGATTCAAGCACATTTACTGCGTGGACTCGTGCATTTGACACTTGCTGCTGAGAATGAGAGTAAGTGGCTCGAAGAGGTCGCCGGCTCTTGCTCACAATGGGGCAAAATTTGAAGGCATTGCGTCTGGAGAATAGTTCAGTGTCCCCATTGTTGGAGATACGTTTGAAATTCAAGGGGCGGCAGCCTGCAGAGCTGAGAGGTCGCTAAAGCAGCGTAGGGAGTCTTTGTAGCGACCGCAGGCCGCAACGAAGACGTCGCAGCCGTGCACTTTGCCTCGCTGTAGTCGCGCAGCGTGGCGAGAGCTGCGAGTCTGAGGGTCCTGCTAACGCGATGAACGATTCTGAATGCTCGAATTCAGTCCATAGCGTGAAGTATTTGTTAATGGAGCCCAGTTGACGCGATCAACCATTCTGAATGCTCGGAGGCAGTCCATAACGTGAAGCACTTGTAAATGGAGACAAGCTAACGCTATCAACGATTCAGCATGTAGCAATTCAGATGCTTGAATTCAGTACATAGCTTGATGTACCTGTGAGTGGAAACCAGGTAACGCGATGAACGATTCACACTGCTGGGATCCAGTCCACAACTTGAAGTATTTGTAGCCCAGCGAACGCGATCAATCAGTCTGAATGATCGGATCGGATTCAGCTAGTTTGATGTACCCGTGAGTGGAAACCAGGTAACGCGATGAACGATTCAGGATGTTCCCATTCTGTTCATTGCGTGATGTAGTTGTGAGTGGAACTCAGCTAAATAGATGAACGATTCAGAATGTTCAAATCCATTCTTTGAGAAATAGGTGTCAGAGTGGGTTCGATTTTGCAGCTTTCCTGCTGCAACACAGCTAAATTTTGCGAACGTTTCACAACGTTTTGGAAGAATTTCTGAAACTGGATTTTGAACAGGATGACTTGCAACTCATGTTTGACAGAACTACTTAAAATAAAACGCCAGAGATTTATAAGTGATATATACTGTTTTAAGTTGCATACTAGTGTATTTATGGCAATGCTTAGGAAACTATTTATCTTCTTTTTTACATTTTGATTGACCATTCATATAACAATTTTATTACATTCAAAAATTTTTTAATTTGGCTTCAAAACATTCATTTTCATTGCCATCATCAATACTTAAAGTATTGCAATCATTTTTAGCATTAATATAATTTACTTTGATGCATTACATTAGAAATTTCTCCAATTAATTCCTTCCTGCTATGAACGAGCTCAATAAAAGATCAACTTGCACGCGGCCAACTGAATTTATCCAGTGAATTCATTCTCTAATTATTCTGCGATTGAACAAATCATTCGGAAGAGGGCAGTTCCAACATCCCACTCCGTGATAAAGAAATGGTAACACCAATTCAAAATATCCACCATCACTGATAAAGTGAGTACTTTTAAATCATTAAAGCAGAATCCTCAAAAAATCCTGTTACGATATCACAAATCCCGCCTTATGATCGAGCAATGTTAATGTGCATGTATGTGCATGATAAATTTTACAACCCTGATCAAGCAAACAGCATAAAAATTGACACCAACTAAGTGATCAAACTTTTTAGAAATAAAAGAGAAATTTGAAAGCATTATCGGAGCAGCGACGCAAAAGTAGAGGTAGCATCTGGCGGTGGCCTCCTCTGTGGCTCATCACCAAGCATCGGAGGGTCGGATTATCCTAGAGAGAGGGATTATCCTTTTGGCTAGCCTTCTCTGGGTCTCTAATTGCAATCAGGTTAGGCTGATCAAAAAATCCCTAATTCGATTAAAGCGTGGCACGGCTGTAGCTGGGCTGCCGTGCGACCTATCTGCAGATTTAACAGAGCACCGTTAAAAAATTATATACCAACTCTGACCAAGTGACTCCGGGTAGTGACTCCTATCGCTTTTTCGTGGTAGTTGGTGGCAAAGAGCGTAAAAATTAGTTGAAGTTATTTGAGTTTGGGGGAAGGTTTCTATACTAAGCAAATAATTACTCAGTTAATACTCATCAATATTCCCCATGGTCGATTATTTACATGCGGACTGTGTTATCGCCTTATTTGTCCACAATTTCTTTCTCCGAGATATTCAAAGTGCATTCTTCACCGCCGGTACCTATTGCACTAACCATTATCACAGCATAGAGAGCTTCAACGGATCTCAAAATTTAGACTTCTGTGACTATGTTGTATTCTGTGATGAATATCTCCAAAGAATAAAACGATTCACTGTCAAAAATAATACCAACAATTGACACTATCTTCGAACGTAATACATTTAAGTTTCCTTGTAGGATCTATATAACTTTGAGACATTAGGTCATTCCACACTTAGGGAACGGAAAACAGACATTTTTGACGCAACTCATTTCAACCCGATTATGGGTATAAGAGAGAGTCGCAGTATGTTACCAGGACGTAGGAGGGTAAATATAATTTATTAGTAAGATAACTTGAGGAAAATAAAACCATCGATGGTAACAATGTCTGTGGAACCTCGATGTTTGTTGCACACTTGCAGAAGTTCAATTCAGAGTACTTTGGAAGCCAGAAGAATGCAGCCACTTTGCACGACACAAGAAGGATCCCTCAGAGCAGCAATCGTCGTTGAAAATAACATATTTCAATCAAACAGCGTGAAAAAACAATCAATAATTAATTAAACACTTTAATGCAAAGTCCCACATCTTACACACCCCACAGCATATGGAATTAATTGATAAACGCAGAACGTGATGGATGGCAACAGGAAAACGAAGTGAGGGGAGAGAGTTGCAGGGGAGACCAAATCCCCTGGAGTGACGTGGCTGTCATAATACTTTTGTGCCCTCAGGGAAAGAACGGCGTGAGGGGAGGTTTCAGAACCCAGACCTGACGACCAATAACTTGGTCTTGGGAGGGAAGCAATGGTCCGGGAATACATTCATTGATGCACAATTTTAATTTTAACCGAGGGGACGCGCCGTGAGAGGTGTCGGAGATATTTATGATGGATCTAAGTGATTGTAATGAGAGAGCGGTTCTTTTCTGAGAGGAGAATACCGAGGGACGCTCTACAAATGAGCGAACTCTCTTCATGGCTACGCGGAATAACATGTCCTGTGTGTGCGGTTCGCAAAGATCTGCTCTCGACTGCAAATAATTATCAGTAGCTGAGATTTTTTAAGGATCAGTTATGGTGGTGGACAATATATAAACTCTCGATTGTCGGTAATTTTGAGCAGCAGCTGAACTTTTTTGGGATCAGTTATGGTGGTGGACAACCACCAACTTTGACCAACTCAAAAACAGCTCAGCTCTTGGTATAAACTCTCGGTTGCAAGTAATTGTCAGCAGCTGAGATTTTTTAAGATCTATTGTGGCTGTGGATAATATATGAAGTTATAAAAAGTGCTTGATTTCAGACTTGTAATGCGATCAGGGACCGTCCATTTACTTTCGATGAAAATATTTTTTACTCGAAGTGAACAAATATTTTTTCATGTATTTTGTTTGTAATTGATAATTCACTTGTAATGCGGCAAAAACGAAACTAATGAGGACATTTGAAGACAGTTGAGCTAGATACTTTTTTGGCCACTCAAAGAAATTTGAAAGAAAAATGAAGGACATTGAAAAGCAACTAGACGAGTCTCCTTTTTCAACCCATGAATCGAAAAAGTGTCACGAAACTCGGTCACTCGATTTCTCTAACTCTGAGAAATTTAGTTTGCCTCAGAAAATATTGTCACTTAATCTAAAATAATAAAGTAGAAGCCATCCTGGACTCTGAGGCCAGTGACAAAGCCCCTCATGAATAAATATTGTCTATTGACTCTCATGATTTCCGGGCCTGCACAAAGAAATTTGAGCGACATGATTTACTCCCATAATAAATGTATAAAACCTTAACATTGTTTTTGAAGTTACTTACAAATCGAATGAACTGGATACAGAACTGATGGCCTCAAACGTACGGTGAATTGGCAAATATACGAATTTCCAAAACAGGGATGATAAATAACTTTTTGAAGAATAACCACGAATTTTGTAACAGAACACAGGTTCTAGCTCAACTTCTTTTCCTCGAAGTGTTCACCAGACCCGACTCTAACAACACCGGCTATGGTGCGGCACTCGTTCTGCAACACCCACTCGCAACATTCTCATCCAAACTTTAACCTAACAAATTAATTTTTCAGCGACTGGGGTTAATACCGCGAACAATAAAACTTATCCACGCGGTTAGTTGATTCTTTACAGACTAACGCAGCTTGGGACGGCCCTATTGCTGCACAGAAACGTTCTACCGAATAATGCAGTCTGAAGTAATGGACAAAGTTTGATCCCGTGTTCGCGTGATCCAAGCCGAGTTTTGCAACAGCGGCAGGCGGAGAGCTCGCTGGTGCACGAACTCAAAGAGAATTTCACGCGCGATGTCGTGCGTAGAACTAAATGTTCTACTGGCGGAAGAGGAAAATCATTTTATTTATCCATCATTGAATATCTTCAGCTGGAATTACATCAGAATAATAACATGTATTTTAAAATGTCAGGAACAAGTACTTGAAAAAAGGCGCGTGGTAGATATTGATAGGCGATACAAGCAACTGAGTGGGTTTAAATGGGTTCAGATATTTTTTTCAGGGGATATAAGAGTCTAATTTGTATCAAAATGACGCGTATGTAACCACACAAACACGTTGTAAATGGTTAGCCTTGAGAGAAAATAGGTACTTTGTTGTTCCTTTTTTATTCATTATTTTTTCGCTCGAATGCTGCATTTCGAACCAGTATCAAGGAACGTTTAGTATTGCTCGTAAGCTGACTTACGGCTAAAATTTACCCTGATTTCTATGAACAAGTGAGCTGCTGAGAGTGATAAATCAATTGCTCTCGAATTAATTCTTTTCCTTTGAAGTTGAAATACGACAGTGCGGTGGATGTAAGCGCGCAGTGATTGTACAATTTAAATGATAACATGTACTTTTTAGAATATATGTTATTTTGAGGGAATTCAAACTGAATAAATTCAATGATAAATAAATTGAATGATTTCCTGTATGATAACCCATGAATGTTATTCCCTAAATATTGCTGCAAGTTGAAAACTCATCTTTGAAATCATTACCACTCCTTCAGGATTAGCAAAACTGTATAAATGAGTGCTGAAATGTGTTTTTTCGGGGTTCTTATTCGCATGATTGAAAGGACAAAAAAACGGAAAAATCACAACTTCCGGGTTTTACTCCCGCACAATAATTTTGAATAAGAAAGAACAAAAATTTTTCAACGTCAGCGATGGTACCTGTAGAATTGAGTATATAAAACACCAAGAAACTACATCAGCCCGGAGACCATGCCTTAAGTGCAAAAAAAACATTGAAAATAACCTTACTTGACTGCTAGTATTTGCTGAGTTACAGGCAAAGAAACACATTTATTTTTTGTTCCATCTCAAGGCGTACTTCTTACAAAAAGGATCTCGCTCTCGCGTCGGAAGTCATTATGGTCACACAGTGCAGAGTAAGATGTCGGTCATTAGTGAGATGGTCTCTGGAAACGCTTCTTTTGATGACTAGAGACACGTGATCTCATCCAACGCTGGTCTGTTGCTGCTCAGCAATAACAGCAAATATCATTTGATATGGAGGAGTAATTACCTTCGTAAGGCTTCTCTTTCAAACAGCAGGTCAGTATTGCCACGAGTTTGGAATGCTCAGTATCGCTCCACAATAACCACTACAAAACAATAGTATAAATGGATTTTTTCGAATATATCTACAAACTTTCCATCAATTTCGGACCCTTTAACGAAACGTCGAGTTTGGTCTTGCGCGCTGCAATTTTTTTTAACAGTTTTGTTCACGCTTGGACGGACGTTCAGTTAACACTGGCTCGGACGATCTTCCAGTTCGGCTCCAGTTCCAGTTCCCAGAGGCGGGAATTCCAGGCAAAGAACAAACATGCAACGTAGGTGCCATGAACGCAAGCTTTGGTCACACTGTGTGTGCGAGTGCGTTGTCCAGGACGAATACGCGTAGATTTCCCACTCTTATATTTTTTACTACTTTCTCTTGATAAATCGGGAATTAATTCGGATATGGGATCCTATATAGTGGACTATCCAACACTTAGAGTTTAGAGCAATATCAACCACGGTAAAAAAATTAGATTGTACGTAAACAGTTTTCAGGAAGTCAAGTTAGGACCATCGATCGCCTAGCTTGTATTTCACTGAATATTTATATTCTTAAAAAAAACCATGAAAATGGAATTCTTACCTTTTTAGGCCAAAATCGAGTCATTTTTTTTATTCCACTGTTTATTCAATCCGTAAGAATTTCTATAGGAACTTACGCGGAAAAATGAAATACTAGCAAAAAGTTGCGTTAATACAATCCATGAACAAAATTTTCGAATGCAAACAACTTCCCATTCAACAGTGTTGAAAAACCTCTCGTAAACCTGCGAGAAATATTTCAAATGAGAAAGTAAATTAAGAATTATAGAGGTAATCATTTCTTAAGCTCTCTTGTCGTTTCTGCATCGATTTGCTTTGGCGTGCGAAGCTCAATTTATAATCAATGCGGAACGCTTTATGAAAGCATTCCACTGACTGCTGGTTTGAATAATCAAACGAATCAAGTAAATTAAATAACTGAGACATCTTGCATGCTACTCACAGTATCAATACCTTGATCATTTATAAAGTTTTATTATGTTTTCGAAAGCTTTTCAACTGAAGCAATGTGGCAAGATAACGAGAGGTACTGCCACAACCTGAAGGATTGCCTGTCATCGATTCTGAGTGAACTGGTATGCATATACTTCTAAGGCTATACATATCAGCATACGCTTCTAAGTCAACACTTTTAAGTGTACATGTACCTCTAAGCCTGTACTTCTCAGCCTACGCTTCTAAGTCAACACTTTTAAGTGTACATGTACTTCTAAGCCTGTACTTCTCAGCCTACGCGTCTAAGTCTACACTTCTAAGTGTTTACGTACTTCTAAGCCTGTACTTCTAACCCTACATTTTTTAGCCTAAGTTTCTTAGCCTATACCTGTTAGCCTAAACTTCTGAGACTATGTTTCTGGAAGTACAGGTCTCCTTTTAATTGGTGTAGCTATCTCAATGATGCATGTGAGAATGACGACGGAGTGTCTAAGTAATGTGTTCCGTGGAAATAATGTTACGAACATGTAATACCTCGCATATAACACTTTCCGTTGCAGTGACTGTGATTTTTTGTACATTTTACCTCAGCTAGAAATTTAAGAAATTGAGTCTATCTTGAGGAACCCATTGCATACTATACATTTCAATGCGTAAAATGATCATCGAAAAGTTTCTCATCTTATTTAGTTTAGTTAATAGAATGTGTTTGGAGCGCCGTACGACAACGACAGATACAAAGAAATTTCCATACGTAGTCTGGTTACCAAATATAAGACGATGTGTAGCACGCAGTTGCTTGGAATTCTTGGAATATTCTGACTTACATTTGAGCAACTCAGTGACGTAGAGATCTAGCAAACTCACCGTAGTTTGCGTTGCAGGGAAGACTGGTGTATTTCCGTTCGTGAATTCCAATTGCCTCTCTCCTAAAATTGTTTACCTCATCATTTTGACATTCTCACTACGGGAACGAATTGCTGATTATATTTCTACGAGTTATATTTTTCAGCTCTTGCATTGCAAGGCTGAACTGCTTAACTTATTTTCTGTACGTCCCCATCTTCACGTGTCTTTGTGTGTTGTGTGTGCCTGTGTGTGTGTGTGTGCCCCAGTCTTCCCCAACACCTCTGGTAGAATTTCGAATCAAAAGATACGTTCGCACATTACTTTCAATGACTTCGCTTTCCAATGGGAAAACCTTCCAATATTATTCTGTATTCATGGGAGGTATTCTCTTGGATTCTCGCCCGTTCGGAAGATTTCTCTTGGTATTCATTAGAGATATTTCTTTGAATTTGCATAAGATCCAGAAATGCTGAGCGATCAAAGACAAAGGAAAACAGATCTCGACGCGCCGGAAATGTTCCACATTGCAGCAGGAAATGTGTGAGCGAGCACAACACAGCGACGTGACTTGGCACGTTTGCCAGCCACAGCCACGCACTCTAGCACCCCTCGTCTAAACCTACATGATGCTTTTGACATTAATTGAGTTGCAGTGGGATAGTGCAGCGCCTCTCAGCGTGCTCTCATGGCACGTGTGAGTGTTTACGCGCGCGTTATTCATGTTTTGTTTTAGCTGCAAACTCGTGCGAGTTTCAATATGCGTATAAGGTCTATCACACTCACCGCTCCTGCAGCCTTAACACTTTTTATCGAAGCATGCACAGCAAATTCTCTTGATGCTTCTCAATTTACACCCGACAAACAGAAAATGATCCACCTGAGGATAACACGTCAAATTGGCAACGATGAGTTTCTTGTTTCTGAAGAGGCAGCGTGTGCATCTTGTGCTAAGTCTGTGAGTGAGCAAACAGAGCTGTAAGGTCGGAGGCACATGGTCTTTAGTTCGTTACTTTCAGTAAATATTCATCGTCGATCTCCATCTACTGTGTAGAGAAGTCTTTATATAATGAATGTATATAGCAGTCTCATAACGTTGTTAAGGGCAGTTTTTGTGTGCTGTAAGGCCAGTCGATGTTTAGTGTTTAGTGCAGTCAATTTATTTTGTTAAGGGCAATCTCAGTACGAGTTGTGTCAAGGGGATTTTCTACGTACTGTTAATTGAGGATACCTTCTGTACATTACTAAGGAGAGTTTCAGTACATTGCCCAGAGCGATCTTATTATACTTTCAAAGGCAGCCTCAGTATACTTATTAAAGAAAGAGTATTTTAAAAAGACGGATGAGCAGAACCAATGAAAGTTTTTAACATTTTTTGCAAGGCCTACGCTATTCCGCTTCAGCATGGAAATTATACTACTTTTCATAGCATTTCTACTCATGATACTAACTTCGAAATTAATTTTCGAAATAAATTTCAGTAAGGAGAGAAAGTCATATGCATTCATAAGGCACTATAACAGCACGCGTGTTCGTTTACTCCACATAAAAATAGTAACTCCGTTACTCCACATAAAAATGGTAACTCCGAAATGAATTCGATTTCTATTTGAGCTCATGCGCGTGCAGTAAAGAGATCTGCTATGCCGGCCGAAAAGCCATTTACATTGAATTTCTAGAGCGATTAAAGCGAGTGCCTGGCGCGCGCTCGAAATATTGAAGCGAAACTGATGCAATTTGTCGAAGCTTGTTTTCTCTCTGTCGCGATAATTGGGTGTCAATTTAGTGAAGGTGTTGGAGCTAACGCGCAGACGGACAATGCTAATTTATAGCGGGGGAGAACCCCGCCGACGAATGAGTGCTAACGAGTTTGAGATTGCAACAAATGACTTTGAAATTGTTGATACTGAAGCTTGGTGCTGAAGATTGCAACAAATGAATGAAATTATTGGTGCTGAAGCTGCACACAGAAGCAAGTTCTTGGAGCTGGCAGCATGAGATGCTTTTCATGCCTTCAACATCAGGTATTCAACACCACGTGGGAACTGACCTATAAGCCGTGGAATGGAAACTATTTTTGAACATTGATGTTGATGTATTCCTATGGAAAATGATCTCGTGTAACTTCTTTTAATTTTTCATCATATCCACGGTGCCATAGAGAAATGCATTTTCGAAATAGTATGATGCATTGAATGCAATACATATTTTATGATATATTGTAAAATGCTGGAGCGTTTACGGAAGATAACTATCTATAACTTTCGTTCGTCATAAATGAAATTATATTAAAAACTGATTCGTGTTCTCAAGTTACGATTGCACTACTTGTTGTCACCAGAAGTTAGAGATAGAGTTAGTTAACTATTTCAATTTTTGTCAGCGTTACGTTAAGAACTAAATATTGTTACAAAATGAACACAGCATATTAATATTGTGTAATCCAGCGCAGCAGTTAGACTAGATTATAGGTCGCTGGAGTGTTTTTGAAACATGTTTGGGTTCGGCAGTTTTACCAGAGTAGAAAACGGAAAATTAAAGTTTGGAAGAACAGGGATTGACTTCATCGGAGCTAACTGAGCTCTCGCTGAATTCAGGCTGGTTTTAGTGCTGCGCAAAAGCCAGGTCTCTTTTAATTTTAAGTTGTGTCAACCATTTATGCAATTTCGATGAGGCTTTCGTGGAGTCCAAATCGATACCCGGTAATGGCTCGAGTCCCTTTGCTCTTTGATGAGAATGAGTCGCAGGCTTCAGTTCATTGCCGGCGGCTGCCATGGAATCGGAATCGGTTTGCGCAAAAATTCGGTTATGAAACCGTAGTATCCTTTCACGAGTAGGATTGTCAATGTATTTGAATTTATTCAGCTAAGTGATTCCATTAAAGGAGACTGCTATCAATTAATCAGCCTTAAAATTCGAGACAAAATTGTACCTACGTTGAATCTTTCTAATTCACCCTCTCTTAGCTGTGTGTGAATTGAATGGCCTGTGGTTGATTAAGGGTTCAGAGTTTCCCTCAGTATGCGACGTAGGTCCACGTATGAAAATGTAGTCGATCACCCATCATCTAATTTTATTGAATCGCATACGAAATGAGAGACTAGTAACTCGAGCATCATTTCCATATAATCCGGATGCTCGAATGCTGCATTTCGAGCCAGTATCAAGAAACGTATAATATTGCTCATATTCTGACTTACAGCAAAAATTTACCCTCATTTCTGTGAACATTTCTATGAACATTTCTGTGAACAAAAAATTAATTGATATTAATTTCTGGAAATAAAAATGACAAATCAGGTTCAGCAATGATTGTGTGTAATCACACACTCAGATCAATACGATTGAAACCAGCCACTGCCGGTGTTGTCCGGGAATTTAATTTTGGCTTCGTTGACCAAAACACTTGACTGTAATTACTGAACTAAATTAAATTTACAAACTTCGTTCCTGAGTCTCCATTACCGTTCTGCCTCGCAACTTTGATGTTTATTTCATAGCTCAATTATTTTATCATATCCTGGTGTTTAATCTCATTAATACTTGAACCAATAACTCGCAGAAGTCTTTTAATGTTTTCAGTAATTACAAATGTTCATAATTATCGATTTTTATAGAATAAAGTCTCTTGTATCCATGCTCAGTCCAGACAAACATAATCCATAAGGACACTCAAATCTGATCAGTAAACTCAAGTACTGTGTACAGCACATCCTGTTGTACACAGTACTTCGGAAACAAATACAACCATTACAAATTACGTCACATGTATGTATTGTATAGAGAAAAACAATGCTGCACATCACAGATGAAGCAAACCAGTGCTACCTAAATCAAAGCCAAGTTAGAACCGAGAAATGGCGTTCTAATCGAAGCGTTTTGAGTTACTTAAACATCGTCTGCCTCCGAAGTTACAGAAGCGACGACCACACATCACAGATGAAGCAAACCATTGCAACCTAAATAAATGCGAAGTTCGAATCGAGAAATGGCGTTCTAATCGAAGCGTTCTGAATTGTTCAATGTTGAGCATCGGCCGCCTCCGAAGTTACAGAGGCGATGGCCGAGACTTCACGGCTCCAAGGGAGCAAGCGTTGGACAGGCTGCGTGCTGCCTGAGTAATGGCAGCTGCTGCAGGAACGCTCTGTAGGAATATTTATGGGAATTAGAATGCTCGGTAATGCACTTGCTCGTGCTCGTGTGTGTCTGTGTGCGTGAATGTCAGAAATGCGACCTGCGACGCTCAGTCTCCGAGTTCAGCGAACATTTTTTCTATTTCCCTCCATTATGACCCTGCTGAAAGGCGTGAATGGATGAGGCAGAAGTTTTTTTTTCAGAGGGTTTAGATGGAACGTTTCGAGTTATCGCACTAAGTACATGGAATTTTTGCTCTCTGCATTAGTTAATTTGATGAGGGATCAAATTTACGAACCTCGTTATTACAAAACCACAGAGAATCCTAACAGAGATTTGAATTAGAAATCTGATTTTCCTTATGGAAAATTAAATGATAATTTAAATATCAAATAATGGAACCAACTCACCAATTTTGCAATGAATCCTCGTAGAAAATACATTGACTTAGAGTAGGATTTTCAAACAAAATTGGCTAGTAAACAAAGTGTAGCTTTCTACTTGCTCATGGTTTGAACTCATTGAACTCATTTTTCGACGTTCCAGAACATGGAGTTCCAAAACTTGGCGTTCCAAACCCTGGAGTTCTAAAACCTGGAGTTCCAAAACCTGGAGTTCCAAAACCTGGAGTTCCAATACCTGGAGTTCGAGAACTTGAAGTTCCTGTCGCTTTGCTCTTGACGCTGCATGGAAACACCGATAAGAAAAGCTCATTTCGTGAGAGACCGCCATTTTTTATCAGGTTTTCTTTGTTCATTAGAGCAGAGAAGGCAATATTGATTCAGATCTCCGTAAAACTTGGAATGTTGATGAGACGGAGACGCGGGGAGCGACCTCGGAGCTCACGATCGAGACTTTACCGTCTCGACAACGTTAACCGACGCAAACTCGACGATTATTATGGTTGAGTGTGAGATAATTAACGCGGCAGTGACAATGAAGTCTGACTGAGACTCTCTGCGAACTGCTGTAAGGACCCAAAAATGCTTAAAGACACAAGAAAATAGTCAGAGATGACACAAAGGCCGCGCGCTCTTTGTCTTTGTCTCCTCCTTTCAAGAGAAGCGCCCTCTCCAGCTCCCCGGTCAAGAAACACGAGTTTTTGTTTCCATTTCGGCAATGTTCTCCCGCAATAGCGCACCTTCTACGCAGATCAACTTCACACGCTTGGATACGGCGTTTTGTAAGGGATCAGCGTGTAAGTGCGACCACACAAAATCGTTTTTCTCCAAATTTTATAATTTAAGGATAGGTGTGAAATTAAGGGATCGCTTAAGCGTAATTTTTGTTCAAGGTGATTTTTGGAACAATATTTACTCTTCAAACTACATGCGATGGAGAAATAAACTCAGTAGAACCGTTGGAAAAAACTTTTTAGTTGTAACTCCCTATTTTGGAAATGATAAGAATGGTACACTCAGAGCAATCTATTCTACTGCAGCCAAGGAGTTCAACTGCGGCTGCAGTGAAATGTCAACAGCTGATTAGGTATTGATGATTCCAATTCCAGGTATCAATCATTTCGATTGCTTGTATTCATGGCAGCTGCTCCAAGCGGAGATTGTTGGCAGTCTTGAGGGAGGTTTAAACATACTCATTTAATCAACTCTAATCTAGTTTGGTTGGCAGTGCAGGGCCTCCAAATCTAACCTAAACTAATCTAATCTATTCTTTTTGACAGTGGAGGCACTTTAGAATCTAATCTAACCTAATCTAATCTAGTTGGCAGTGTAGACAACTCAGAATCTAACCTAATCTAATCATGTTGGCAGTGCAGGCACCTTCAAATCTAACCTAAATTAATCTAATCTAATCTCGTTGGCAATGCAGACAACTCCAAATCAAACTTAATCTAATTTACTTGGCAGTGCAGACACCTCCGAATCTAATCTAACCTAATCTAATCTAATCTGGTTGGCACTGGAGGCATCTGCGATTGGCACTCCAGTGGCTCACATAAAGTTTGCTGGAACCTCACCGCTCCAGTCATTGAAGATTGTCATCGTTCTCCTTCATTGGAGATATTATTTCAAATCAAATCAGCTTATTTCACGCAATTACACACGCTCAAATTTATTTATTTTTATCAGTTTACTTTCGGTCGTGCTCGTTTATTGCACTTAAGCCCTCGATTTTCATTCTGTCTAACAATTTTTCTCTTCTTTTAAAACTGTAGGCTTTCAATACTTGGACAGTTTTTTATCTTATAATGCTGTGAAATTTTATTAGGACTCGAAACAAAGGCTTTTTGGTTATCATCTAGCCAATTAAGATAAAAATTGTTCCTTGAATAGATTTCTTAATAAAAAAATTATAGCAGTGAACTTAAGATGGAATTTGGTTCGCCAACAATCTTCCCGTAAGATGAAATCTTGTTTGTGAAAAGCCGCGCTTCGAAGGCGTAAATTTGACAGGTGTTGTTGAATCTAAACTCGAAGTCAGCGTTCAAATCTCTAAAACAAGTAAATACTGAAGGCAGGAGGTGAAAGTTTTTGATGTCAGGAGAGACCACAATTTTCCAAACAAAATTTGTCCACAGGTTTTCATACTTCCAGAATTGGCAAAATGCATAAAAATCGTCCCGCTATTTCGCAGCAAAATTCGTGATATTCATAGCTACTATGATCAGCAGACAGACAGATCCAACAATCACGACAGCGCGAGCCCATTGCACATGCGAGAGCACCACAAAAATAGCGCCCACATTACCAAGTTTCCTGCTGCAAGAAATGAGATCTTCGCATTGCGATATTCCTAGAAGCCATTGGCTACGCGAGCCTTCTGGTACACATCGATGACTTATGCACGGTAATGGGCGAGTGATCGCCACGCTTGCTGTTGATGTAAGTCAAATATTTCTCCTCATTTCTGCGTATGTGCGATCTTCTTACCTGTAAAAAAAGGTACGTACGAGCTCGGGCTTAATGACTTTGCACTGGACATCGATGGTTGAACATTTTTCCACATTGCTGTGTGTGTGCGATCTTCATGCATGCTGTGTATAACAAGCCACGCATGAGTGCGGTTATGATAACTTTGTGCGGAACATCGATGGTCAAACATTTTCAAATTGCTGTGTAGGTGTGCTGTTCATTCATGTATAACAAGCTACGCATGAGCGCGAGTATAATGACTTTGTACTGGATATTGACCGTCAATTATTTTTCACATTTGGCGCAAATTTCAAACGACTGTAACGAGTTGCGCAAGATTTATAAAATTGATGGGGCTTGCGCTCGTTGCTATGTGTGCCCGGACGCTTACCTTCAACTCCATCAGCTAACAATAAATAATTGAAGTCGTTTTATTGAATTGAACAATTGTAACAATAATTGAAGCCGATCGATTATTGCATTAACTCCACAAATAGGACAGTTTACCACATCAACATTCCCGATCATGGTTTCTCAACGTAAAAATCCTGAAAATCCTGAATGTTTTTCGCTGAGCAAACATGTTTACACTCAGTGTGGGAACGAAAGTATTGGTAAACCACTGCGATGTATAGAATAATTTTATAATAAATGTAAAATACTACGATAGTGAGAAGACATTTACAAGTACCTAACATTTTGCATTACTCTGATGATTTCTATAATAAAATAATCGTTTAAATAGCCTCCGTGCTTGACTCGAATCTGTAAGTTGAAATTATACTTTTAAATTCTGAATCAGACACTGAGTTCTGAGTTTCACGTGTAAGTTTCGCGCACGCTTTTCTTTTTCTGAGTTTGTTTTTCGTTAGTAGCCAATCATAGCGCCGTGGCGAAAAGTTAATTATCAAAGAAGGAAGAATGTATTATTAGCATTCTACTTCATTGGAGATAAATTTCATTGACGTAGCTTCAACCACAAAAAATCGCAGAATTAACTTCTGGCTTTGGGTATTTTAGGCCAAGTGTACATCTTCGTGTGTAGGTCACGTGCTGTGGTACGGAGCCCAAAATGTGTCGAAGTTCCACTGTAAGCCTGAATCTTAGAATGAAACTCCGCAAAATATATACCTACCTGATCTTGTGGAAAATGGAGACATACCTGATCTTGTGTAAAATGAATGCCTACCTGATCTAAAATAAAATTCTGGCAAGCACTTCGCTCGCCGCGCATTTCTTCGCCGACATTTTCGTATTTTTCATTCGGGCGTTTCACATTTTTCTCAATGGCCTGACTAAGTACTTCTAACTGGGAAAGACCAAAAATAGATCTCAGAACCTGGGGATTTTGATCACTCCCCTACCCACACACATCGCAACACACATCATACCACCCACTCACACACACACACACAGATTACACACACATCACATTACACCCTCACACACACATAAACCACACACACACACACACACGCATATTACACACACATCACATTACACCCTCACTCACACATAAACCACACACACACACACACACACACGCACACGCACACACGCAATATAGTGTGAGGCATGCGCGTCAGTTCAGTTCGTTAGGTTTGACGAAGCCTGTCAGAGAAGCATCACCAAAGCCTCATTAGAGGCCCTCACCATCAAGGATTTGAAGGCTGATAAAAACATTTCCCTTGCACACAGAAGCCGTACAATCGATTTATTTCGAGTCTTCATTTAGACCTACACAAATTGTGCGCTTGTAGAGATTATTTTTTTACGCCAATTACGGTGCAATTAAAAGGCTTATTATGACCAGCGTCGAATGCCCTCTGGATTTAAATGGAGTAATCATACAAGATTTGAGCTGGCATTACGTCCTACCTTGTATATTCCGATAAATTATTTTTCGAGATCGAAATGCATTTGTTCGTACAATACCTAAACTCAAGAATGAATTCATTTAAAGTCGTTTAGTGATTAGGAATTATTTCTTCAAAAAAAGGGCCAAACCAAAATTTTTGTGACATGCGTGAATTCCGTTGAATATCTTGAAACCTAAAACGTTAACTCAGAAATCGAAAAGATTTCGAGAAAAAAATCTCATCATGTGACGTCATGATACGACGACTAAACATGAAATTTAGTGCATCCATATTTTGTGACATGATATGAACATCTTTTAACACCACTGAAATCGCCATGTGCCAATGCTTCTCGTTCCTAAATAAATCAACTTTATGCACGCTTACGCATGTGAATCTGTAGTTAGTCGCTAGCTTATATTCCTATATTCTACAAATGTTACTTTACTTTTCAAAGACATTTCTCAAGTACAATTAGGTCAAATTTTTGATGAATTGGAGATGAGGGCAATCACTGGTAGCGTGAGATTTAACGCAGACAATGTAAGACTTGCGGACGGTGATTTCTCTGATATCAGTTTTATTTTGGAACCGAACATCGTTCCTAATTGGATGTTGAATCACTTATTTCTGAATAAAAGAGAATTTCCGATTCGTTAACTGTTGCCCCAACTCAGCACTCCAAACGTCAAACGTCCTTAGGTAAAACTTTCAGCTTCACGAAGTTTATGTTAAAGTTATACGATCAACTTGACAGATCTGATGAATTCAAACGCAAAAGAGAAGAGTGGTACTTGCGCACCAATTATTATCATTTTCATGTGTTCCTGACATTCAGAGCACGATTTCGAGACAAGCTTTGAGTGGCATTCTGTTCCAATTAGAGCTCGACGCAGCATGATGCTCTGCTTCAGTCTACGGAAAAAGACATTGATTGCTTCCATAACGACGTCATAACGAAAGAACCGAACAAAGCAACTCCGAAAAAGAACAGTTCTCTCATTTTAAAACTCATTAGTTGAAGTCATCCTAAAATATACGACATTGGTGCGCTTCAAAGTATCTTTTTCAATTTTGCGTCCCCTTTGCAACGCAAGAGCACGTGTGTGAGATGAATTCAATTATTATTAATTATCGTACGAAGCTTTCTCATGAAAATATTTGCATTTTGTTAATAAAACTATTCATGGAATTTTCAACCAAGAAAGCAATGTAAAAATCCAGGACACAAATCCCAGGCACCTGGTGCAGGTTGTTGTCGCAATCGCGAGGCGTTTTAGTGATGGTCGAAGCCACAATAATATTATAACCAGCGCCCATTTCTACTTTCCAGCCTTGCGATATTGTTCTAGTTTTACCCGTGCTAAAATATGAAGATAATCCCTTATTGTTATTACTAAAGAACACTCAATTGTTTTGACAATTTTAAAAATTTTGTGTTCTTTTCGTAAAAATGAAAAATTATCATCTTCGTTTTTCAACAAGTGTAGAACTAGAACTATTTACAGTTTTCTTAACTCCTCAATTACGACAAAACCAACGAGTCAACCTATCATTGTATTGACTCCACAATTACGTCAGTTTACCACATCAACATTCCCGATCATGGCTCCTCATTTTGGTGAGATTGATGTCTTCAAAAAGAAAATGCCCACGTTTTTGCGTGAGATAAGTTTCACGACCTGAAATGTTCTTGTACAAGAGGTTTCTTTTGGAATTATTCACGAGTATTCTTATTAAAGGAAATTCTAGGACACCACAGCTACATTACCCACGGATACTCGAAAAAAACAATTTTAGTGTGTATTTACTAAGCTATTTCACGACGTTCTTTCCGCGCAGTAAGCAGAAATTTCTTCCGCGCTATTCACTGATACTCAAACGGATTTTTTCAAATTTTCGAACGAGTTATTGCACCAGAATTTTCACGAACTTAAATTTTGAGTAGTCCAGAAAACCACTAGTAGTGTCCACCAGATGCCTTGTGGTGTCTCATACGTTAACTGGATTTAACGTGACTTGAAAGAAAAATTATAGCAACAAATGAACGACTGAGACATGTAGCGTGAACGCTCTCCAGAGCAAATTTAACTTGTATTGCTGGTGACACGACTTTTGATTCGACTCGGCCTGTGTGAGAGACATCAGCAAGACATCACGCACCTGCCACGATCAAAAGCCTTATTGATCACTCAAAGGTACGGTTAAGAACCCTATTGTCAACGTTCCATCATGCGCAACATTTCAGGATAAGTTTTCAGTTGACAAGTTGCAAGCATTATTTTCATAATCCATAAATGTCAAAAAGTCCAAAAATCATTTTCCCTGAGCAGATGTTCACTTTAAAGGAAGTCCAGCTGAAGTTGGGCTAATCCCAGATCTATGGGGAACTCTATGGGCAGCCAGAGCAGGCAAGTCAAGACGCACCTTCGTAATGAACAGGATGTGGCCTGGTTAGTAAGAGGATCTTCTCTCTAATTACTGTCCCAACGTCATTACAAAGCCGTATATTCTAACATTATTATTGCAATAATAAATTCATCCCACCGGCACTGCTTCGTAATCTGCGGAATTGCGCACAAACGCAAGGGTTGATTTCATTCCACCATTCAGTATAGTCGTTTTAATTAAAAGGGCATATCTCTGCCTCTCGTTTCAAAATTAATGAAGTAAGTACGCTAGGCAGCACCCGAACATCGAGTATTTGTTTAATTAGCAAGCTCTGCTTGAACTGTTAGGGTTCAACCTCGCTTCGCAGCTTCAGCTCATGTTTTCCATGCTGGGGACGCCTCACACCAGCGCCAGGGCATCTGAAAATGACGGAATTGCTCGAGGAAAGACCGCTGCGACGGACGGCTCAAACGTGGGCTATTTTCATGGGCTGTTATTCCGTTATGTGCTAATCAAGTGAGGCGCTGCGTGCGAGGCGTAATGAGGCGCATTAGCCCGCGCTAGTGCCACAATCTGCACACTCGATGGCCCAGCAACGGGCGTATCCTGGATACGAAATGCCCGCAACGGCCCAACAGATCTTAGCAATTCTGCCACAGCGGCTCGAGAAGATGAATTTTATGAAACACCCGCCGCAATGCAGAGGGAAGCAATGCTACGTATAATGATGTGGCTTATTTTAATGTCATCGAGATGATATGGGATGCGACTGATGAAGTTGAAAATAGATAGCCTTGTTGCAACACCGAATTGATTGACCGGTAGTTCCGACATCATCTTCTGAGTTTTGGGCAGCTTTACGCATTTGATGTACTTCTTGGGAATGTTTTATGTTTTGTGTTCGATGTGTTCATCTCCGCACGCACACGCATACGTACATCTTTGCAGATGTGGGTGCTCCGCACGTGCACACATTCTTGTTCTAAAAGTAATGCAGCTCTGCTGTAACTCGGGCCAGGTTCTTAAATCAGGTCATTTTCAGCAATTTAGGAAGAGAGATCAATTTTATCCTGTTTAGGTCAATAGTAGCATTAAAAGTAGGTAAAATTTCAATTAGAACTTGACATCGTATGAAGCGAAATGCAGCATGGACCCTCTAATAGTTAACAAGATTATCAAGTTAACTAACGTAAAATATTTAGTTTTTGCGGGGGTATAAAGCTAAGTCACAGTCATTTTCGATAATGGGAATTCTAAAGCATAAGAGTTGATTTTCAATCAAATCGATATTTCGTTGAACTACAGCGGTAGGCTCTTCAGCTATAAGTAAATATTGTTTTATAAGTAATCTCGGTACTCGATTTATTGCATCATTGGTAGTAAAATAACAAATCAGGTCTAGCAGCAGTTTTGAATTCTACGGACATCATAGCTAATCTGGTCCCCACTATTTAAAAACGAGTTAAACAACATGATTATTATGCAACCATTACATTTTGGTAAAAAAAAGATTTGTTGAAAATATACATTATTGCACAAAACGTGCCAAAGGCAATAAAAGGTCAGTGCTGTTTTTGAAGACGCCTGCATCGGCACAATGGGCAGATCATTAGCTCGGCCATTTTGGGGCAAGCGTTATTTGATTAGCGGGAAATTTGAACGCCTGATCCAATTAGTCTGTTGCTTTGGGAGAGGGGGGGGGTGGGGAGGGTAGACAGGTATCGGCTTTGGCTTGTGAAAATTGTCATTTCTTCCGTCCATGTCCTCCACTTTACCGTCTTTTTCCTTCTCCACCTTCTATTTCTCTCGCTAAGGTCCCCTTCCCTCTCCCCCACCCACTTCCCTCTCCACCACCCACTTCCATTTCCAACGCCCACTTCCCTCTCCACCACCCACTTCCCTCTCCACCACCCACTTTCCTCTCCACCACCCACTTCCCTCTCCA
>JACJUY010000185.1:279975-302432 GCA_014220935.1 Platorchestia sp. MABIK | reverse complement strand
CTTCAAACCCCCGTAGCGGGCGAACGAGTGAACGTACGAGTCTCATTTTTTCACAGGATGTAACTGACCTCATACACTTCCTATAGCAGCAATAATCTTTATTTCTCAAAAATTCTCAGAATTCTGGATTCCTTTGGGGGACGCTGTCCTTAACTCCATGCTAAATGGTGCCTTCTTCCTTCCTCTCTTTGGATGTCGTTTGTTGAGGATAGGGAGGATTAAACTAACTAATCATCTAATCTAATCTTGTGGAGACTGACAAGCCAGAGCTTCAGGTGATGCTCTGGTTTCTCCCGTTTGGCCTCTCTAACTGGAAGTCTTCCTGCCAATCTGCTATGCATAATTGACAAAAGCCCAACAATAAAACTACCACTCTGCAGTTTTACAATTACTTGAAATCAACCCAAAAAATACTCGGTATCAAGCTCAAATATATATTTCAATTAACAGTTTCTTTTATTTGGATCCCTTAACTTGCCTGCTGTTCTTACCCTTGCTAGATGATGCTGCTATGAAATAACTTGCCAGTACAATTCACTTCTCCAATTATCAATTCAGTATTTACCTGTAAACAATTATGATTTCCTCTAGGTAATTGAGAGTTATCTGTCACCACTTTGAATTTATGGTTTTCCTTCAATGTTAAGGTTAGGTTAAATTAGGTTTAAAATTGAATTTTTTTATTTTTGTTCTGTTTCAGGCCAAAATAAATCTCTGGGTTCTTCCAAGAATTGAAGAGAAAGGTCCCAGAGATTCATTACATATATATATGGAAATGAGATAAATTGCATTAGGAATAAATATAAATCAACAAGGATCCCTCTTCCTTTCTTCTTCAACTTGTATCTTATTTGATGAACTTCTTTCTTAAGTTACTGTTTTTATGCCCCTTCTGCATAGCCATAGATTCCTCATTCTCTTATCTCCATACTAAATGGTGCCTTCCTCCTACCTCTCTTCGATACGCTCGTTTTTTGTAGCGGTTAGGGAGGCTTAAACTAACTTATAATCTAATCTTGGTTAGGTTGTAAGTTGCATGATGGGGAAATCAACTTTACTGCTAGAGTACATTTTTATTTTTTTCAAACAATATGAAAAATAAAAGTGCACAAAATTTCACCTAGTATGATAACAGTTTTTTAAAAAAAAGGTTACAAAAAAGATGAAATTATCATTCATTAATACCAGCACGTGAATGAGCAATTTACCTGTTGGAACACATGTGGCCCAATATGCGGGGAACGTGGTAACCCTTAATCAGCCCACATCATTTTTGAGTCATTAGGAAACCACTTAACATTGTTCCTATTTTCTTGTATTTTCAATGCTTAGATGAGAAGTTTACACTGTTCTTGGTTTCATGAAGAAGTAGGGAAAATTACAATATTATATTGCAAAGCAAAACAACTTGGCTGTTGGATATACGTAAAAGTTTTGCTTTTTGAAAATTCTAATAATGTATGAAAGAGCAAAGAAAATCATTTTAATAGGAATCACATTTCTTTAAAAAACATTTCAATAATGAAAAAGAACATTATTTTTGACCTTGTTATAACTCGGTGTTTTTTGTATTTTTTCAGAAAGTGGAAAATTACCAACAAATTGGTCAAAATGCCCTTTTTTTTTATTATTGAAAGTCTTTTTTATTTATATATTAATTTAATACTATTAATGCATACACAAGCAAATGTACCACTAGGTAATTTGTTCCTTTATGTACCTGTATTAATGAATAGCATTTCAATCATTTTATTAGCTTTATAGAAATTAGACTATAGCAAATGGGGTAAAATGTTATTCAAAAATATTTTTCCTGCTTCTTAGAAAGGATAAATATGTAATCAAGCACTGAAGTCAGCTCTACTATTAGTGACTCAACCAACCTTGCTGTAGCAACAACGCAAATGCCTTTGACTTGTCAAGATATTTAAAATCATGTGTGGTTTCACAATTCCTTGGAATAATGTGTAGTACCTTTTTTTCATTGGTCTAGAACTTCTTTCTAATAAGTAGCAGAAAAATAACTCACAAAGTCATGAAAAATTTGACAAGTCATTGTGGTGTTTGTAAAAAAATTGGGTAGCTCCTGTAAAAATCAAGGCAGATCAGAAAAAAAAGAGCAAGCTTCAAAATTGTGTTATAAATTGGGATGTTTTGATGTAATTTACACATGTACTTGGAAAATTGGCATTGCCTCTTCAGTTTATATATCCAGCCTTTCTTGAGAGCATGGTGTTTTACTGCTTACAGATGTAACAATTGAGTTTTAGATGAAATAAAGATTATGTTAATTTATTAAGCTCTGAGTTTTCCAGAAAATTGAGCCTAAAAAAAAATTAGAAACAGGTACAATGCTCTCCACAAGATGGATTTACCCTTTGATTGAAATTGGCTCAAATTCTCATGTTAATTCAAAATTTTAAGTTCTTGGAACTAATCTTGAATATGTCAGCTCTCATTGGAAAATCATGTGTTAGTATTTAACAAGAATTTGAAATCAAATAAATAAATATAAATTTGATCACTAATTCCTAGAGGGAAAATTGTTGTCTTAAGCTGAGAGTTAAGTAAGCCTTTTTTGTTTAAATGAGATGTTTTTTTATTTTGTTGCAGACCATCTTTTTTTTTGTTCACTGCTGTCCTGTTTTTCCGTCCCTCTGATTTTTATCTTCAACTTTCATTTTGTTTCATAACCTTCTGTCTTAATTTACTGTTACTCTGCACACAGGATTCTTTGCAGGAACACACTTTAGGCTTAGATTCCGCGTTCCTTCAACTCCATACTAAATAATGAATTTCTTTCGCTGAACATGTTTGTTGTTGTAAAGGAGGCATGAGCAGGTGGGAAAAGCATATCCTGAAACCATGAGCTTGCTCACTGCAGAAGCTATTCCAAATATTGAGCTCACATTGTGTTTTCGCAAGGTAGAAACATATTACAGAACTAAATTTATTTTGCTGTAAAATGAAACCTTAAGACCAAATGAGCAGGTCATCATAGCCTGCTCAAGCTATTCCTGGCTAGGTCACCAGTCCAACTGCATAGAAGGAGTCAAAGTGATATTACTTACAGTAGTGGTTGTGTGAATGACAGTAGCTGGATAGTTCCAGGTGTGCCAATGTTACATGCTCCAGGTTGCATTCTGATTTGGAGGATTCTTTGCCTCATTCAACATCTCAGCAATCAAATTTCATAGTGAAAACTTGCCTGTGAATGAATCATTACACTCTCCAGCATATTTCAGATTTTCTTGCTTAATGGGAAATGCATGGGACACTAATTTGACAATTAAATCAATTTTACCTATTTTCACAGAAGGTGGTCAACCTGAGGTGGAGGAGTCAACTGGATGTGAAGACCTCGTAAAATGCAGTGAAGAAGATTCAAAATTGCCCAAGATTACACAGAAGAGGTTAAAAAAATGTGCATTTGTTAACTGTGACAATGATTCCCGAAATCATCCTGAAATTAAATTCTACCAATTTCCTCACTCAAATTATAAAGAATGGATTGCAGCAAGTGGGTGTCCTAAGTTGAATACACTAACAAAAATTAATTTATGTTCTAATTACTATGTTTGTAGTAATCATTTTAAATTGACTGACTGCAAGAGAATTTTGTCACCAAGCAAGAAGCGTTCTCTCCTAAAAAGTGGTGTTGTGCCATTGTTCTTCTGTGATGAGAATTCCAGAGTGAAAGGTGAGGAACTGAAATGTTGTTAATGGTATTTTTGCTCATTTAACACATTCATTATGCATTAGTGCCTATATGTACCACAGGGGAATTTCTGATGAACGTAGTGGCATGTATGTGTACCACTGCAAATGTTTCATTTTGATTCTAAAAATAAATATAACGCCTCTTTCATGATGAAATAATATATTTCCTTTAAATATAAATTATTGAAGTGTTGAAATATTGTTAAACAAAGTTATAATTTGAGTCTTTATTTAGCAAAAAGCACACTTACTGAATGCACCCAACTGATAAAATGGCAAGATTATTGCAACAGTCTCAGGAAAATCCACTGAAGTAGCAACCATAGTGAATGTGTTGAATGACGTGCTTTTTACTTGTTTTGACTGTTGACGTCAAAATCTAATAATTATGTTTCTTTAATAACGAGTGGTTCCCTTTAATTGTTAGATTAGTTCAGTTCCATTTCACCTAGCTTGTTTAATTTTAAAAAATGCTGAAGTTTAGCTCCAGTTGTAGAACTCCACAAAATAAGTAAATTTGTAGGATTACTTCAAGGCAGCTCAGGCTCAGTAACAAATTCAGATGGGGAGGTCCAAATGTGAAAAAAATTTCTCCCATTCAAAAAATGAGTACAAGGCTAGGACTGCAGAGTGTGTTGCTAGGTTTCTTAGCACAAGTTCAACCAAGGAACTTGATGTTTAAAAGTGATGCAATGGCCAGTATGTAACTGCTTTTTAATTAAAGTATTCTTCATGTTTGTATTAAAGTATTGAATAGGCAGACTCAATATTTCATTGGCTGTATCAGGCCTGAGTTTTGTAGTGAAAGTAACTGTGCTGAGCAAAAATGGCTAGACTAGATTGCCATACTGACGACCTTGGGTTTTTGTTATGTTGAATATAGCCATTCCACTCAATGAGTGAAATGGGAGTGCTAAGGAAAAAACATTTGATTTAAGTCCTTAACCCTCTACCGCCTAATTTTTCTACTCATATTGCCGGTATTATAACCACCGTTATTAGACGTGGCTCTAGCATCAGGTTGTCTCCAACATCACATTTGAGACGAACTGCAACTCGGCAGTGAACTTAAAAAATACATAAGAGCATCTACTTGACGAGAAATAAAATATACGAGCCGTTTTATTGAGTGTACCATGTGGGAAACGTGAGGCGGTAGAGGGTTAATGCTAATATCAAAAATTGTCATTTTTACATTTTTAAACAAAAAAGTTTAAAATATTTCTCAAATTCATGTTGCTCGGCTACTGTAAAATAGCCAATTTTTTACTTTCATAGCTAACAGTTTTACATGTTCGTTACATTTCCACGCTTGGTTTGGTCAAGTTGTAAGTGGCAGAATTGGGAAATGACTAAACTGCTCTGATGTATTTTTATCCTTCCTTAGCAATATAAAAAATGCAATTGCACAATAACTTTTCACCTCATTTGATTACAGTTGTTTTTAAAAAGGCTCTGAAACAGATGAAATATATAAAATAATAAAGTACACATATGTCCTAATTTGTAAGGAACATGTGAACTTCTGTTCATGGTTGCTCTAGGAAATAACCTTCAGAGTGGAAGAAAGCCTGAGTGCTTAAATGACCGTACTTAAGCAACCATACTCGACAAGTTGCAGGCAACAACAGTACCAAGTGAGCGACCAAGTTAACACGGCTTGTGGCATTTAGTTAGCATGTGGTATGGCGTTATGATATATAACATTTGTACGGTCATTTCATTTATCTTTTATTTACTCTAAAACCTCTGTAATATTCACTAGGGGATTTTTAAAGGCTACCAAAAAGTAGTCTGTATTCTGTTAATTAAACTATTTTTATTTGTAAAAACAAATAAGCATAGTTCGCCCACCAAACTATGTGTTTTTATTTATTTTTGCCTGTTTTTACAGTAGAAGAAAGCAATGTTCAATCATCCCTCAAGAAAAGTAAAACTCATCAACCAGATCCCAAGAAATCTAAAACATCTCAGCCAATCACTACTGAAAATCCTTCAATTTACCTGCCAGGCTCGTTGCCCACCTCTCAAACGGCTGCTGAAAGCACCTCTCAGACGTCTCAAACAAGAACTTACATAAGCTCTCAGAATTCTTCACATCAGCATGGAGGTGACTCCAGCACAAATGACTCAGCTGGGGTTTTTCCAAGGGATGTCAAGAAAAAAGACAGTGAAGAAACTCTTTCAAACCTCAGCCCTGACCAGACTCAAAGTACTACCCTCTGTCATATCCAGGAACAAAATAATCAAAATTGCATGCATTCTTTGCAATTCTCTGCGCCAAAAAAATCTACACTTACCCCATCGTTATCACAAGTAGGTGAGAAAAAGTCGTGCTCTGAAGTTGCCTCTGGTTCTGATGACGATGAACATTTTGGTGGTGATGAAATTTTTTTTGAAAGTTTTATTGATGAAGAAAATCAAATGTACATTGATGACAACAAATATGATAAAACTGATGACAGGGCAATAGAGAGAAGAACTGATAGCTGTAGCAAGCAAGGTAGGGAATCTGAAGCCAGCAGTATAGAAAAAGTTCACATGCATCATGGATCCGAGTTTGAGCCTGATGACCAAGTGGTCGTATCAGATGCTTCAATGAATGTGTGTAATGAGAACTGCACTTCAGTACCAAATCCTTCATTGGATAACGAAGAAGGGACTTCCAATTCTCAGTCCACCAAAGTTGTTGAAGACAAAAGTGTAAACTCCAAAGACAGTGCTGTCAAAGGAAGCATTCTGCCAAGCATGAGCTCTGGTGGTACAGCTAGAGAGGGAGGTTCTGGGAAGCTAGATATTTTTGTCACTGCTGCTGCCATGGCTGGTGTGACCACCAGCTCTGTTGTGTCTTTGTCCACTCCTATCATCACTGCTGGGTGAGTAATCTTAGCAAAAATTCTTCATTTCGTAATTCATCTTATAGAGAAGCTTTTGATTAAGTTTTTCTGATGGTTACTCAAATGAGCTGAATTGGATGATAAACCATAAATAGAATAGTAGCCCCAGGATATTGATTCTAGAATTGTGTTCTTGAAGGCCATAATTGGCACAGTACCTCTGTGCCACACGTAAATATAGTCAAAAATAAAACATCAGCTTTCCAAATTTGTGTACTGCAGCTCATGAACTCTCATGTATTCCCTTCTGCCTCTGCTTCTTTTTACATGTGACTTTTTGTGCAGAAATGGATGCACTACAGTAGCCAAGATCAGAACAGGAAGTTCATTGCTGCCTGCATCTCCCTCTGCTACCAAAGCCCAGCTCTTCTTTCGTCTGCCAAATGAACACACCATTCCGGCAAAGGTCCCAGTCCCAGCCCTAATGTCTGCCTCCACTATGCCATCTCCTTCACCTTTGTGTTTACCGCCTCCTGTGCAGCAGGTGGTAGAGCTGCCTCCACAGGCCTCAAGCAAGCTGTCGGTTGCAGATGTGGTGAGTCAAAAACTATGGTTTGATTTTATATATTAAAATTACTGCACTATACACTGGAGCCACACTGTTCACTATGAAGGCGAACTATTTAAGAATTTTAGAGAATTTTAAGAATTTTAGAGTCCTTATACATTTTTAAACTTAGGCCGCCTCTTAATGAAACAAATAGTGCCCACCCTTTGTACATAGTTTCCACTTGATTTTAGTAGTAGTATTTTTTTAATTCTGTGTTTATTTCCCGTATATTTTTATCTATTCATCTCTGTTTTGTCCTTTACAGACAAACTTGTACTGATGATGAGCCTGGTGCTCAAAACGTTTACCTTTTATCAGCAATAAATAATTTTAGCCATGTTGACTTTGAGAGTAGCAACCTTGGTGTTTTTATTTACGATTCGTTTGCGTAAGAATGCAGTTAATGATGTTCTTCGATTTTATATATATTATAATCCATGGAGCTTGTGCTCCATGGTGAGATCCATTAATCCTTTGTGTGGAGTGCTTCATATGCACTCGTACAGCTGCCCCAACTTTGAAATATCTTTCAGTTTATATGTGACAAGCATTCCTTCAATGCCATTTAAAAACTGTTCAGTCTCCATGTGTTCAACTATTTTACTT
Source organism: Platorchestia sp. MABIK (assembly GCA_014220935.1). Taxonomy (NCBI): domain Eukaryota; kingdom Metazoa; phylum Arthropoda; class Malacostraca; order Amphipoda; family Talitridae; genus Platorchestia; species Platorchestia sp. MABIK. The sequence goes on along the minus strand of JACJUY010000185.1, from coordinate 294,659 downwards.
GCATGCAGAAAATCTAGATTTACGTTCAAAAGATTAATTTGATGTTGCAATTTAAATTTGGTTGCTCATCAGTTCTTTGCTGAATTTGCCTTTCATTGACTGCACACATGCACCCAATACCAGTGCAAAGATGAAATCCAGCCTCAGTTCTAAAAATTGTTGAGATGTAAAGATGAAATTCTTGCGTAGATTTCATGATGCACTGTATGCCATACACCGTCAGTTCATGTGTATTAAGTTATGGTAAAAGATCTTTCACGTGATGTTTGGGCTCTTCGAAAACTTGCGTTAACAAGGGAATTTCGGATTGGAGAAATGGCAAGCCTCCAAGCAAATTTGTTAGTGATGCTATTTGTATGAGTATAATTTATTAATTTTTTTAACTTGCCAAGACGATACCGACACGAATTACCCCCTAGTACACAATCACTATGCCGAGAAGGTGTAATTAAAAATTTATCTACATTATTCTTTTGCAAATCTGAAATTCTAACATTGGCTTGCCAATTTGCTTTCACAATTATCAACATTAGCCATTGAAATTTGGAATTAGAGGACTGCAGACTTTTACACACCAAAAACAGTGTAAGTTAAAATGAGGGAAAACGCATTTAGATTACAAGGTGCACTACAAATTGCCTTGTTTGCCTTTCTATTGCCTGCTTTCCAGAGCAAAACTACACTCACTATGCCCATGGCTAACAACATCACAAGCTCACCTGCTCCTGCACCCACTCCTGTACCTGTGTCTGAAAGTTGCTGCACCTAGTGAACTTAGGGTTGAGAACACACATGTTCCGTCTAGCAATCCAAACACTCTTACGGTATCTGTCAATGGGATTACATGAGCTCAAACGTCCAGTGTTGATGATCTTGCTCCTCATACTGTGTCTGCTAACAGCATAGGCACTTCATCATCAATAAGTTACCGAATAGTCATTAGTGAAGCGTCCAACAATCGTGACCTTACTACTTTGGAATCAGTTGATAATTCTACTGCTTTTCCTTTGGCTAGCGAACCTCATCCTGTTACCCTTCAATTTCCCACTGTGCTGTTGTCTTCCAGCAATAATGACATGCAAGCATTCTCCAATGTTGAGTCTACCGACAGTAATCTCACTCTTGATAAGTCAGTAAGCAGTTCTTCAAATGCTCCCCAGTCTCCAGCGAGCGATCCTTTGACTGGTCATCAGCCTGGACCGTCACCTGCAGCTAGCGGCAGCGTTGCACCAGAGGGTCACACTACTGACTGTTTCTCTAAACCTCAGAAGAGAAAGAAGAGAAAGAAATGTGTTTTAGAATCTCCCTCTGATGACGAGGAAACGAAAAAGATGAAAGCCTTGAGGAGGAAACGGTGAGTAGTTTTTGGTTGTTTAATCCATCCCTTCTACAATTGTAGCCAAAGTTTCTTCAACTTACTGTGGGATAGAACTAGTTCATTCTTTTTTTCAGTAGCTGTGTAGCGTGTGTGCAACGACTGACACGGATCAGGTTCTCTTTAGTACAGTAAAAGAACTTTCGAGGCATTCGTATTTAACTTAAGTTTTTGTGAATATAATAGTAATTCTTTGATTGACAGCTTTACCTTCATTCATTCAATTGACTAGCACAAAGGCATGATCTGCTCTCTTGATCACATTTAAGGTGGGCTAAAGTGAATAATGTGTAATTTGTTATTATTATTTTGCCCAACTTGGACGCAAAACTGGACATTGAAGCCTTTGCTATTTTTGTTATTCAGTGATAAAGTTTTACCATAAATTTTTTATCCAAATGTGGAATACCAATTTATTTGTATTTTGTTTTACCCGATGATGAAGCTGACGTTTGAGACTAAATTTTCACGTCGATACTTCCAGAGCGACCGCGGAGAAGAACCGACGGAGCCGACTGAAGAAGAGAGAAAGAGACTTGAAACTTGAGTCTGAGGTGGCCTTGCTCAAGGCTGAAGTGACTTCTCTGAAGGACTTGCTGCTGCTGCACATGACCCGCCCAGCTCCACTCGCACCAACTGTCAGAGGTACTTTCTTGGTGGTTACTTCTGCGGTTCACTTGTCCCAGATGTGCAGTAGAGCGTGTGCGGGCCAGGAGCTCTGCTTCCATTGGATCAGAGTGCTGCTGATACACGGCCTTAGTGTTCGGGGTGACTTCTGTGTGGTGCGAAATGTGGAGCAGGGTTTTGTATTGTATCTGTGTTCCATAGTTCATGCTTACATTTTCCTGCCATCTATAGATCCACAGGCACTATTGCATCGCAGCATTACGAAGTTGAAGTCCAGCACAATTTTAAAATTGTGTGATCTAAGTTTGTCATACTAGTGATCATTGCATAATTCTACAAGGTGTTGCAGCTAAACCAAACACCTGACATCAGACAAAATAGGCAATTAAAGGAAGAGTTTTATATGCAGAGGCCCAACAGTTTATTTAGCAACAGTTTGAGGTACATACTACATTATTTATAAATGTAATCAACCGTCGCCGGCGGCGACGACCTTCTCAAGGCTTGGGGGAAATGAGTAACCATGGGGGCGACCATGTCCTTGTCCACGGTGGCGAGTGCCTCCTTGATGGCGGCCTTCTAAAGTCGACTTTGTTGTTGGCCTCGCTCACTCCACAGAAGAAAAAGCCAAGAGGGTGCCGTCTGGCGAGAAGGACAGTCACAAGTGTAGCGACCAGTGGTGAGACCGTGAGGAACAATGTTGAGCAGCCACGCTTGGGCCGTGATGGACTTGTGTGCTGGAGTGTAGTCCTGTTATAAGACGTAGGGGCGTCCGGCGGCGATCTCACCCACCCAGGGCATAATCACGCTCCTCAGCACCTCCTGCGGGATCTCAACGGTGACTCTCGAACCCTTTTGAAAGAAGATCGGAGGCATGACGTGCTTCTTGCTGGGGATGACACCAAGGACCATGACGAAGGAGGGAAACTTCGTATGCTTCACGGCGGGAATATCCTCGATGTCTTTACAGATATACCTTTCGTTCTGCCTGTTTCTCGCTTGGTCCTGGTCGAAATTCTTTTCATTTGAAAAGAACTAACAAAACGTTAGTTAGGTGTTGTGTCTGAGATCATGCTGGCACACCCTGTATATTTTCTTCATCACGTTCATGAAAATGGATATATTTGAAGAAATATTTATCAAATTATTTCAGAGTTAGTGTACTTTTCAGTAAGAAACTGGGTGAACAACTTCAGTGAGTTGCTATTCATTGTGTAGTAATCTTCACAAGCTCGACGGAAAACTTTACTTTGCAGGAGTCAACCCCCCTAATAGGGATACAACTATTGTATCTATGGGAATTAGCACTCCCAAGGGGAAAATGTGAGGGCCCGAGCTGAGACTTAGGTATTCCTTCTTTTTGTTGAAATAAAATGTTTATTTTTTTTTGTTATGTCAAGGACCACCTTTTTTTGGTTCACTACTGTCCTGTTTTTCAGCACCTCTGATTTTCTTGTTCAACTTTTATTTTATTTCATGAACTTCTTTCTCAACTTACTGTTTCTATGCCCCTTCTGCCTAGATTCCTCATTCTCTTATCTCCGTACTAAATGGTGCCTTCCTCTCTTCGGTACGCTTTTTTTCTGTAGCGGTTAGGGAGGCTTAAACTAACTTATAATCTAATCTATAATCTGCAGGAGCCAACCATGTTGTGACCGCCAACCCGTTTGTGGTAGCAGCTACCCACCCTGTTGTGGTAGCAGCCGAAGGACCAAAAGTTGCAGCTGCCAACCCTGTTGTAGTAGCAGCTGAAGGACCAAAAGTTGCAGTTGCCAACCCTGTTGTAGTAGCAGCTGAAGAACCAAAAGTTGCAGCAGCCAACCCTGGTGTGGTAGCAGCTGCCAACCCTTTTGTGGTAAGAGCTGCCAACCGTTTTGTGGTAGCAGCTGGCAACCCTGTTGTGGGAGCCAACCGTTTTGTGGTAGCAGCTGGCAACCCTGTTGTGGGAGCCAACCGTTTTGTGGTAGCAGCTGGCAACCCTGTTGTGGGAGCCAACCGTTTTGTGGTAAGAGCTGCCAACCCTGTTGTGGGAGCCAACCGTTTTGTGTTAGCAGCTGGAGGACCAAAAGTTGCAGCAGCCAACCCTGGTGTGGTAGCAGCTGACGGACCAAAAGTTGCAGCAGCCAACCCTGGTGTCGTAGCAGCTGACGGACCAAAAGATGCATCAGCTATCCCTGGTGTGGTAGCAGCTGAAGGACCAAAAGTTGCAGTAGCCAACCCTGTTGTAGTAGCAGCTGAAGGACCAAAATTTTCAGTTGCCAACCCTGTTGTAGTAGCAGCTGAAGGACCAAAAGTTGCAGTTGCCAACCCTGTTGTAGTAGCAGCTGAAGGACCAAAAGTTGCAGCAACCAATCCTGGTGTGGTAGCAGCTGAAGGACCAAAAGTTGCTGCAACCAACCCTGGTGTGGTAGCAGCTGAAAGATCAAAAGTTGCTGCAACCAACCCTGGTGTGGTAGCAGCTGAAAGATCAAAAGTTGCTGCAGCCAACCCTGGTGTGGTAGCAGCTGGAGGATCAAAAGTTGCTGCAACCAACCCTGGTGTGGTAGTAGCTGGAGGATCAAAAGTTGCTGCAACCAACCCTGGTGTGGTAGCAGCTGGAGGATCAAAAGCTGCTGCAACCAACCCTGGTGTGGTAGCACCTGAAGGATCAAAAGTTGCTGCTGTGTCTGCGGTCCGTCCTGGGTGAGTTGGTCAGCGCTGTGTGACTGTGTCCATTGATTGTGTTGCGCATTTTGGTCTGTTTACAGTCCTCACTTCAATGGTTTGTTTTACAGCTGGCCTGTGTTATTACTGGAAGCAGTGTGAACCGCGTCATGCAAGCAATCGTGTAAAATACTCAGAGTGTATACAATTTTCAAGTATACATTTAATGAAAAAATGAGAGTTAATTTCATATAGAGTGGGGTAAAATGATACAACACTTTGAATAAATCGCCAGATTCCACATTACTGAACCATGTACGATTTCGAAAATTTGACTATACACAAACAATGGTATGAAAAGGTTAATATGTTTGAAACCCACAAATATTTCATAGAAAAAGATATAGAAACAAATATAGTAAATGCATGAACTAAAGTTTACAACACATTTCAAAATATACATTCATTGATACTTTGTTGCACAGCCGTTATTATTAATTATGGCTTCGAGACGTTTAGAGTAGTTCATTTTTGTTTGGGAGAAGCCTTTTACAAGTTTCGTGTGTAATCTTACTCCATTCTTCCATGCAAATTGAGTTCAGCGTTGTTATTGGGACCTCTCTTTTGAATCGTCAATTTGAATTCCCTCAACAAGTTTTCGATTGTATTCATGTCCGGGGATTGACTTGGCCTTTCTATAATGTTTATCTTTTTCATCCTCAACCATTCCTTGGTTACGTTCACAGTGTGCTTTGGATCGTTGTCTTGTTGGAAGAGACATCCACGTTTCTATTTTAACAAACGAGCTGAAAGTAGGAGTTGCTCTTCCAATATTTCACGATATTTCCTGCCATTCATGGTTCTTCCAATTATGTGAAGTTTACCTACTCCTGATGAGCTGAAACATCCCCACACCATGATTGGGCCACCTTCAAACTTAACAGTGGGTATGATGCACTTTGGTTTATACTCTTCGTTTTGTTGCCTCCAGAGATGGTTTGATTTTGTCCCAAATAGTTTGATTTCTATTTCATCTGACCACAGTACTGAGGTCCAAAGGCTTCTGGCTTGTTCAGATGGTCATTAGCATACTTCAGCTTGGCCTTTACGTGGCGTTGCTGGAGAAAAGATGTCCCATGAGGGATGCGGGAGTGAAGACCTTCACGGTGTAGTGCCCTGCTGATCGTGTGTTTGCTGGCTTCGATCCCAGATGCCATGAAATCTTTCAATTTTTCACGATAGGTTTTAAGCCTCTGCACCACTGTTTGGACTAATTTTTAAACAGTACGGTCGTTAATCTTCTGTGTATGACCAGTTTGAGGCTTGCTGAGAGTCGAATTCCGGAACACACAGTTGTGCTCTTATCTTCCGACATCTCTAACCTTCATTATGGAGTTACACAATACGTACGCGAAAGTCTTGGCTGATGTCCTCATTCTTACCTATGCTTACAAACTTTCAGAACGAGAGGTGCGTTACCAATGACATGTTATTGGGGATAAATGTTGACGAGAGTTCGGTTGCCAAACAGTAGGATGTATTGGAACATTTTGGAATAATCCAACAATAATTTTAATATATTATATTAAGAAAAAAGTCCTGTATAGTGAACTTTTGTTAACAAATTTCTTTAACTTGTTCCTATATATTTTTTCCATTAAATATTTGTGGGTTCTAAATACAGGAAATTTTCCATACTATTGTTCATATATACAGTAGTCCAATTTTCGTAATTGTAGGTGGTTAAGAAATGTGGAATTTGTCGATGTAATCACAGTGTTGTATCATTTTGCCCTCCACTGTACACAGGGTGTTGCAAATAAATCCGATACTTGACAAACAGAAAAGAAATTGGAAATAAAAACTGAAGTTGTGTATGGAGATACCCGAAGTTTTATTTAGCAACAGTTTACGTTACATACATTATTTTGTAGCGTAATATTGCATTCTGTCATGCTTCTTGGAAAAGGGGAGGAGGGACATGATGTCCTTCCTAATGAGGAAAATGATGTCCCTCCCAACAAGGAACGTGATGTCCCTCCCAACGAGGAACGTGATGTCCCTCCCAACGAGGAACGTGATGTCCCTCCTAACGAGGAACGTGATGTCCCTCCCAACGAGGAACGTGATGTCCCTCCCAACGAGGAACGTGATGTCCCTCCCAACGAGGAACGTGATGTCCCTCCCAACGAGGAACGTGATGTCCCTCCCAACGAGGAACGTGATGTCCCTCCCAACGAGGGACGTGATGTCCCTCCCAACGAGGGACGTGATGTCCCTCCCAACGAGGGACGTGATGTCCCTCCCAACGAGGGACGTGATGTCCCTCCCAAAGAGGAACGTGATGTCCCTCCCAACGAGGGACGTGATGTCCCTCCCAACGAGGGACGTGATGTCCCTCCCAACGAGGAACGTGATGTCCCTCCCAACGAGGGACGTGATGTCCCTCCCAACGAGGGACGTGATGTCCCTCACAATGAGAGACGTGTCATGCCTCCGCAGTTCTTTCAAACGGGCCTGAGACTCACCGCCGAGATCTACCAGGAGGTGCTGGCGAGTGTGGTGAAATCCTGGATGCATGGGATTGCCGCAGAAATCGACTCGTCTACGCAAGGTCAAAATGACCCAAGCGTGGCTGTTAACTATGTTCCTCACCATTGGTCGCCGGACTTGTGGCCGCCCTCATCACCTGACTGCGACCTTCCTTACTATTTCTTCTGGGGTGTGATCGAGGCCAAGACCAAAAAAACACGCCCGCAAAACAATCGACCTTCTGAAAGCTGCCATTGTGGAGGAATTTGCCTCCATAGACGAGCACATCAAAGCGTGTGGCTCATTTCACGCCCGCCATGAGATGGTCGTCGCTGCTGGCTGCAATCACATTGAAAAATAAGGTAGTATGTAACTTGAACTGTTGAATACCATTTCGTGTATCTGTAGTTGTCAAGTTGTATGTGCAGTGCACATACAACTATCGTTTTTATATCCCATTTCCTTTCCCTTTTGTCAAGAGTCGGATTTATCTGCAACATTCTGTATATATCACACCAAATCATCTGTATTCTGCAAATGACATTGACCCAATGTAGTTTTCAGTCAGGTAATCGTCCTAGAAGGGTCGCTTGAGATTGCTCAATGAGAAATATGCATCTCAGAATTTGAAGCTGAACTCGTGAGATATTTATTGTGCTCTCGCTTGTAAATTTTGTGGGTGTGTTGCAGGCAAAGTTATGATGCAGGACGTCAACTGAAGCCACGCAGCCGCACCATCTTGCCCTCTACGAGCAAGCCCGCACCAGCAGCCTTCCTTCTTTTCACAATGCAAAGGAAAGCTGAGACGTAAAATTCACCAGCTCATCGCCACCGATACAGTCTCTGCCGACGTCGCGTATCTTTCATGTCAGAAAGAAGCTCCTCGGCTGCTTCAGCGCAAGATTTCTATGTCAGTTCTGGCAGGCGTTGGCCAACACGAACTGAGTTGTGGTATCGTCACGGGTAAAATAATTCTACCTGGATTTTAGGTAATAGCTCATCAGCTATACGTAAGATTTGTCAAAGCTCTCACTGTTGTTTCATTTTTATTGTGGAAACTCGCGCCCTAAGGGTGCTTGGGTCCTTAGCTAGTTATCGAGACGTCTGTCTAATCGTCCCGCGGGATTTCATTTTTTTTAATTTACTTCTTATGTTTGTTTTGTTGTTTTTCATTTGAAGTTACGGCGGGTGGAAATGGTTGAATTTGGGTGCAAATTTCCTGTGCGTGTTTGGACTTGAGTATTGGCACAATTCGCTTCTGATGTCTTTGATGTCAAGCTCTGGTTTAGGATTGTAGATACAGGTTGTTCAAACTTCAGAGAACGTATAATTACACTAATATTTCAACAGAATAGAATAAAATTTATTGTCAGCCGGTAAATCACCTAAACAGTGAGAATGTCAGTAGTTTTGTGTGGAGTTAATATATGTGGACCACTTCATAAATATGCAATTCTTTAAGAACCGTTTTTCGACTGACGTGAAGGCCTTGTAACTCCAGTTTTTTATGGCAAATATTTGTGCCCGGAACTATAGGTACTTTGCACTTCTAACCAGAGCTCGAAATCTTCAAATTGCATCAAAAGTAGATCCTGCTAATGCTGATGTTCAGGCCCTGTGAGTTGTGTGCCACACTTTTGGAGCCCCGTAATAATATTCATAATTATGTATGACTAGTCACTTTCCGAAGTTTATCTGCTTTTTGTTTTGAAGTTATGTTAAAATTGTTTGGTATGCACATAGGATCAGAATGGAGTTGGAGAGGAATGTGAAAACGTGGCTGTATAGGTTTCCAAACGTATCTTCATTGATATTACAGAGATGTAATCGATTGGGAACTTAAGGCTTTATTCACACCATCGCTTGAAATGCAGTTCTGTCTAAGGTTTATATAAATGTGACATGCAACAGCTTGATAGTTCTTCTCCAAGTAGCCGTAGTGTGGAGGGTAGGGGCTGATCCAGAGCTGCTGCTGTGGAGGTCCATTTTGCCAGTCGAGGCCTCGGGAGTAGATGTGACCACTGCTTCTCGTCGCCGTCCCTTGTAGGTTAAAGCTTTACTCCTTTGCAATGAAATGTGTGATCAATTAAATTACGAAGTCTGAATTTAATCAGATTACAGTATACAGTGCCTCTGTTCCGTAGTTGAAAAGTATGGGAAAAAATTTATTACTGTAAGCCTTCGTGTTCTAATTTAAGGTCACTATTTTGTCACTACAAGAAATACAGCAAGGTAGATTACAAACTTGTGCTCGAAAGTAAGCTCAAAAATATGAATAATGGAGTTGCATTGTACTTTCAAAGGAAAACAATAAAAAATGGATCTACCTAGTACTGTTTTGTTGCTCACCTTGTCATTTTAATGGCCCACTCACGTCTGAGAGCAGCGGGTCAATTCATGGAGCCAGCCAGGTAGTGAGCATCACGGCAAGCTGCTACCACCGTTGATAATCGCACTGTAGTGGCTCTTCAAATGTTATGGTTACTTCTACTAGTAACACAGTTCTTTGTGAGTCATGCTACATTTTTGTTATTTAATTAATCATTATCGTATAAGCTAAGACCTCTGGTGAGAAATATCCCTTGAACCTGATGCGCTGGTAGCTTTTTGCGAACTACCGCGACTCAAATGTCATGGCTCTGTGGTCTATCAGGTCGCTGTAGTACGAGCGAGCGACGAAAACTTGATACGCCCATGGGAAATAACGAGCACAACTCGACTCGCACCTGCGCGGAGAAATGAAGAACGAGGGCCATAAAATATCCGACCGTGGTTCATAATAAAGAGAATTGTCTACATTTTATTTCAAACATTTCATTTAATTCTCCTCAAAGCATTCTTCTAGGAAGTTCGATTACTTCCAGCAGTGCCGTCTTATTTTAAGCCCTCAATAGTGAAAGAGAAGGAAGCTGAAAAATTCGAGGGGAATGTTCACAAAAATGAAAAATGGAAGTTAGAAATAATGAGTGTTCCTGCTCTGCATTTCCTTGATGAACATGGAGATAACAACTAAATGCTAGGTACAATTATGTCATTTAACGTAAACATGAATAATGTAAAAACGTGGAAAATTATGCTACCTAGCACAATCAAAGAAACTTTGACAAAACATCCACCCGAGGTTAAACTCCACAGAAGGTGCCGTATGGAGCTCTGATTTGCGAATCACTACGTTGTATATTTGAATACGGACCAAATAAGGTTTTGAAAATAAAAAACACACGCAAAATTCTAATGAAACCACACAAAACCTGGACATCTGTTGCATTTTTCGGACGAGACCTCGTAACGATACACGAAATCTTTTTCTCTGCTTCCCAATAACGAAACTAATACTCACTAAAGTTCCCGCTTTTTAGTGTTTCCTTGGTTGCTTCTAACTTGCCCTACGCTGTCGCTTATTTCAGTTTGGTCGTTGGAAGTGGGTGCATACCTGCCATTCTTGTGCACTGCCGACATTGTAGTGTAATGGTGCTCAGGTACCCTGTTGTACCAAGTCATGGTGGTGCGCGTATTTGAGCACCGGTGCGTGTGGAGGGTTCAACGGGTACGTTACACACAGTACCTTGGAACTGTGTTGCGCTCTCCCCACAGGGGGATACAACTATTGTTTCTATGGGAATCAGCGCTCCCAGGCGGATTATGTGATGTCCCGAGCTAAAGGTTAGGTGGCCTTTCTTTTTGTTGAAATAGAATAAGTTTTTTGCTATGCTACGGACCATCTTTTTTTTTGTTCATTGCTGTCCTGTTTTTCAGCACCTACTACTGTCTTCTTCAACTTTTTTTCCTTGTTATATGAACTTCTTTCTTAGCTTACTATTTTTATGTATCTTGTGCATAGATTAGGCGTTCCCGTAACTCCACACTAAATGGTGCCTTCATCCTTCCTCTCTTTGGACATCTTTCTCGTGGTAAAACGAGGCTAAAACTTTCTTATAAGCAATCAATCATGTGTTGGGCTCTAACCATTGGTTCCGTAATATATATTAGTACGTTGTAGGACGCTGATGTGATGTTATGCTGGTACACTGGGATGCGGTGGTACGGGGTGCTCTTTTGTTCACGTATGTTGTTTTGGTTTACAAGTGCTGGGTCGACAAACTTTCTGGTGCTGCTAGGCATTGTACCCTAGTATTGGTTCCATAATCACTGGAATGTTGTAGGTACTATTGATGCGGGGTTCTGGTGTCATGATGCGCAGACTGCTGGTAAAGTGATGCTCTTGGTACAACGGATCCCTAGTACTGGATGGAATAATTCTCAGATGCAGTTGAGTAATTTGCTTTGGTACATTAGTTCCGTAGTATTGTCATGCAAAGCACTAGTGTAAGATGCGCATGGTATCCAGCAAGCCGACGCGCTGTACCAGCGGCCACCCTTCTCAGTGACTTGCAGCACTCCCAAACATTCTTTATGAAGACCTTCTGTCGTTGAGCGCTCGGCAATGTGTCCTCTCGTGTCCTTTTTTCTGGATCCTTCCGTGTGAGCTCGCCGCTTACCCCTGCGCTCTAGTCGGCAACCCTCACAACTATCCCTAAATTCCTTTGCATAATTATCTAGGTTTTGTAGCACATCTCTTACCATTATTTCTTAGTATCCATAAATTTTAAAGTAATTCTAACAAGCATTTAGTATGGTGACCATTACTAACATGTATGTAGAGATTTCAAAATTGTTGCCGCAACAAGGGAACCAAGAAAGCGTCGGACCAAACTTTATTTCGTCGACTGTGTCATAATGCTGACGTAGTGGGATCGAACCAATAGAAGCGCTCAGATTGCATCTGGCAAGCTGGCACCATTACAACGGCTACGGTATAGCAAGGTGTAACCCGACTAACCACCCGTCCCAACAGAAAATACGACTAAGTGGCTAGCAGTGTCATTCAAACGAAGTATTTGCGCGGCACCTCTATCAAAATGTCGACACCTCGAATTAAACCAAAAAAGTGTTCGTTTGTTGGGTGTCAGAATAATTCAAAAAATCGACCTGATATAAGATATTTTAATTACTCAGGTCCTAATATCGAAAGGTGGATTGCTGCTAGTGGAAATGCAAAATTAAATGAGCTTAAAACGAAAAATTTGTGTACAAACTACTTTGTTTGTAGCGATCATTTCAAGAAGACTGACTTCCGAACAATACCCACTGACTGTGCAAGCAGTACAATGCCTTCGTCATTGAAAAGGCGATTTCCATTGAAAAGACTTGTTGTGCCGTTACCCTACAATCATGTGAGTTGGGACATGGAAGGTAAGAAATAACTGGACTACCTTGAACTTTTATATTATATATTGATGTAACTATAAATGCAGCTTCTAACTTTTTTTACAGTTGATTAGGTTGCATTTCTTAACCAAAACTAAAACCCTTTACACTATAACAGTTCAAATTTGACCTGCAGTTTCTATTTGAAATCTATTTTAAAAACTGCAACTGACTCGCCCTACTTTCATGACTTAAGGTGAAGATAAATATGTGAGACTAGTATTTTTATCAATTAAATTCTAATTAATGATAGGCTACAGTCTATTTTCAAATATTTTGGTACAATTGCTGATGAACTGTACATGCCAATATGATGAGTCAAGTCTGGTCATAGAGTGCTATCAGGTTTGATAGTGACTCAATTTTTGGCTGTCAATTAACAAGGAAGTAAAATGTGATGGCCTACTTCTAAAAGACTTATGTTTAGAAAACTTCATTGGAATTCAAAAATTTTATTTCAACAATTGGGTCAGAATTAGCAAAGAGTAAGCTGGGAACCATCAGCACTCAGTGTGAAAGCTAGTTTGGTCTGCTACACGGTAAAACCTGTTTACAGTAGGCTGAATGTATCTTCACAGTAGCTCGTTTGTTGTTGTGTAGCCTATTTTATATGAAATTACTAGAATAACTAACATTATTAACTTCCTACTTTGTAACCAGAAGTCAAATATGCAGAAGAGGGATGTAAAATGATGTCTTTGATTTTCCTTTGAAAAGTGAGGCATAAGTTAGGAATCTTGTTTGTTCAAAATCATGTGTAAGCCTTGTATAAGAATTTAATATCAATTCTATTAATATAAATTTGATCCCTAACTACTAGGGGGAAAAGTGTGGTCCTAAACTGAGAGTTAGGTAAGCATTTTTTTGTTGAAAGAAAATCTTTTTATTTGTTCTGGTGAGGACCATCTTTTTTGTTTACTGCTGCCCTGTTTAATCTATATTGAATTTAGCTCATCAATGATTTTGAATTTTTTATATATTTAGGTAATTAGAGACATTAAAAAACTTTTTACAAGAATGATATTGTGCTTGCATTGCCTAATTTATGAGATATAGCAGTAATAACCTTCAGGTAATAATAGCCATAACGGCAGTTTTGATTTCGTTCTTCCGTGGGAAGATGGATGCGGAACACGCAAAGTTTTTTGGCGGAAACATTGGTCTTGGCATGGCTAAGTTAAGTTATTTTAGATTTACTTAGGTTAGTTCAGGTGAGTTTATTTTGAATTTTTGAAGTTAAACTACCCTACACATTATTTTTTAATTATAGTGTAATTTTTATGAAACTAGAACAGTATATGTAAAATTGAATTTGGAACATATTTTATTATAAATACTTTTCTGATTTTCTTCTTTATAATTCAGCAAAAGAAACATCATGTTTGTTACAACATTAGAAGATTTTGAGCATTTGTTGAATTGTGAACGGTTGCGATTTGCGTATTTGCAGTATTACAATTTGATTCTGACTAATCTGAATTAGTGTAATACTTTTGTTTCCACAAAGAGGAAGAGCTTTTTAGAGGGAAGCCATCTTTATAATTGTGATCACATAATTTTTAAACTTTAATTTTTAATTGTTTGGTACTTCCTATGACTGTGATTTGTGAACAATTGGGTTTAGCTGATCATACAGTTGTTGGTTGGCTAATTTTCATTAGGAAGGTTTTCGTTGTTTCTGCAACCTTTTTGTCTAATAAAATATGGTCCAATTTGTATGAAACTTTCAAATTTTATGTGAAATTAAATTTAAAAATACATATCATTTCTGATATTTTTCAAGTTTTCCTGATATTTTTTGAAAAATCATAGGGTAGTTGAACTCCTAAAATCCTGTTTATTTCACTAACCTAACTTCCTAACCTAATCTCACCTATCAATACATCAATACCGTATGTTAGGCCATCGCCAAGATGGGTCAACTGATGCCTCTGTACTACGGAGTGAAAATAATGCTTCCCTAGAATAAACTGAGCTCGCGTATCACAGATACTTGCGAAACGTACTTCTGTCGCGATCTTCAAAATTTGAAAAAGAAAAACTCAATGTTAGCTCAAAAACTCAAAAGCTTGTCAGCTCAAATACTCAAAAGCTAGCAGCTCAAACACTCAAAAGCTTGTCAGCTCAAAAACTCAAAAGCTTGTCAGCTCAAAAACTCAAAAGCTTGTCAGCTCAAAAACTCAAAAGCTTGTCAGCTCAAAAACTCAAAAGCTTGTCAGCTCAAAAACTCAAAAGCTTG
>JACJUY010000185.1:266279-279963 GCA_014220935.1 Platorchestia sp. MABIK | reverse complement strand
AAAAACTAAAGCTTGTTAGCTCAAAAACTCAAAAGCTTGTCAGCTCAAAAAAATAGCTTGTCATCTCGAAAACTAAAGCTTGTTAGCTCAAAAACTCAAAAGCTTGTGAACTCAAAACTCAAAAGCTTGTTAGCTCAATCGCTTTTTTGCTTGACTACTAGTGCAAGGTTTGCTACTTTGCCATGCAACCATTTGTAAGTCTGGAAATTATTGGAAGTTTATCACAGCAACAGTAAAACTGTTGACAAACCTCATCTTAATAAATATCAGTCAGCAAAACTGACTTCTCTTCTATCCCTGAAATACCGGAAGATTCCAATAGAATAACCTGCCTGAGAAATTACCTACTTTTATTGATCAACTGACAATCCTCAGATATCCCTAAGACAGGGACATTATCAAAAGTTGGCATCCAAACAAGGATCAACCCACATGTATCCATTACCGTATTTCAGCTAATTTACGTGTTTGTTTTTT
Organism: Platorchestia sp. MABIK; assembly: GCA_014220935.1. Lineage (NCBI taxonomy): Eukaryota > Metazoa > Arthropoda > Malacostraca > Amphipoda > Talitridae > Platorchestia > Platorchestia sp. MABIK. The sequence continues at coordinate 279,486 of JACJUY010000185.1, read as the reverse complement.
TAAATTTTATATGCAATGTTCCTATAACTTCACAGTTGAACATCTCGAAAAGTAAGCATTGCAGGGAAAATGTCATTTCTGTTGAACCTCTTAAAAGATCTCCAATTACATAAATAAGGAAACAAAAGTTTCAAAATTGTTGATGCGCCAAACTCAATAATGACCTCCTGTTTTTCGGTGTCTCTGACTATCTTTTTTGATTTTCTTGTTTCATTTTTCTTGTTTCTAACCCTCATTCTTAATCAACTGTTTCTATGCACTCAGTATCACTTGCAGTAACACATTTTGTGCATAGATTCCATTTTCCCTTGACTCGATACTAAATGGCGTTTTCATCTTTTCTCTCTCTGAACATTTTTGTCTTGGTAAAGAAGGTTAAAACTAACTTAAAATCAATCATTTGATCCCATATCCTTTTGGGCTAATGAGACTTATTAGTGATTTTCTTTAGTAGACCTAATAATTGTACAAGTACCAAGTCCAAGCGCACTAAACTCGACTGCATGCACTAAAAACATATCCTGAAACCATGTGCTTTCTCATTGCAGAAGCTACTCTGTTAATCCTTTATTGCCTGAATTATTTTCTGTATTGAAAAAAAAATTGTTTAGTTCATTTCCAGGTACTATGTCTTGCGTTGTTGATACTGTCAATAATGATTTTGAACAAATTCCTTATATTACAATAAATATTTTGTTACTCATCAGAATTGGCACTGAAATGAATATCTGATTTTCTATCAATTTGACCAGCTCATTGATAATCAAGGAAATTAAATGCATTAAGTGGTGAAATTATTTATTTCCTCTTTCATTTTTCAGACATCATTAAAATGACAAAATATACATATAAATGTGCTACATTAGGTATTCAATAATAATTTCTAGACTGAAACTATTATAAAAATTTTTCAGAATCTTCACATATTTTGGAAGTGCTAATAACGATGACAAATGGCGGTAGCTTCTTGGCCCAGTGCATTCTTATGTTCGGCCAATTAAAAAAAAAAAATCTTCAAGAAGCCCAAGCCTTTTCTGCAATTCCTCCTTACTGAGGCCAATAGGCTTATTTACATATTTTTGTGGAGTGCGCAAGTTTGACTGCTCAACAATGACATTCATTATGTCATGGTCAGAGTAGACACAAAAGTACTTCAGGAGAGAAGAGTTCTTTAGGAGTATTGGCATACAAACCTGTGAACAATGGCGTTTGTGATTCTAACTCGTTTGTAGAAGTTTTCCAGTTCCAATGTAAATTTCAAATTTATGCTCTTTCCTCTCGAATTCCATTATTTGCAATTCGGTCATCTTCAGAACCATATGTATTGCTGACTTCAATTTAAATCACAGTAGTATCAGGTCCTTGAAGGTCTTAGGGTACATCATAATCTTCAATTTCCACGGAGTCATCTGAAATAACACAACTTGAGTGAGACTTTTGCACTTTTATTATGAAAATAAACCGTTTTATAGTTGTCACAATTCAAATGGTTTCTATATATGTGCAGTTTTTGTGCAATAACTGACATTTATTAGCTGTATCAGATGAATTTTCTTGATATTGGTTCATTTATCACAACTGGAATAAAATTTGTGTTTCATAACATCAAAATCATTTTATCTAAAGACTGAAATAAGCAACATCAAATAATTTTTTAGATATTTATGAAATAAGCAAGAAAATGATATTATAAATCTCTTCAGTGTTACTCACCATCATCAGAATTGGGTAAAACAATCTTGGTTTTTTATATCATCTTCAGAAGCAAATGACTTATCACTATTGATGGCAACTAGTTTATTAAGGAGCTGATATTGATGAACTGGCTCCATTTCTGTAACACAATTTAGGTGTAATATCTGCAAATACAAAACTAGTTATATTCTCTTCACTTTTGATAAATTGTGTAACAAATAAGCCCAAAAATTACCATCACCATTTGCATTTATTGAGAGTAACAACATAATAGCTGTAAGTCGTGACGTGCACTTGCATGCCAGACGTGACAAATTAGTTACAACCAAAAAATTCATTATATATAAGGTCAGCAAATGAATTACACATTCAAATTGTATGCAACGCAATTAGAAATACTCACAAATTATGAGTAAAATTAACAAGTAGTTATCGCACCTAGTTTTTCCTCCATTTAGCAAAAAAGAACTCATAGTCACAGGCATTGACACACCCAGCACACAATACTTACTACCAATATTTTAGCCTATACATACCATTCATTTTTGTGTGACAAATTAGTTACAGTCATCCATAAAGGGTTAAGCTCACACTATGTGAAATGAAACCTTGAAACCAAATGAGCAGGCCATAGCTTTGCACAAGCTATTCCTGGCTTGGATATTATGCATGAATAGCATCAATAAGATAGCCCCGTAGTCAACCAACGTACCAATTTAACTATAGAAGCAGTCAAAGTGATGTTACTTACAGTACTGGTTGTGTTCTGCATTCTTAGACTCATTCAACATCTCTCTTGTCCATCAAATTTTATTTTGAAGACTTACCTGCAAATGAATGATAAAACTTTCCATCTTATCATTTTAGATTTTCTTGGTTGACTAATGGGAAATGCATAGGGCATTAATTTCACAACTAAGACTATTTTGCCCATTTTCACAGGATGTGATCAATCTGAGATGGAAGAGTCAACTGGACATGAAGGCCTTGGGAAATGCAGTGAAGAAGATTCCAAATCATCCAAGATACCAGTCAAGAAAAAAAAGAAGTGTGTTTATATTAACTGTGATAACAACTCCCAAAATCATCCTGAAATGAAATTTTTTCGCTTTCCTACCTCTAAATATAAAGATTGGATTGTAGCAAGTGGAAATGTCAAATTAAATGAGCTTAAAATGAAGAATTTGTGCACCAACTACTATGTCTGCTGCAACCATTTCAAAAAGACTGACTTCCGAACTATGCACTCGCCATTTACAATGCGATTTCCATTGAAGAGACGTGTTGTGCCGCTGCCCTACAATCATGTGAGTTTGGACGTGGAAGGTAAGAAATTGAACTATCTTGAACTTTTACATTATATATGAATGTAATGTAAAAATATGGTTTCTATATGTTTTGCAGTTAAATGAGGTTGCATTTCTTCATCAAAACTGAAACTGAATATTGTATAAGTTCAAATTTGACCTGCAGGTTCTATGTAAAAGTTATTTTTTAAATGCTATTTACTAGCCCTAATTTCAAGATTTGTAGTAAAGAAAAATATGTGAGATTAGAATTTACATCAATTCAATACTGATTGATGACAGACAGTCTATTTTCAAATGTATTGTTACTTGCTGATGAACTGTTCATGCCAAAATGATGACTCAAGTCTGGTCATAGTGTGCTATCAGGTTTAATAGTGATTCAATTTTTGCTGTTTATTAATATAAGGAAGTAGAATGTGGTGGCTTACTTCTAAATGGCTTATGTTTAGAAAACTTTGTTGGTATTAAAAAATTTTATTTCCACAATTGGATCAGAATTAGCAAAGAGTAAGCTGAGAACCATCAGTGCTCAGCGTGAAAGCTAGTTTGATTTGCCACATTAAAACCTGTGTTCAGTTTGCTGAATGTATCTTCACAATTTCTTTTTTGTTGTTGTGTAGCCTATCTTATCTGAAATTAATAGAATAACTAATATTATCAACTTCCTTCTTTGTAACTAGAAGTCAAATGTTCAGAAGATGGATGTTAAATCTTGTCTCTGATTTTCCTTTGAAAAGTGAGGCACAAGTTAGGAATCTGTTTGTTCAAAATCATATCTTATTGTTGTATAAGAATTTAAAATCAATTCCATGCGTATAAATTTGATCTCCAACTCCTAGGGGTAAAATATGTGGTCCAGAACTGAGAGTTAGGTAAGAGTTCTTTTTGTTGAAATACAATCTTGTTTGTTTTGTTGAGGATTATCTTTTTTGGTTCACTGCTGTCCCATGTTTCAGTACCTCTGACTTTCTTTTTGAACCTTTATCTTGTTTCATAACCTTCCTTCTCAACTGTTTCTATGTGCACAGGATCATTTGCGGTAACACACCTTATACATAGATTCCGTGTTCCCTTAACTCAATACAAAAGAATGCCTCCATCTTTCTTCTCTCTGTTTGTTATAGTAAATATTTTATTCTCTTCGAGCTTATCATTTGACATACTTATTGATGCGTAGGAATGAAAAATTGTCCAGAGTCCCGAATTTTGACCTCATAGTCTTAGACACAAAATATATCAAATCTGCCCATTTTACTTTTAACATCAATCCCTCATATTACTAGTTCCTATGTTTGTATGCCCATATTTCAATATAAGTGCACATAAATGAGAGAGTTTTCAACAATGTGTCTCTAGAATTATGTTTTCTTAGTTACTTGTATTTATATGCAGTGTCAAAATCAGATAAATGCATAGAAGGCAATGCAATTTTTTGTGTGTTTCTCTTAATCATTTTTGTTTCAACATTTGACATGAGTATTACAATATCCATGTGTAAGTAACAATTAAGGATTAATGTTAAGAAATTTATAAACAATGTTGTTAACATTTAATGTTTCAACTGTGTTGGAAATGAACTGATTCTGTTCATTCTTTCTTTCTGAACACTTTTCTTTTGTTAAAGGAGGCTAAAACTTACTTTTATCAATCAATCATTTGATCCCATATCCTTTCGGACTGATGACTTATTAATGATTTTCTTTAGTGGACCTATTAATTGACCAGGTTCTAAGTACTAGCTCACTTAACTTGACTGGATGTGGAAACGATGTATCCTATAACCATATGCTTTCTCATTGCAGAAGCTACTCTGATGGTTATGCTCACACTATTTTACTAGGTAGAAGCATTAATACAACTAAATTCATTTTTCTATGAAATGAAACCTTGAGAGCAAATGAGTATGTCATAGTCTTGCACAAGATATTCCTTGCTAGAGTCATTATGCATGAATAGCTTCAATAAGTGAGATTACTTACAGTAGTAGTTGTGTGAAAGACAGTAGCTGGATAGTTCCAAGTGTACTGACGTTACATGCTCCAGGTTTCATTCCGATTTGAAGCATTCTTTGATTCATTCAACATCTCTCTTATCTGTCAAATTTTATAGTGCAGACTTGCCTGTGAATGAATTATTAAACTTTCCAGCTTATTTTAGATTTTCTTGGTGGCCAAATGGAAAATGCATGGGACATTAATTTCACAACTTAGACTATTTAACATATTTTCACAGGAGATGATCAACTTGAGATGGAGGAGTCAACTGGACATGAAGACCTTGGAAAATGCAGTAAAGAAGATTCAAAATCATCCAAAATACCAGTCAAAAATAAAAAGAAGTGTTCTTTTGTTAACTGTGTTAGTAATTCCCAAAATCATCCTGAGATGAAATTTTTTCGTTTTCCCCGCTCTAACTATAAAGAATGGATTGCAGCGAGTGGGTGTGACAAGTTAAAAACTCTCAAGGAAAGTAGTTTATATTCTAGCTACTTTGTTTGTAGTAATCATTTTAGGTTGACTGACTGCAAGAAAATTTTGTCACCATCAAAGACAAATGCTCCCCTAAAAAGTGGTGTTGTGCCAGTTCCCTTCAATTACAGGAACCCCAGAATGGAAGGTAAGGAATAGAAATGTGATCAATAGAGTTTGCTTATTTGAATGATGTGCTTGTTTCTCATTTTGACTGTTGACATTATGATCTTATAATTAGGTATCCTCAATACATTTGGTATATTTAAATTGTTAGATCATCAAATTCAATTTTACTAAAATTATTTGATTTTAAAAATGCTGAAGCCTAGTCCTAATTGTAGAATCTTAAAAAAAAATGAGTAAATTTGTAGGATTAATTCCAGGTGGCTCAGGTTCTCTGACAAATTCAAGTGAGTGTGAATGTAGGAAATTGCTCCCATACAAAAACAAGTACAAGGCCAAGACTGCAAAATGTGTTGCTAGATTACGTAGCACTAGTTCCACCGAGGAACTTGATTTTGAGAAGGGTGTGAAGGCCAGTTTGTAACTACTTGAACTAAAGCATACTTCATATGTGTATATGAGTATTATATAAACAGACACAATATTTATTGGCCCTATCAGGCCAGAATTGCTGAGTGGGAGTAGTTGCTGAGCAAGAAAGGCTAGACTAGATTATCACACTGATCGACTTAGGCTTCTGTCATGTTGAATGCAGTCGTTCCGTTTAATTGGTGAAACGGATGTCCTGAAGAAATAACACTTAATTTAAATCCAGTTGGCCAGTATAAAAAATTGCCTTTTTTAAACGAAAAAGTGTGAGATTATTATAGTTCTAATTCACGTCTCTCAGCTCTCAGTACATATTACCTGCAGTCCTACATCAGAAATAACTTATAAAGTATTCAGCTTACCTAATGCAATAGAAAATTGATTGTGTCATACTGGTGTTGAAACTCCCTGTTGCATATATTGCAAACCCTCCGAACCTTGATCCTAGGGCTTATGGTTGTCTGTGGTCCTGTTCACTTAAGTCATCTTGGAATCTGTGTTTAAAATTAACCCTTATGCTCTTAATGGTGGCTTTGTAGGAATATAGAGCACAATATAGAACAACCATTTGTTTGCCAAGTCTCAGCCCCTCAGGAGGATTGTATCTATGGGAATCAGCACTCCCAGGAAAAATATGTAAGGTCTTGAGCTGAAAGTTGGGTAGACCATCCTTTCGTTCAAATAAGATGTCTTTTTTTGTGTTTGTTTGGTTATGAACAAACTTTTTTGGTTTACTGCTGTCCTGTGTTTCAGGAAATGCTACTTTCTTATTTAAATAAAATATTTCTGCCCTACAAAACAAGTATTTAGACAGGCCTGCATAATCAGCTCAACAAATTGAGAAAAATATGCGTTGTCTTGACTTGATACATTTGTCACAAGCATTGCAAGATTGCTTCAATACTCATTTATACCACTTATGAATTTTCCTCTTGGAATTAAGCAGTCTGAGGAACATTGTTGCTTACATGTTCTATCAGTGTTTGGTTCTACTCCTACTCTGCCAAGCCTCCAAATTTTAATGATGGTAATTGAAAACGTTATCCAAACTCATTTATACTACGTATTGTATTAGAAATTGGTATATTAAGGAGTTTTTCATTTATTGGTTTTCAATTCATTTTGGTTTTGTTCTAATTACTGTAGGATTTGTTTTGTTATGGCCATAGTTCTTCAGTTCTCTGCTGTTCTATTTTTTTTAGCACCCATTACTCTCTTTTCAACTTCTATCTTGTTTTAAAACTTTCCACTTCCTAACTTGATGAGATAATGTGCTGGAGATCTTTTGCAGGAACACGCCTCATGCTTAGATTCAGCATTTCCTTAGCTCCATACACAATGATACCTTCATCTTTCCTCACTTCTGGACAGGAAGTAACTTTTAATTTAATCTGACATGCGCCAACTCATATTTTGTGCACATGCTACTGTAAAATAGCTTGTCTTACTGTTGCAGGCAACAGTTTAACTTGTGCTCATGGTTGCTTAGAAAATAACCATTAGAGTGGTTGAAAGCCATAGTGCTTCAATGACCGTACAACATAAATAGCAGGCTACAACAGAAATCTCCTGCTAAATGCTAAATGAGGGACCAAGCTAGTATGTGGTATGGCGTTATGACATTCGTAGTCACAATCTGAGCAAAACATGAAAGCAGTGTGGAATTGACTGCTACTGGCTCTGTTTTTGCCTACCAATTTTAGTATAAATAATACAATGCTTAGGGTTCATGTCTTCTAAGTAAAAGTTATTTTCACTTGAAGGGCTTATTTGGTTGAATGAAATTTCCATTCTGTTTGGACATTAAGTAAACTCCACATTTTCCATTGACATAGTAAGTCTCAATCATTCATTTTTTATTTTCTGTACAATTTTTTAAATATTCATTAGTGAATTTTTCAAAAGTTCTAGGAGGGTTTGTTGGTAATCAAAATTTTTATATGTACAAACAAATAAGTATAGTTCCCCTGCAAAGGATTTACTATTTTTTTATTTGTGCTTATTTGTACAGCAGAACAAAGTGACGTCCAATCATCCCCCGAGAAAGCAAAAACTCCCCAAAAAGCCTCAAAGAAACCCAAAACGTCTCAGTCAAGCGCTTGTGGAAATCCTTCAATTTGCCTGCCAGACTTGTCATCCACCTCTCAAATGGCTGCTGAGAACACCTCTCTGACATCTCGATCAATAATTAACATAAGCTATCAGAATTTTTCGCTTCAGTATGGAGGTGACTCCAGCACAAATAACTCAGCAGGTGTTTTTCTAAGGGATGTTAAGAGAGAAGACAGTGAGCACACTCTTACAAATCTCAGACATGACCAGACTCCAGGTACCGCCTTCTCTCACATCCAGGAACAAAATAATCAAAAGTGTGTGACCCAATTGTTATCAAAAGGAGGTGGTGAAAAGTCGTGCTCCAAAGTTGCTACTGGTTCTGATGACGATGAATTTTTTGGTGGAGATGAAATTTTTTTTGAAAGTTTCGTTGATGAAGAAAATCAAATGTACATTGATGACAGTAAATATGATAAAACTGATGACGGGGCAATCGAGAGAAGAACTGATAGCTGTAGTAAACAAGGCAGTGAAGCTGAATCTAGCAGTAAAGAAAAAGTTCAGATGCATCATGGATCTGAGTTTGAGCCTGATGACCAAATGGTTGTATCAGATGCTTCAATGAATGTGTGTGACAAGAACTCCTCTTCAGTACCAAGTCCTTCATTGTGTAACAAAGAAGGGACTTCCAGTTCTCTGTCCACCAAAGTTGTTGAAGACAAAAGTGTAAACTCCGAAGACAGTGCTGTAGAAGGGAGCATTCTGTCAAGCACGAATTCTGTTGGTGCAGCTGGAGAGGAAGGTTCTGAGAAACTGGATGTCATTGTTACTGCTGGTGCCAAGGCTGGCTTGACCACCAGCTCTGCTGTATCCACTACTATCATCACTGCTGGGTAAGTAAACTTGGCAAAAATACTTCATTTTGTAATTTGTCTCATTGGGAAGCTTTTATTTACTAAGTATTCCTGATAATTTCTTAACTGAGCAAAATCAGATGGTAGACCAAAAGAAAAATAGTGCCTGATGAATGAATTCAAGAATTGATTATGTTCGTGAAAGCCATAATAGGTACAGTACCTCTGTGATTTAGATTTAATCTCATAGACTCACAGATATAATAAAAAATGAATCATTAGCTTTCCAAAATTGTGTCTTGCAATCCTTGAACCCTCAAGTGTTCCCTTCTGCCACTGCTTCCTTTCACATTTGACTTTTTGAGCAGTAAAGGATGCACTACAGTAGCCAAGATCAACACAGATAATTCGTTGCTGTCTGCATCTCCCACTGCTACTGAAGTCCAGCTTTTCTTGCGTCTGCCCAACGGGCAGACCATTCCGGTAAAGGTCCCAGTCGCAGCCCTCATGTCTGCCTCCACTATGTCATCTCCTTCACCTTTGTATTTACCGCCTCCAGTGCAGCAGGTGGTGGAGCTGCCTCAACAGGCCACAAGCAAGCTATCGATTACAGATGTGGTGAGTCAAAAGCTGTGTATGGTATGATTTTGTTGTCATGCAATAGATGTAGCTTGTGCTACATCTTAAGATCAATTTATCATTTTGTGTTGAGTGTTTGACCCACACTCATGTTGTTTCCCCATCTTCAAAATAGGTTTCAGTTTATATTGGACTAGCGTCTCTTCAAAACTATGATCGGCCGTTCAGTCTCCATATGTTCAATCACTTTACGTAGTATGCAGACTAACTAGATTTACTTTCAAAAAATTAATTTGAAGTTGTAATTTAGATTTAGTTGCTGGTCAGTTCTTATCTAAATTTGAATTCATCTGAATTTTATTGACTCCACACATGCATCCAATACTAATGCAAAGTTAGAATCCAGCTCCAAATTTGAAAATTGTTAAGCTGGAGAGATGAATTGTTTACTAGATTTTCTCAAGTATTGAATGCCGCTCTCTGACAGTTCATGTGGTGTAAGAAATTATAGTGAAAGTTTTTTCTTGAGATGTTTGGGCCTCTTGCTAATTTGCATTAACAATGGGAATCTTGGACTAAAGGAATGGTATTCCTCCATGGAAAAATAGTATATGATGACGCAATTTGGACAATTCTAAAATGTTCTTTCAGCTTTCCAAAACTGTGCTCACACAAATTACTCTCTAGTACAATATCACTATGCAGAGAGTTTATAAATTGATCTATGTTATTCAATAACATTTCTGTAGCTCAAACATTGATCGCTCAATATATACTCAAAAATACTAACATGAGCTTTTGAAATTGGTATTAAAGAACTGTACATTGTTGAAGAGACCCATTTCCTTTCTGATTTTTATTTTTGAATTTATGAGCAATTTTAATAGCCTAGCCAGATAGCTTGGGGTTACGGATACGAAAAGACCACTCGAACTATGATTTTGTTCGAGTGAAGTGGCTCACCTTCTCGACAATAAACCCTCCTCACGTAGTCCTATTTGCTTGGGTCCCCACAGTTTGCTTTGAAAATTTTTTTGGATTGCTTGTCACAGTTTTTTTCATTGAATGATCCCCTTCCACAATCCCGTGTCGAATGATTTGGTACAATTTTATTAATAAATGTTTTAAATATCTTAGTGGAAATTGTAGCTTTCCTCTTGTAAGACGATGGGGCACTAAAATTGGCCCCTCATTACGCAACTGTTTGGCCACACAGTGAGGGAGTAATGAAACTTGCTTTGGGAAATGATTGTTTATTGTGGAACAGGTGATTGAATATACAAAAACAATTGACAGGGCTTGGAAACAGTTAAGACAAATCAGAAGAAGCCACTTTAAATAAAGCCCTGAAAACTGAGATTACATAAAAATAAAAATACAAGAGAAAATGAAAATAAACCATACAGGTCATTTTGGGTTCCTTAAAATTAAACATCAAAATAAATTTAGAAACAGAGCAAATAAACCATGCTGAGAATGAATTCATGCTAAACAAAGTAAATTTGTTGACTAAAATTGAAACAATACAACTGAAAAAATAGCCGATAAATAGGAATAAAATTAAACTCAAATCAAATCATTCAATGGCAAGTTCAAACGAGTAATGTAGGAAAAATTTTATTACAATGATGGTGTTAAAATTTAGCAAAACTGAAAAACTTAATCTTTTAACAAAAAAAAAAGAACCAATATGTCAAAAGAAAATATCATGCTCAAAATAAAGTAAATCAGCTTAGAGCAACAAAAAAAAAACATATACAAGCAAAGCAAAACTGAACAATGCAGCAACACTAACCAGATCAACACTAGGTTTCATCATGTGAAAGAAGCTCTACCAGGAAATACTACCCTAGTTTTACTGCAAATCTAAGTGACTGAAAATGGAAGAAAGACAGTGCATGAAGAAATTATTCTCACACAAAAACACAGTTAAATCAACAACACAAAACCAATGAACACTTGAAAAACACACATTCAAACTCCTATTATTCTTTATTAAAAAAGAAAAAATCATTTGAAAATTCAGAAGCAAAAGAACCTATTCAGACTCATGCAAGCTGCATGCTATTAACACACAAGAAAAATATTTGGGGCCACACCTACACTCTCCCTGCAAAATCAGCAACACTTGTTGAAATCTGTTGAGGGTTAGGTGTGTAATTAGGTTGGTCTTATCTTTCGAATTGGTCTTTGTGTCTTTTGTTGGAGAGCTCAAAGTACCATACATCTATCAGGGATGTGCATCATTTTTTACTCTTTTTCTGATTTGTCTTCTCGTGAAGATATATGCAATTTTTTGCCAGCATACCATTTTGTATGGCGACGGCCAAATTGTGCACCTATTCGATGCCACTTGACCTAAAAATTGCTCAATGTTTGTGATCACTTGGTCGAGTGTAAATAGAGGTCAAACTTATTTATGATTGTGGTAAACTGGTTTTGTAACTTACTTATTGTATGCCAGCACTTGGAGGCTACATCGACTGCAAGCCAGAGCATTACCACACACTACAAACACAGCTGACCAGCATCACTGGCCTCACAAGACCACCTATTACTGCACCTGCATTTCCTCCTGCGCCTGTCTCCACCACTGGTTATGTTGCTGCACCTTGTGAATTTAATGGCCAGAATAGAAGTGTTCCGGCTAGCAATCCAAACACTATAAAGGTGTATATCAATGGGACTACATTTGCTCAAATTTGCAGTCGTGATGATTTTGCTGCTCATACTGTGTTTGCTAACAGCATAGACACTTTTTCTTCATCATCATCATCATCAATAAGTTACAAGATAGTCGTCAATGGAGCGTTCAACAATCGTGATTGTGTAAAATGTACCCCTCAGGGGGATACAACTATTGTATCGATGGGAATTAGCAGTCCCAGGGGGGCAATGTGAGGGCCCGAGCTAAAGGTTAGGTAGGCTTTCTTTTTATTAAAATAACATAGGTTTTTGTTTTGTTACGAACCAACTATTTTTCGGTTCACTGCTGTCCTGTTTTTTCTACACCTACTACTTTCTTCTTCAACTTTGATCTTGTTTCATGAACTTCTTTCTTATCTTACTGTTTCTATGCCCTTTCTGCATGGATTCCGCGTTCCCTTAACTCCATACTAAATGGTGCCTTCTTCCTTCCTCTCTTTGGATCGCCTTTGTTGCGGATAGGGAGGCTTAAACTAACTAATAATCTAATCTGTGTAAAATGTAAGTTACTAGTTAGACATTTTTGGCAACCCCGCGCAGTTAAAAGAATCCGCTAGCCTGTGATTCTCCAGACTTGGTAGCATCAACAGTTCATGACGACCAAGTGTGTTAATGGGTTAAGGTTGTGGCTAAGTTCTTACTATCTCTAGACTACTATCACTCGCTCTGTCTATTCTGACAACGTTTTCATAGTTTCTGCTCCTCTCTTCTTTTTCTTGGCCTAAACCTTAAGAGTTACATAGAGCTAGGAGGATATTTTAGGGGTGAGTGGTATTATCAACCTATGTGTACTAGTGATGTACCGATGTATCGGTATCGGTATCGGTATCGGCAGGTATCGGTCATTTTACTGGTATCGGTATCGGTATCGGCAAAATCCGGCCGATACTTTACCGATACTTTCCTATAATTCGTATTTTATCATAAAAATTAAAGTCATAAATCATGAAAGGAAAAGTATAAGCAAATAAAGAGCCTATTCATA
>JACJUY010000185.1:235033-264633 GCA_014220935.1 Platorchestia sp. MABIK | reverse complement strand
GGCCAAAAATGGGTATCGGTATCGGTATCGGTATCGGCCAAAAAAATGGTATCGGTACATCACTAATGTGTACATTGCTATGTTTCTATTTGCCATGATGACTATGTGCTGCGCTATTGAAGGGCTACAGTGAATTGTGTAGACTACTATTGCAATAAATGAATAATTAATATACCTGCTATGCTAGAGTAGATATTTAGTAGTGATCTTATTACTTCGCAGTCAATTGATAATTTTACTACTTTTCCTTCGGGATGGCATACATACCTGTAACCCTTCAATTTCCCACTGTGCTGTTGTCTTCCAGTAATAATGACATGCAAGCATCCTCCAATATTGAGTCTACCGACAGTGATCTCATTCATGATAGGTCAGTAAACAGTTCTTCAAATGCTCCCCAGTCTCCAGCGAGCGATCCTTGGACTGATCATCAGCCTGGATCGTCACCTGCAGCCAGCGGCAGCGATGTACCAGAGGATCCCACCAACGACTGTTCTTCTATACCTCAGAAGGGAAAGAAGAGAAAGAAATGCGTTTTAGAATCTCCCTCTGAAGATGACGAGGAAATGAAAGAGATGAAAGAGTTAGAGAGGAGACGGTGAGTAGTTTCCAGTAGTTGTGAAGCATGTGTGCAACCATGAATTTAAGAAAGAATAGTTTTAGTGCAGTGAAAAGTCTTTCAAATTTAGCTTATGGTTATGAGATTTGGAGCCAGCATGGAACACAATTTCTGTGTTTATTCTAGTAATTCTTTGATTGATAGCTTTGCATTCACTTATTCAATTGATGCTCCATTTTATTTATCCTTTTTAAGGTGTGCAAGACTGTAAAATGTGTAAATTATTATTATTTGCTAAAACTTAAATGCAAAACTAGATATTGAAACCTTCACTTTTTTGTTATTTAGTGATTAAGTTTACTATAGATTTTCATCCCACCGTGAAGTATTTATTTTATTTTCTTTGCTGATAATGAAGTTGGACGTTTGAGCGAATGACCAAAATTTTTTCAAATGATTATATCGGTTGATACTTCCAGAGTGGCCTCGGAAAAGCGTCAACTGCGCCGACAGAAGCAGAGAGAAAGAGAGGGAAAAATCGCCCCACGAAGGGCAGAACTCGCCTCGGCCAACTCAAAACTGGAGTCTGAGGTGGCCTCGCTCAAGGCCGAAGTGACTTCTCTGAAGGACTTGCTGCTGCTGCACTTGTCTCGCCCAGCTCCAGTCGCACCAACTGTCAGAGGTACTTTCTTGGTGGTTACTTCTGCAGTTCACTTGTCCCAGATGTGCAGTAGAGCTTGTGCGGGCCAGGAGCTCTGCTTCCATTGGATCAGAGTGCTGCTGATACACGGCCTTAGTGTTCGGGGTGCATCTGTGTGCTGCGAGATGCAGAACAGCACACAGTAAGACGAAGTCTCTGTAGGGACTGCTCTGTTTGTCAAGTATTAAAAATGTTCTGGTGATAGAAAATATGCTCAGCTTGCACAGTAGGTGTAAAATTTTACTCCTTCTATTCTTAAATACTTCTTGATTATAAAATTGCACTAGGTTTTCTTCAATCATAAGCTTGGTTAACTCAGTTGATGCCACAGCTTATTCTGAAAGTGTTACCAAATTTGAGGAATAGTGTCTCGAGGGATTGTCTTTAACTCAGCTATTAAATTGCTAAGTCATTTGTGTTGCACATCGACACAAGGTGCGCCCGTCGTGTCGTGTTTTTTGAGTGTGAGGAACAGTGTTGCTGTGTGAATGCAGTTTGTCGAGTGGTTTCATCGTGACAAGGTAGCTGACAGGAGCTTTGAATGGATTGTTATCATTTCCAATCCTGAAAAGTTAATGTAAATTGACAAATATTTTAATTTTTTCTCGCGAAAGAAACCTGAGTACCTTGCTGCCGACCTCTTTACTCTTGTTTGTTTTGTATCATATCTCAGGTCCATACTTCATGTTAACATTTTCAAGCCATCTATAGGTTCACATGTACGGTTGAACTGCAGCATTATGGAGTTGAAGCCCAGCGCAATGGGGAAATTTTGTGACGACCTAAGTTTGTCATGCTAGAGATTATTGCACAACTCTATATTGTCTTCATCACTTTCATAAGGTGAAAATATTTAAAGACATTTTGCCAAATACTTCTGGGTTAGTGTGGTTTTCATTAAGAAACTGGATGAGCTTCAGTGAGTTACTAGTCAGTGTGCAACAATCTTCATGAGCTTGACTAAGTATTTTGCTTTGCAGGAGCTAACCCTGTCGTGATGGCAGCCGCAAACCCTATTGTGAGGGCCAACCCTTTTGTTATAGCAGCTGCCAACCCTGTGGTGGGAGCCAACCGTTTTGTGGTAGCAGCTGGCAACCCTTTTGCGGTAAGAGCTGCCAACCCTGTTGTGGGAGCCAACCGTTTTGTGGTAGCAGCTGAAGGACCAAAAGTTGTAGCAATCAACCCTGTTGTAGTCTCGGCTAAAGGACCAAAAGTTGCAGGAGTCAACTTTGTCGTGGTAGCAGCTGAAGGACCAAAAGTTGCAGCAGCCAACCCTGTTGTGGTAGCAGCTGAAGGACCAAAAGTTACAGCAACCAACCGTGATGTGGTAGCAGCTGAAGGACCAAAAGTTACAGCAACCAACCCTGATGTGGTAGCAGCTGAAGGACCAAAAGTTGCAGAAGCCAACCTTGATGTGGTAGCAGCTGAAGGACCAAAAGTTGCAGAAGCCAACCTTGATGTGGTAACAGCTGAAGGACCAAAAGTTGCAGAAGCCAACCCTGGTGTGGTAGCAGCTGAAGGATCAAAAGTTGCAGAAGCCAACCCTGGTGTGGTAGCAGCTGAAGGATCAAAAGTTACAGAAACCAACCCTGGTGTGGTAGCAGCTGAAGGACCAAAAGTTGCAGAAGCCAACCCTGATGTGGTAGCAGCTGAAGGATCAAAAGTTGCAGAAGCCAACCTTGATGTGGTAGCAGCTGAAGGACCAAAAGTTGAAGAAGCCAACCTTGATGTGGTAGCAGCTGAAGGACCAAAAGTTGCAGAAGCCAACCCTGGTGTGGTAGCAGCTGAAGGATCAAAAGTTCCAGAAGCCAACCCTGGTGTGGTAGCAGCTGAAGGATCAAAAGTTACAGAAGCCAACTCTGGTGTGGTAGAAGCTGAAGGACCAAAAGTTACAGAAGCCAACCCTGGTGTGGTAGCAGCTGAAGGATCAAAAGTTGCTGCAACCAACCCTGGTGTGGTAGCAGCTGAAGGACCAGAAGTTGCTGCAGTGCCTGCGGAGTGTCCTGGGTGAGTTGGTCAGAGCTTCGTTCATAGATTATCTTGCGCATTTTGGTCGGTTTACGGTCCTCGCTTCATTGGTTTGTTTTTACGGCTGTCCTGTGTTATTACTGGAAGCAGTGTGAGCCATGACATGCAAGCAATCCTGTAAAATGTGCGGAGTGTGTAGAACTTTAAGGACGTGTATTGCAAAATGCCTGGTTATTACAAATGTTTCACACTGAATCATCTCATCTGCATTGTGCAAATAACATTGACCCTATGTATTTTTCGTTCAGGTAATTGTTTTAGAAGGGTTGTTTGATATAGCTCTGTGAGATACGTGTATCTCCGATTCAAAAGCTTAACTCGTGTGATATTTATTGAGCTCTCGCCAATAAATTTATGGGTGTGTTCCAGGCAAAGTTCTGGCGAAGGGCATCAACTGAAGCGACGCAACCGCTCCATCTTGCCCTTCAGGAGCAAGCCCGCACCATCAGCGTACCTGGTTTTTAAATTAATACGGAAACCAAAGACTTAGAATTCACCAGCACGTCGCTGCCGCTACTGTCTGTGGCGGCTTCGAGCATCTTTCATGCCTGAAATAAGCCCCTCGGCTGCTTCAGCGCAAAAGTTCTACCTCAGTTCTGGCAGGCGTTGCCTAAGACGAGCTGACATTTGATATCGATAACGGTACAATGATTTCCCGTAGATTTTGGGTAATGGTCTTTCTGCTATGAAATAGGATGGACCGTAACTCACACTGCTGTCTTTTATTTTGGAAAATTTCGCCTTTAGGTGCTTTGGCCTTAGCTTGTATTCAGACGTCTATCTTACAACCTCTCATGTGGACAATAATTTTGTGCATTTACTTTTTAAAGTTCTGTTTTTATTTAAGTTACGATGGGTGGCAGTTGTTTAATATGTGTGTAACGTTTCTGTACATTTCCTGTGCATACGTATTTGCCAAACTTTTTTTGCAAATTTTAAAATTTCGAGATCTAGTTTGAAATTCAGAGTACATGCAGTTCAGCGAACATGCATATATACGGCGTAATATTTTTACAGAACAGTATAAAAGTTATAGGCAGGCAGAAAATCAACTGAACAAAGAAAATATCTGAGACCAAGGTGTTTGGCCAACACTAAAATCAGATCAAGTCAATTATTTAGTGGCATTACCTTCGTTGCAGTAACAACCAAGACAATTTTTGTGTCGGGAAATTAAAGACTCTTCATTCCGTTTGTGATATTTTGTTCCATTCTTGCATACTGGAGATTCTTGCATACTCCCAGTACTCTTAGACAACTCTGCGACGTGGCGCGTTCCTATAGTGTTCCTATAGTGTTTTTGCCCTGGATGCCGGATGCCCAAGAAGGAATCCATGCCAGATTGCATCCTGAAGGGAATTTTCATGGACCATGTACTGGAAAAGCACGCAAATTCCGTGAAGCTCTACACTGATGGATCAAAAATGGGAGACGCTGTGGGATGTGCTGCCGTGTCTGGAGAAAGGGTTAGTGCAAGGAAACTGCTCCCAGAGTCATCAATTTTCACAGCGGAACTGTACGGTGTGTTGGAGGCGCTGAAATTGATTGAAGAGTGCCCATGTGGCTCTTTTACTACTTTCGTTGACTCGAAAAGCCTAATTGATGCCACGCAAATGTATAATAGTACACACCCGCTCATTGCTGAGATTCTCGTAATGTTAATAAATTTTGCGAGTAGACGTAAGAATGTCATGTTATGTTGGGTGCCCGGACATGTGGGAGTATCGGGCAAAGAGCGAGCTGATCGGGAGGCTAAGCAAGCTGCGGAGACAAATGGGGAAACGCTGAACTTGATGGTCCCCATCCGAGACTACTACCCTCGGATAAAAGCTGCAGTGAGAAGTTTGTGGCAACAGGAGTGGGACAGAACAATTAATAACAAATTAAGAAGTATTAAACCAACCGTGCGTGAGTGAGTGGATATCGTCTAGTTGCCGCCCTCGCCGGATGGAAGTGATACTCTGCCGCCTTCGTATTGGCCATACCCGATTGACGCACGGACACTTGATGGAGCGGCAGCAAATGCCACGATGTGAGCGATGCCACGTTCCTTTGACTGTCAAGCACTTTCTTGTTGAGTGCCCTCGATATGCTGCTGCCAGGAATGTATGTTTCCCGAGACTGCGAGGTCCTGATGAGGATGTAATGACCGGAATGCTCAAAGAAATTGAGCGCTCAACTTTCAGTGTGACAGCGCTTAAGATGTTCCTAGAGAAATGCAACTTGATATCTGAAATTTAACCAGAAAAGAACAGCGTAAGCAAGAAGAACTTTCTTCACGTCTGAGATGTGGATGACTAAACTGCAACATGGCCGGGCGCGCTGCGTAGATGCCTCTGGGGATTTCAGCGTGGGTAAGGCGCCCGGCCATAAATGGGTGGGCAGCTGAAATCCCCTACGGGGTGTTTTGGCTGTCCTGTGCTTGCGGATTGTGCGTGGCTCTGTGGATGATCCCGACAAAGATCAACTGGGGCTCTTATAAGATGACAACAATGTGGGTGGCAATTAGGGCGGTTTTTGTGATGGCTGCTGCTGTGTTTTCCATAATGGTGATTGTGACAAACTTTGAACAACAATTAGATAGTGTGCTACCGTGTAACGATGTGAATTTCGTATTATTGAACTGTGAGATCTACGGCGCGATATAGTACGAATTACTGAAGCGCTAGCAAATTAATGCTAATCCTTCTACTACTGGAGATTCTCAAATCAGCTACTTTGGGATTTTTTTGTGGTCAGCAGTTTAGAATATTCGCAACTAATCTCCAAGAGAATTGAGGTCAGGCGATGAGTTAGGCCTCTGAAAGACATTTCTTTTCTTACTTGCAAGCCATTCTTTTGTAAATTCCGCCATATGTTTGGGGTCATTCTCTTGTTAAACGGCACACTTTCGTAGGCCATAGAATTTTCTGGCGCTCGTTAGCAACTTTTGATCCAATGCCTGCCTGTATTTGGAACTTTCTCCGTCGATGATGTGGAGTTACCCTACACAATGGACAATAAAATAGCTACTCACCCTGAAGCGGCCTCGTCCATGCTTGGCGGTAAGGAGAGGGTTTTGGGGGTTATAGGCTGTCCCTGTTCATTTCCAAACATAGTGAGCTTCGTTTCAGTCGAAAAGTTGAATTTTTATTTTCGTCAGACCATGCCACCCATTCCCAAAACTTTCAATTCTTCTGTTGAAATATTTTTTTTTACAAACGCCAAACGGGTCTACATGTTTTACTATAAGAAGAGTAGTTTTGTGTAGAGTGATGGTAGGTACACCACTTCTATCTAATTCTCTAAGAACAGTTTTTCGACTGACATGAACTCGTAACTCCACTTCTTTCTGGTAAATATTTGTTCCCAGAACTACCTGTACTTTTTACTCAAAACCATAGCTCGAAAGCCTCAAATTACATCAAAAATAGATTGCAAATACTCATTTCGAGGCCATGCGAGTTGCGGGCTGCACTTTTGGAGCGCCGTAATAAAATTTTTCTTGGTTTATTAATGATGACTGGTCACTTAGCGAGGCTTGTGTGTTCTTTGTTTGTTTGTTGATATTAGCGAGAAAGAATTTATACACGGAAAATTTGGGACTTTATTCACACCAATCCTTGTAATGAATTTGAGGCAAATGTTTATATAAATGTGACATGTAATAGCTTAATGGTTTTTCTCTATGTAGCCGCAGTCTGGAGGGTAGGGGCTGATCCAGGGCTGCTGCTGTGGAGGTCCATTCTACCTATCGAGGCCTCAGCGGTAGATGTGACCACTCATCGTCGCCGTCTCCTGTAGGTTAAATCAGAACTCCTTTGCAATGAAATATGTGATCAATTAAATTACGAAAACTGAATTTAACGAGATTGTACTTAGCGGTGTCACTGTTCCGCTCTTAGAAAAGTGTGAGGAAAATATTACTTTAATCGCTCGTGTCTAATTTTAGGTAACTATTTTATCTCAACAGGAAATAGAGGAATATACAATACAGCCTTGAAATCGGAGTAACAATTAGCGTAGTTTAGTTGTGCTTTGAAAGGAAAATGCAATAAAAGTTGGATCTGTCTATTGCTGTTCTGTTGCTTACCTTGTCATTTTTACCACCCATTCTCGCCTGTGAGCAGCGGGTCAAGTCGTGGAGCCAGCCAGGCGGGCTGCTGCGACCGTTGATAATCGCACCGTCGCACCATTGTGGCGCTTCAAATGTTATGGCTCTGTCCTGAATGGATCCTGAGTAATTTATTTGACAAGTCTGGTGCACAGGCGTTGAATTCTTGCGTTAATATTGTGAGTGTTTTCGAGAGAACTGTAGGCCTTTACAAAGGCCCCGACACTGTCGGCCCTCACTTTCAAATTGAAGTTCTGTTTATCAGGTTGCTGAAGCGCTGGAGGACTAGTGAAGGCTTGATGCGTCTGTTAGAGCACAATGACTGGCGATAGCGGATCAAGTATACTTTAAGGACACCAGCTTCATCTGGTATCCGTAAACTCCACCCGGATTTTTTGGGGGTCCTTAAAATACACTTGAGTGATATTTATGATGATTAAAACGACAATAAATTTAATTCCTGACATTTGCCAATAGTTGTCTCTGCTTCATCCATTCAATGGCCGGCAGTGGATCTTCACCAAGTAGAGGAAGAATTTCTGTTTGAAATCTTGCTCGGTTCATTTTTATTAAAAAGACCAAGGCTTTTCGTACTATAATATAGAATTATTTCGAATTGATTGCAGTCAAGATATGCAGAACATCATAGAATAGATACATTGAAAAATTCACTGGTGTCCGTAAATTACACCTGGGGCCGAGTTTGCAAATTTGGTGTCCTCTAAGTAAACTTGGTCCGCGATGGCTTGCTTCTGCTGGTGAGCACCCGAAGCCAATCAAAATACGCTGAAAAGATATTCTGGCATACAGATATGAGGAGCAGACGAACAGAATATTGGTGTGGGTCAGATGTGTATTTCTGGTTTATTAAGAGCTTTTAGAATGATTGAGAACCGACGGGCATCTAAGATTAATGAATTTACGGTGAGTTAAGGACGAAATCTTGGGGATTGATTTTAAATTGAAATCCTTTAAACTGGGTAATCTTTAAATTTTTCTTGTGCATTAAATACTGTGTACGATCTTCACATGATTTACCTAATCAGTTGCGAATTAGAATATTGTATGGGAAACAAACTCGTTCATGAGCGGAAAACTGAAGAAATGAGCTAAAAGAACAGGGTTTGATAGGAAAAAATTGTGTAGATTTCAAAAATTTATTTAATAACCTTCAAAGCATTCCCCTGGAGAGTTTATTTACTTCCAGGGGTGCTATCATTGCACGTTGCGTTTCTGCCATGCCTGAATCGGGATGTTGTAGTGTCCTGACGCGCTTTTTTCTTAATTTCCTGTCGACTAAGTCGACTTAAATCACTTTCTGTTGGTTTATTTCAGCTAATGAATTATCCAGAAATCGTAAGGTAGGTTGTGGGGCAAATAGGCAGGGTTTTGAACAAGTAAAGTATGGTTTTTGCCTAGTTCAGGGATCAGGTAGGCATAATAGGCGAGCGCGTTGTTATGCTTAAATTACTAGTTTCTGTTAATGTTAAGGTGTTTTAAAAACCAATGTATCAACACTTCAAGTTATACTTTATTGGAAATAAAATGTCTTTCTTTCTTTCTAGATGCTTGCATGTCCGATCGTTTTTGACACACGTCATGACGAAGGTGAACATCTTCGCGATAGTACTCCTGTGTTATTATTCTCCCCTACTGTAGCGTACTTATGATGTGCAGTACTTATGAAGTCATTGATAAACAAATCAACATTGCCTAAATGTTGCTTGTTTGGGGATTGGAGATCTTTGGTGTTCCCATTGTGATGACATTTTGTTTCCGAGTCGTATCCATACATTCATGATGGTTTTCAGAATGTGAGTTCATGTTAGAATAGAACCAATACATTCCATTCTCTCGCGCCGCGCTTACGCAAGTGCCCTGTCTTTCCTAACCTCTAGCAGACGAACCGATGCACTCGCAAACCAGCCAAGGATATCGATCGATTTCGAAAAAAAATTTTATATCATGAGTTCGAAATCAATTAATTTCCGGATTTTGAGAGGCAGACACTGCCCTTAGTGCTGTAGTCAAGAGGGTGACTGACAATTTTAGCGTTAGCTGCTGATGATTCTATATATATGGCTGTTTTCAATCTTCATTTTAAACATGTTGATAGCGTCTACCCTCGTTCGTATACCATAGCTAACTAGTGTTCCTCGGTGGTTACCAAGCTCACCACCTTATAATCAAGTACACTTATTGCAAGATTTTGAAGTTCACATTTGAAATTGAGTATTTTTTTCACTTTTCAATGTTAGTTTATTGAAGAAGCCGATATAGTGTTTAGCCGACTTCACACACGAGTGCCATCGTCTTGTATTCTTAATTTAGACATCACTTTCGTCTCACCAAGTTGCTTATGCCTTCTTTTTGGTAGTGTACCGAGCTGTACTAACTAAGAGATCCAAGTTTTATCCGTTTGTAGTGCCACCCTCTTTTGTTTGTTGTAACTATAAATGTAAAATGTATTGTATTATATGAAGATTTAAGACCAATTTTGGCCGCGTACGTTGTGTCTATTGTTAGATGTAAAACTTGACTGTGTACTGAATACGAGTGCTTGTACTTTGTAGTGTTGCATTAGTGACGCAAACTAAAAATTAGTTTGAGTGCCAGAAATGGCTGGGGATTTATATGCCCCCAAAAATTGGGCATTGAAATTTTTTAACTTTGCAAGAGACATTGCTTAAGTTTAATTGTAATTTGCTCAAAGCTCAGCAACCAGCTTGATCAAAACCCTAGCTGTAAATTTTGCTCAGATTTGTGTAATTACGTTCTACAGTTGAAAGTTATGCTTGCATGTATTCGACACCCGTTCTGAAGAATAGCAAATAAAATAATATTTTTTCTTTTTTTTCTGATGGTAAAAAATATTTCAAATTCCATCATTTATGTTTCAGCGGACGTGCTATGTAATCTGCCGAGCGTTAACTCTACAGGTCAGGGCTGCCACACCTTGGGAATTTTCCCCAGATCTTGGGAATTTGGACATTGTCTTGGGATTTGGGGAATTCGAAACGAAAAGGCTAAGAATTTAGGGAATTTGGGGTTGTTTAAACAATATACTGGAAGTAAAAACTAAAATTGTTTAAATTAATATTTGCTTCTAGCATAAAGGTAGAGTACCAATTGAAAATACTACAATTCGATCTAGAAATTAATCAAATTATCAGTACAAGGGGCCTAAGTCAGCTTTGCGAATGCATCATGGTAGAATAATACACGTTTGTACGGGATCCGAATGAAGCGCGCAGTGGCGGAATTCAAGTGCCTCATGGAGCGCCTGGCTCAGTCACTCATTTATTACTGCTGAGGTGCCAACTGTGGTACTAGCGCTACCGGTAGCGGTGTTGCTTTGTCCTTATTGCATTATCAGCTTGTAGTTAAACACAATGGAACTACCTAAAAAAGTAGTACAGTCAAACATTTTCCGAATTCAAAGACTGGCTACATGAAGATAAAGATGGAAACCGTGTCGGTTGCAAATGTTGCAACTTCATGTTCGAAAGTGCGAACAAGTCTACCTTACAGAAACACAAGGAATCCAAAAAGCATAAGAAAGCATATGAACTTACCAAATCGAATGTTGACAGCGCACAATTTTTCAAACAGAAAGCGCCTAACGATGATGACCAAGTTGATTGTTGATGAAGCTCAGCTAAATAAGATAGACGACGAGTGGAGAAGTTTTCACCTAATTGCAGCTGACCTATCGGTAAGGAATACACAATTCCCCGGTATTGGAAATCATTACGTGAATTGAAAGATGGTTTGGGCGACCCTAAATTTGGTATCCTTTCAAATTTTATGACTTGTCTCACTTGCTTACGCTTTCGTCTGCATCTGTTGAAAAAATGTTTCCTCAACTTAACTGCCCAAAAAATAAAATTAACCATTCTTTAAAATCAGAAACTGTCAAAGACCGCTTCCTTGCCAACCAATGATTAGCAAGAAATAATGCAAAGTGTGCTACGTGGAATCCAGTAAAAAGTTTACAAACTGACCAAGAATTAAGTGGAGCCGCCTATCAAAGATACCTACACCGATTGAAACTATTGAAACAATCTAAGTCTCTTGGCTTTCATGCTGACCTGAATGACGAAAATGAAGAATAAACCTAAAATTGTATTGAAGATATGCATAAATTTCATATTTATTACTTATAGTAATATCTGGGGAATTTTTTTACGATCTGGGGAAATTTCAGGGGTCAGTCTGGGGATTTTGGAAAAAGTTGACTGGCAGCCCTGCTACAGGTGGTGGTTGCGATCAGCTGATGCGAACATCTTATGGTGAAAGAGTGCTTACTGAAATTGTGGTAAAATCTAAGGTTTGTCATTTACTAGTGGCTTCGATAGAACGATTACACTTGAGTGAATCTATGTCCTTGAGTCTTAGCTTTAATGCCGTTGCACCTCATTCTCCTGAGGTAAAGCTCGTTTTCACACAATCTTGTTTCTTTTTCTTTTAAAGTCAATTGACACTGTGGCTTATGATTTATTTATTTATTTTCAAATGAGATTACTCCCTAATGTGCATGCTAAGTATGGTTTAGTTTTATAGAAGCCAAAAATTCATTTTGTGATGAAGGCATTGACGAATATTTTCTCTTAAAGGCTATCCGGACTTGACTTCAATGTTTTAAATTTTTTCTCTCTTGCATTGGTATAATGCAGTTCAATATCTCTTGAAGCCGTTTTAAAAAAAATTTAGTATTAGAGATTATTTGAAAGTTCATTAATCATAGAGGATTATTTATCAAGTTGGGTTGTTTATAAGATTCCCAATATCATGGCAATATGTTCTACTAAATTAACCAAAAAAATTATTTTGTCAACACTTTGACTTTGACATGACTTACTAGTAATTACTGACAGGATTTTCATATTGCTGTTGACCAACCAGCAGTTATGAACTCAATTTTCATAAATACTTGGTGAAAACTAAATGATGGCATATCTCATTAATGTTTGAAATTACTAAAATTTACTTTTTAAATCAACTCTAATGTGAGTTAAATATTGAACTTTAATTTATCCTGCCAAAGTTATTGTGTTAGGGTTATGAGATATTGGCATACTTGAATTGGTATTGTAAGCTATTAACATGCAATATTCCTACAATTGCTGTTGACTAAAGGAGATCTACTACCCTGTATTTTACCTAATTTACCAAATTTTTCAAATCTCTGTTTTCACGTTTCTATTGCATCTAGAAGAACGAAAATGAAAACAGATCTGTAAAATTGAATCCTGAACACATTTTCTCCTATACAAATTTTCGATTTTTGCAATGGAAAAAAGTTATTGTGCAAACATAAGGAAAAATATATATGTATAATTGCGCAAAACTTTTCTCACTCTACAATTTTTAACGTAGAAGCGCCATTGTGGTCTCATTTGAGGAGAAAGGATTGTGGGAACCTCGTAAAAAGGATTTACTTGAATTTTGAACTAGAAAAAAGTTATTGTTACAATGTCCAATAATTGCGATTTTCTATTGCAAAAATCAAAAATTTTCATAGAAGCAAACATTTTCAGAATTCAATTTTACATATCTGTATTCATTTTTATTTACGGAGTTGCAATATAAATGTGTAAGCTGGGAATAGAGAGAGAATCTAGGATTTACCTGGGGAAGAAATTTTTGAAGAAATGTAACAATAAATTTCTTTCTAATTTAAAATTAAAAAAAATCCTTCCTTACAAGGTTTCCACAGTCCTTCCGCGTTGAATGAGACTACAATTGCACTTCTACATAAAAAATTGTAGAGTGAGAAAAGTTTTGCGCAAGTATATATATTTTTCCTCATGTTTGCACAATAACTTTTTTCCATTGCAAAAATCAAAAATTTGTATAGGAGAAAATGGGTTCAGAATTCAATATTACATATCTGTATTCATTTTCGTTCCTCTAGATGCAATAGAAACGTGAACAGTGAAATTTGAAAAATTCGGTAAATTAGGTAAAATACAGGGTAGTAGATCCCCTTGACATAAACACAACTGTTATCTCTTAGCTTACGCAACAATATTTGTGCATTTTTCTTATATTGCTAATTATATAGAATTGTCTCAGGCTTGTATAGAGAAATACTTTTTTGGATGAGCAAATTTAGCTGCAGGCTAGCTGTGCAAGGATTATCATAATTCTATTAACATTTTTTCTAATTCCACCAAGTCAAGTATAACTGTTTTGTGCTCTGACTTGTCTATTTTCAAACCTAAGAAGAGTTAAAAAAGAATCATTTTTATCAACAAAGCAATAGCACTTTTTTTAATTGCTGTTTTACCATTTACGAGTTGAAATTCATTGAATGCAAAAATGTTTCAATTAATCAACTTAATTTTAATTTCATGAATGAGCATACAATTACTTCAATTTTACAATGAAAACTGTAATCCCATTCTGCAAATTTGTTGCTACTATTGACAGTGCAACAGTCTGTAAGAAATTAATTTTTTAAAACATTATGAAATAAAAACTTCAAAACAGCAAAATGGAAATTTTTTCAATTTGGATGTTTATATTTCAGAATTATAATTTTATATTATAGATTAGGAATGTGTTTTTAAAAAAATTCAAGTGTTTTTTATTACTAGGATTTCTTTGATGTACAAAATTAATTTTGTGCCATACTTTTTTGATGAATGAAATAAGGAAAATTATTGGTCAAATTTTACTCCTATGCACACACAGAATTTAGAAATTTGGTTTCCTAGAATCACTAGAGGAACATATTTAAGGACGTTTTACATGAATGACATTTTGCTTGCTGATGCATAACTTTTGAGTTATTAAACATTGAAGTTATAATAAAGTCGTTTAAAAAAGTGAATAAATGGACACTTGAATTTGCTATAATACGGTATTGATGTAGCAATAGGTTAGGTAAAGTTAAGTTAAATAAACTAACCTAACCTAAATAAACCTGAAATAACTTAACTTTGTCATACCGAGGCTGATATTCTCCTGCCAAGAATCTGCATGTGTTCTAACAATGCAATGATTACGCATCCAATTATATAATGTTATTCCTACCTGAATGCTATTAATGTTAAATCTCAAAAGTTATGCATTAGCAAGCTAAATTCTCCAAAATACTGCAGTCCCATGCCAAGATTTCTATCCTTTAATCAAAGCAGCAATTAATGACGTTTGGCGGCAGCAGTGGGACAACATCAATGAGAACAAGTTGCGAAAATACGAGCATACCGTTCGAGCCTGGCCTTCCTCGAGCCACCGTAACCGACGACTCGAAGTCTTGCTGTGTCGCCCGAGAATCGGGCACATTTGCTTGATGCATAAATATTAAATATTAATCTTCAGCCCCTATGCGGCGACTGCTTAGTGCCGCTTATGGTGCGCCACGTGCTTGCAGAATGCCCGAGCCTTGCCAACTTCTGCTTGCAATATTATTCTGCGTTACCTAGAGGTAACCATGATGCGTTTTTAGAGGATGTGCTGGGAGACCCTCCTTGTGGCACCTTTATTTTCAACTCATTAATTGCTTTTCTTTCTGATGCTCATCTTATAGACAAAATATAGGTTGCTTGACAATATTGCACAGCCTTTATGAATCCGCGGCTCTTTGAGCTGAACTTTTCAACATTGGCTTTCCTGACTCATTGTCTGTTTAAACAGTTTTTATTTCTCCTATGTGAACTCTCCAGAAATAAACCACTTGATTGGACACAGTGAGCATTGAGATCTTTGGCGCGTTATAATCTTTACCACTGAAGCGCTAGAAACCTGGTTTTACTACTACTAGCAAGCAAAATATCATTTGTACAAAACATCTTTAAATGTGTTCTTTTATTGACTCTTGGGAACAAAATTATTTTAATCATAGAGTGCATTAACGTAAAATTTGACTAAATTATTTCAAATACATCTTTTCAACATGAATTGGCCATTGAGATGTTTCTTTCTGTTAACCAGTTAATTATGGAATTGGCATTCTGGCATAATATGACTTTATTTAGTATCTGGCAGAAATTTTTAGTATCATTTGTGAATTTTATTCAATTTTCTTTCAATTTCCATGTTCATTAATTATTTCCCTTGTAATAAGTTTTTCATACATATAAAAAGTGAGCTATCTTATTTATATCTATGCCATGGCTTTCAATAAAAATTATGTACTCATCACCTAAAAATGGTTATGCATTTTGTTTGATTATTTTAACTTGTAAATTTTTATATTTTATTTGTATTAGTTACCATCTTAGGTCATACTTGTACAAAGCAATCAGCTGTAACTTTTTAGCTGAGTTTATGCAAATTCTTTCCAGAGATTAAATATCAAATAACCTGTAACATTTTTGCTCATATTTGGAAACAAATAGGAATAGTAAGACTCTTTTCACAAAAAACTCCCCTCAACGGGATACAACTATTGTATCTATGGGAATTAGCACTCCCAGGGGGGCAATGTGAGGGCCCAAGCTAAAGGTTAGGTAGGCTTTTTTTTTATTAAAATAACATAGGTTTTTGTTTTGTTACGGGCCAACTTTTTTTCGGCTCACTGCTGTCCTGTTTTTTCAATACCTTCTACTGTCTTCTTCAACTTTGATCTTGTTTCATGAACTTCTTTCTCATCTTACTGTTTCTATGCCCTTTCTGCATAGATTCCACGTTCCCTTAACTCCATACTAAATGGTGCCTTCTTCCTTCCTCTCTTTAGATCTCATTTATTGAGGATAGGGAGGCTTAAACTAACTAATAATCTAATCTAATCTTCACAAAAAACTAAGGATTGGATTTGATCCACTTACTGTTTGTTACTGTACTTTGTAGAGTACATAAAAAATATAAAAAATGATGCGGAGTTGCTTAACTTGAATCTTCAGTGTTGAAGTGGTTTAATTTGAATCATATCTAAAGGTTGATTTTACATGAACTGTAACAAATTCCAATATTCAAATCAATCTGAAGTTCTGAAAAATGTTTTTCAGTTATTGAGCTGGTAAAATGTGAGCTAGAATGAACAAAAAGTTTCTGCATAGCTGGGCAGAGGTTCTGTTTATAATTCATAGTAACTTTCTAGTTACATTGAACAATCTACGGAAAAATACACGATTTAAAAAAAATTGAAATTTAATGATAAATAAACTATTGCGAGTTCAAAAACGAGCCCATGTCCAGTCATGCAGCAACTTTTTGCGCATTCAATGAGACCTAAATCATTGCTCTACAAAAATAACCTATGGAGGAAATAGCTCTTGAAAATATCCTATTATTTTCCCATTGTCCCCCCTTATCTTTGTAATTATTTCAAAAATGGGAAAAGTCTGGGTATGCGCCCTGTATTTATTGTAAAAATACATACACATGCCAAATTTCATAGATCTAGATCCCGTACAAGAAATGAAACGGCCATTTTTCTTGAGTGTGTCTGGACATTCCCCTTAAAAACACTCCATGTTCACAAATCAAACAGCTGATGCCATAACTTGAGCTGCTAACCTTCACAATATTGTGAATTGATGTTTTACTTGATTTTTTCTAATATTAAAAAAAATGTATTTTGAGATGCTTTACAGGAGTCTGAACTCAAAGGGCATCTATCAGGAAAATGTGAAATTGAGTAAATGTCTGAAAATGTATGATGGGTGGAAATTGTTCCAAATTTAATTTCAACTAGTTTCAAGTGTGAATATTATACAAAAAGTGGAATGAATTAATTTTACTCCCTAATTAGTGGTGTACAATGCTATTTATCTAGAGAAAGTGTTTGCCTTCAGCTTCTAGAACATGAATACCATGTATGTTCTTTAATTTTATCTTGTTGCATAAACGCTTTTCATAACTTGCTGTTTTTATACACAGGAGAATTTTCAGTGGGAATATTCCTTGTACAGAGACTACCGATTCTCTTAGCTCCAAGCTAAATGATCCCTTCTGATATTCTTCTCTTTGGAACACCTTTATTGTGGTTAAATTAACTCATAGTTTAAAATTTAATCAGCAGATATGAAGAAATTGCACAAATTCTTTGAAACTATGTTGAAGACTCTAATAAATGTCTTCAGTTATTTAGCTTGTTTCTCTTACTCATAGTTCAAATTTTTCTTGAGATTATGTGTTGGTAAAATCATAGAAACATTAACTGATGTAATCCAATAAGATATTATTTGCCTGGTACTTTTTTCAAGATTAGCTGAAGTGTTGAATACACTTTTGCAAATATTTAAATCAAATGAATTGATGGCTTTTCTTTGCTACTTTTACATTTGACTCTCTAAATTTTTATTCTATACTATGGGTAGGCCAGCAAATTTTATGTGATGTCAGAATTTTCTGCTGCTGTTTTAAAATGGATGAACAATGTCAGAATATTTATCAGAATTTTTAATAAACTTTTATTTTTGTTTTCAGTTGTTATTCTATGAAAAGGATAGGAAAGCCTGTTTGCCATGGTGTTGTCACAATTTTTTCTAGCTGTGTTAATTTAGGAACCAAATAAATACAATTATGGATCTTGAAGATTCTCTTTTAGTTTGTAAGCAAGAAATTCATGGGGTTATTGCAGGCACTATGCAGCCCCAACCATCTTCTATAGAAATAGATAGTCAAGATAATGAGTTATCAGCTGAGAATGAGGAAACAAACAAGACATTTTTGACCAAACCAGAAATTGAAGCCCCAGGTGATCCTCCATCCAATAGTGCCTGTGAAACTGCCATTAATATTGATGAGCCAGAAACAGGCAAACTTCTGCCCAACTCCAGCAATCCGACCTTATTTGATGGTCAGTCTGAAAGCTCAGCTCAAGATGGTGATGACCTTGCGAGCACCATAGATTGCTCTGTTGATGATGCCCTTGATGAGAGGTGAGA
Organism: Platorchestia sp. MABIK; assembly: GCA_014220935.1. Lineage (NCBI taxonomy): Eukaryota > Metazoa > Arthropoda > Malacostraca > Amphipoda > Talitridae > Platorchestia > Platorchestia sp. MABIK. The sequence continues at coordinate 246,412 of JACJUY010000185.1, read as the reverse complement.
AAATTGTCTTTTGACCATTTGATCGTTGTAGAGAGGAGGGCCCAAACTAACATAATTTTGTCTAATATAATCTAATCTTACAGATGTAGAGGAGCAGATGAATTGATGATAATGCATGGAGGAAAATAGGGTGACTACTATAATAGAATTTTCAGTCTTATGTTAGAAATGTGTATGAAAATTCCATCAATACATTTATGAGGCCTACATTTCAAATGGTTTTTGTAATCAAATGTAAAATTTGTTTGCAACTTTCTCCTGGTGTGGCAAAAATAACTTCTCATATAGGTCATATTGAGGGCCCCAAAGTAGGTAGAGAGATGTGGTTTTGTCTGTTAGAGAGCTTATGTAATAAAGGTTTCAGTCATAACTATGTTGTTAGGTGAGCATTGTGGTCTTGTAGTGAACACTTTTTCCAAAATATGTAAATTTATGATTGTAACATGTAAGGCCTTTAATTTGCAGTTCATGTTATGTACTTAAACCAGAAAACAGTTTTGCTGTTGGTTCAAACATTAAGATCAATGTTATCTGTATTACAGCAAAAGTTACTCATATGCCATAAAAAATTATTGCAGTAAGGACTTCAATTAAGCTATCTCCAGCAATTTCATCACAGGAGTATGTCTGAGCTTGTTTGCTCTCAGAAAGTATTGTCTGCCATTTCACATACTGACATTCATTTACATTTCCCCCCTCTCAAAAAAGGTAAAGAATAGTGTCAAACAGACTAGAAAAGAATTACAAATGGCAGATATGGGATCCTCAGTTGTGTTTACTACTGGCATTGTTTGAGGGTTGTGATGAAGCTCATTTTTACCAATCTGCTGCAGTGAACAAATGAAATTTCTGCTACTAAACTGAAAACTGCTGCTGTTTGTTCAATGGTGTCATTGGCTGTTACTTTTTTCAAGACGGATGGAGTCACAGTTGTTGTTAACTCAAACCAATACTGTAAAATGTTGGAGAATTTTATGTGCCCGAACAGTAAAGGTTGTGGAGAAGAACACAACTTGGAGGACTTCTACATCCAAAACGATTGAACAGTGACCCACACAACACTTAGCAGGAGATTTTCCCAGATCCAGTGGTCTCAAGGAAGGCAATTCCCTGGTCAACATACTAGTTTCCCAATTCACATAGTTTCTGTGGCTTTTTCCTGTGGAGTTCCCTCAAGGATGAGGTTTTTGCAATTCTTTCTCATTCCTTGGATCAGCTGAAGGAAACCTTTTATGAAGGAATTACAAAAAATATGTTTGTGAGAACAATGGAAAACTTCCAAGAATAGTCCCAAATGTGTATTGGCCATTAGGGCCACCATCAAGGTATAATTTTTAAATCTTGAGAAGTTAAAAACTCTTTTGTGTCTACATTTGAGGATTGGAAAGGTTTGCTGGAACTCTCTTGGGATTTTTTTAATCCTTTTTAAAAATGTTGGAGTTATTTCTGCCTCACTTTGTGTCTTTGCAAAAGTCCATCTATAAGAAATTACTCGGTTAAAAAAGCTATCATATCTCTCTTTTTGCTACTGCCTCTCCATGGTAGTTCTTTTTCTTCATAAATTCAAAGTCATTTTCAGTTAAATATTTTCAAGTAAATAGTACAAAAAATTAGGAAATTGTCTTTGAATTATTCTTTTATAACAACTGTTATCAATGATATCTTGAGTCTAATAATTTATCTCAAATTTTCATAGTATTTGAGTTAATCATTTGGTTGCATTGGTATTAGATATAAAGTTACTGAGTTTGCTCAACTTCTACTGGTAATCACCCTTTTTTAATGTCATTTCACGCTATGAGAGTGTTTATTTTCCTCTGAATTGTGTTATGCTTTCTTTTTGCATGACATGGACTTGCATGATGCTTGAAGAATGCATCTCATTTAGGAAATTTAGTAGGGATGTTTTCTAAGTTTTCCTTATATTTCCAGCTGTATGGGTTTGGAGGGGACGCTAGAGCGAGGCTTCTCTCTCCAGGAGGCGGCACCTTGTGACACTGAGAGGTCCCTGCAGTACAGCCAGATGAGGGAGGGCTACACTCATGAGCAGGCTTTCTTCAAGAGATATGAGCCTGCTCTGAAGCATCTCATTCCTGTGAGGAATGAAAAAAAGTCAGTGTACTAGATAAATGTTTTTTTTCCTGAGGTGTGCAGTAGGCTTTTATTTGTCAAACAATGGTAGAGCTATCTATTCATTGTAAACTACTGGGAAAAATTAAATTGATATTTTTGTCAGTAATATTGTTTTGAAAGAATCGTTAAATCTCTGTGGTCAATAATATTTATGTTTGTTCATAGCTTCTCTTTGTTAAATTTTAAACAGTATGCTTAATGTATAGCATATGCTTTGCATTCATCATGAAGCACATTCCTACATCACAAGAATAAATATTATGCGTGCATTCTACTTTTTATGCCGCAAATTTCTCTATTTCAATACAGTTGATCATTATTATCCATTTCATTAAAATTTGGGCTTTAAGCTTAATAATGCTTCTAACATCTGTGAGAAAACAATTACATTAAAAAAAATTTTAAAGCTTTTTCTAATTTTGATATTGATGAAGTTTGGTGTTGAAAAATAGCTCACTCCTGTTCATTAAATGATTCAAAATGAATGTCTAATTCTTCCGGAATTAAGCTAAACTTCAGTCTAATTTTAAATATGCAGTTCTTGCTTGCATCTTCACTCAAAATGGTGAATGATTAAAATAATTTTTCATCCTCCCTCCCTAAAAGAGTTATGTATTTGATCAGTCTTAGTGTACATTAAGTTGAGTGTTCCAGAGTGAATGGAATTGCACATGTAGAACAAGGTTTTCTTAGGATGCCCCTAGAAGTTACTGAAGTTAGTTGAGCTCCACACATTATTTAATCTTAACATTCCTATTGCAAAAATTTCAAGCAAAGATTTTACTAATGCATTGCTTGGGTTGATAAAGTTTTGAAATTTTTTAAAAGATAAACCTCATCTGTGTCTGTCAGTAAATCACTTTTCATTCTTCCTAAAAGTGCACAAGTTGAACAGTGCTCTTCATCATAGATTGTTGAGATAGACGTGAGCCTCAAAGATTTTTGTCTCTTATGTATTGTAGGATGTATCAGCCTGTGAGCAAAGTTTTCTGAGTTTTGATCATTTTGCATGATCAAAAGTTGCTTGTGAAGTGCTGCATAATTTTTCATACTCTCATCAATGGGTGATAATTATAGAAATGAAACTTTTCAAACTGTATGGTTTTCTCAATTTGAATAAGATTGTCTTGAAGTTTCATGTATGTGCAGGAGTACTGCATACCCAATTATAAGTGTTGATTTTTCATATGTGATGCCACCAGAAAAGAATATTTTGAAAGATTCAAAAGAATCATTTGGAGTAGATAATTTTCTATGAATTCTGCTAAACATAAAACTAAATTTACTAGAAAATTTAAATTAAACTGTGGATAGTGTAAACAAAATTGTAAATGTGAATTGAATAAGTTGACTAGAGGCTGTTGTGTGAGATGAAAAACCCTCAACAAAAGTGTGTGTGCACTGCTTGTGGAAGTAGTTTGTATATTATTGAATTTTTTTCTTATACCAGCAATAGCATAAAGAGCTACGAATTTGTGATTGAATATAGAAACATTTAAGGAAACAAATATTGGAAAGAGCAAATGACCAGCAAACCCCATTCCTACTAATACCTGCAATTTGTCAGTGTGGACCGGGGAAATGAAGTAACCTTATGTGATTTGTTTATTTTGTAAATGTGAAGGACAACTTCATGATTACCAATCTTGCTAAACATGTTAAAGATGCGCGTTAACCTATCCTGTACATGCAGCGACCCCCGCGAGATGCCAGTGGACAAGACAGGCATGGTGAGCTACACGATGTTCTCATGGATGACTTCCCTCATGTGGAAGGCGTACAAAAGCGGCCTCCAACCTGACGACGTGCCTTTGTGCTCCAAGTACGACATGTGCGACTACAATGCACAGAGGTGGGCCTTGCTTGGTCTTCAGTGTTGTGTGTACATACGGGCATTGAGGTCTTCACGGTGTTCTGTGTATAGGCAATGAAGAGGGAAGAGTTGAAGAGTGTTCACGGTGTTTTGTGTATGGGCAATGAAGAGGGAAGAGTGGAAGAGTGTTCATGGTGTTTTGTATATAGGCATTGAAGAGAGAAGAGTTGAAGAGTCTTCACAGTGTTGTGTGTGTATAGACATTGAAGAGGGAAGAATTGAAGAATCTCCGTCGTATTTTGTGTATAGGCATTGAAGAGGAAATAAGCATATGTGTAACATGCTTCATAGCTCAAAGATTGACTGTACTGATGCACCTCTGTTGGAGCAGGCTGGGCGAGCTGTGGTCAGATGAGGTGCGGAGAGTGGGCGAGGCAGACGCCTCCCTGCAGCGCGTGGCCTGGCGTTTCATCAAGACCCGTGTCTACTTTGGGCTCTTCCTCTTCATTGTGACTTTGCTGTTGGGCTTCGCTGGCCCGGTGTGTGTTATTGTGTTGTTAAATTCCGTGATTAGCCTCCGCAGCTATAGAACTGGTAGATGTCTTGTTCCTCTATAAATAGTTGTCATTCTTGCTCACAGGTCTGCTGTTGATACAAATGTTTCTTCAAAGTTGCTTTACACCTCTAGAATTTTGAGATTAACTTTATTTGCCTACAAGTAAAAATTTGGCAATTTTTTAAAGCTAATTCTTCTAAAAAAAAAATTTTTGATATGAATTAGTCAGTCTAGTAACCCACTTATGCTAGATGCCTCTATACCGTGCTTACCGTTATGCTAGACGCCCCTATGTCCTGCTTACTATTAGGCTAGACGCCCCCTATACTGTGCTTACATTACGCTAGACACCCCTATACCGTGCTTACTATTACGCTAGACACCCCTATACCGTGCTTACTATTACGCTAGACGCCCCTATACCGTGCTTACTATTACGCTAGACGCCCCTATACCGTGCTTACTATTACGCTAGACGCTCCTATGCCGTGCTTACTATTATGCTAGACGCCCCTATGCCGTGCTTACTATTATGCTAGACGCCCCCTATGCCGTGCTTACTATTATGCTTGACACCCCTATGCCTTGTTTACTATTATGCTAAACGCCCTATACTGTGCTTACCATTATGCTAGACGCCTCTATACCACGCACCATTACGCCAACATCCCTATACTGTAATTAGGATAATGAAACTTGAACTAACTTAGAGTCTGATCTTAAATCTAATTAAGATTACATTAGACGCCTCTATACCGTGCCTTGTCATTCTCTATTTCCGTTGACTTCATCAGTCTAACTGTTGCTATGTGTTAGGCCATCGCCAAGACATGTCGACTAGTGCCTTTGTAATTTAATAGGAGGGAAAATAATCCTTCCCTAGAATGAACTGAGCTTGCGTATCACAGATACTTGTGAAACATACTTCCATCACGAACTTTAAAATTTTTGTTAGTTTGTTTTGTCAGCTCAAAAATTCAAAGCTTTACCTCAAAGCTTGTAATTAGCTCAAAGCTTGTAGTCAACTCGAAAACTTCAAAGCTTGAAATTAGCTCAAAGCTTGTAGTCAACTCGAAAACTTCAAAGCTTGAAATTAGCTCAAAGCTTTTAGCTCAGCTCGAAATTTCGCCACTTAGCCGCAGCCACCTCTGAAGAAAATTGGAAGTTATCGCCTGAACTGAAGAGTTTGAAAAACCCTCGCCTTAATAAATAATCAGTCAGCAAGTGACTTCTCTTTTATCCCTGAAGATCAGGAAGATTCCTGTGCAATATTAAGCCTAAGAAAATACCGCCCCTCAGGAATCCCTAAGACAGGGACGTAATAAAAAAGGTGACGCCCGAACAGGACTCGCCAAAAAATAACTATCAACTGGCGTCCAAAAAAGGACTCGCCTGCAAAATATCTATCAATTGGCGCCCAAACAGGGACTCGCCTACGAAATAACTAACACTATGCAATGCTTCCTGAGTTATAATACAGAACTTATTTGCTGGCAGACTGTATTCATGCGGTACCTGATTGAGTGGCTGGGCAGTGATGACTCCATACCTACTGGGTTGTGCTGGGTGCTCGGCCTCGTGCTGTGCGAGACAACCCGTGTCCTCACCTTCGGCCTCGTCTGGGCGGTCAACTACAGGTGAGCTGCCTGTGCTGTTCTCCTTGTCCTGCGATGTTGTCACAACCGAGTGATGTCCTGAGCTAACGGTTAGGTAGATCTTCCTTGTGTGGAAATAGAAATGTTTTCTGTTGTGTTGAGGACCATTTTTTTTTATTCATTGCTGTCCTGTTTTTTGTCACTTACTACTTTCTTCTTCAACTTTTGTCTTGTGTCATGAACTTCTTCATCAGCTTACTGTATCTATGCCCCTTGTGTATAGATTCTGCATTCCGTTAACTCCCTACTAAATGGTGACTTCATTCTTTCTTTCTATGGAACGTCTTTGTTGCGGTTAGGGAGGCTTAAACTAACATCTAATCTAATCTGCTGTCTCAATCAGTGGTCCCTCAGAGAATTTCCATATTGTGAGTGATCAAAAATTGTTAAATATACCTGCTAAGACACCCTGAAAATGTGTGGGTGGCAGTGAGCGATTGTGGGTTATGGGACTGGAAGGAAATCTGGTTCTCACTAATTGAGTATGGACAACTTCTTGATCGAATGAATAGGCCTTGGTATATAGATAAATAAATTGATAGATATACGTGTTGGAAATAAACTAAAAACATGTTTCTGCCAATTTTTTGTTCATTTTGATGTTGAAGATTGAAATTGAGTTTGATTTGACTTGAATATCAAACTTCAGATTAGCTCACCACAGTTAAAGTGTTAAATTTAAAGCCCTTGCCTCTTTACATCAGTGTTAACGTCTTCCACTTGATGCTTGCTAGCACCGGGGTTGTGCTGCTACTTGAATTGATCAGTGTCTACATAACTTTTATTTTCTCATCAATTCCTCGTAATTGCCTATACTGACAAACATCGGTTTGTCAGTATCCTAATTTTTGTGGCCATCCAGGTTACCTAGCAAATTGTTTAGTGAGTGAAATGCGTATCTCGAATTGGAATGTTGGTCTTCTTATTTTATTGGAATGCTGTTTCTGACTAAGAACGATTTTTGTAGTTCTCAATATCAAGTCTGGCAAATGTAGTGTGGGCTCGAGATGAAATGATGAAAACTGCTTTAATATCCAATTATAAATAGATTTTTGTTGTATCTAACGTCTCCTGTCACTAAGATCTTGGGTGTTTTCTTATAACTGGACGAATTTTACAGTGCCGCACACATACACAGCAGAATCATTCTTTTAAGTATTGTAATTTTCAGAGCAATGCCTCATCACGTCTATCAAGACAGAACAGACCACCATCATGTGGAATTTCTGGTATTACTCTTAATTTAGATGTATTAGCACTCTTAGGGGTGAAATGTGCGAGGGCCCAGCTGAGAGTTAGGTAAGCCGTCTTTTCGTTGAAATAAAATGTTATTTGTTGTTTTAAGGACCACCTTTTTTTGTGTTTACTGCTATCCTGTTTTTCAGGATATCAGTAAAGGTTTCAGGTTTTTATTCTTCAACTTTGATCTTGTTTCATAAACTTCTTTCTCAACCTACTGTTTCTATGCCTCTTCTGCATGGATTCTGCGTTCCCTTATCTCCATACTAAGTGGTGTTCTCCTCCTTGCTCTCTTTGAAACACTTTTTTTCAGCGGTTAGGGAGGCTCAAACTAACATTTAATTTAATCTTAATTTAGATGTGTTTTTTTTTTGTTCCTGACCCAAAACTGAACTGGGGCGTTCTGGAACGTATTCTGTATGCCCTAACTCGTTATATTGTTTAGTCTTGAGAATGTTACTGGCAGATAGATGCACTGAAATGCGTTTCTTTACCAAGTGGGGCCAGTTTTGTGGAAGGGCTTTTTATCTGGTCACTTCCACAGATGACCGAGAATTGGAAAATGCAGTATCTAAAGGTGCTCTGTACCAGTTCTTTCTGTGCCTAACTTGACTCTGTGTACCAGAATAAAAGTGTACCTTAAATACAGAAGTACGATGAAGATTTGGAAGCCAACTCTTGTTTGCAGCCAGGTGTAAGGCTTCAAGTGTGAAAGGTGTACATGAAAGTGAAGCGATGAATATGATAATTACACATCCATTGTAATAGAGCAATTGAACATCCAGTTTTTTAACGGAGTAAGCATGAGCATGTAAAAGAGAGATCCTTATGAGTTGATGTCTGAGCAGTATGGATAGAACCTGTGGTATGCCAGATGTGTTGAATGTAACTAGCATGAGCTATTTTGCAGGGTTGGCTGAAAAATGCAACTTGACCGATGGTAAAACGATGAAAAATTTTCTTGTGAAGTGCGTAGATTAAAGGAGAGTGACCTTGAACAGTCAGTCACTTAGAAATAATCGATGATGTACAATACATTATGGTTAACTTCTGACAAGGTTGCTCTCTCATTGATGCTGTCATGGTTGATGTTGCATAGAATGACCTGTGTAATTCCTTTAGATGAGTCTGCTGCGGAGACCAAAACTTAGGGGAACCAACCTGTTGTGTGTGTGTGGTGTACTTCAAAGGGAATTGTGGGCATGACTGCCGTTGGCCCTTGCTTTCAAATTCAAGGCCATCACTTAATTATCTGCCCCAAAGGGATTCAAGTTCCCTTGTTTATTAAATGTAAAATAATGTCTAGGGGTTTTAGTACTTCGTTGATGATCAACTTAACGTAGATGTCTAAGTCCATTTCAATGAAAAGACGTCTAAAAGCATTGTTGTCAATCATTATCTGAAGTTGATATTGGCGTTACTGAGCTCAGCCGTTAGTTATGTAGGCTTTTGTTTGAGATTAAACCATGACATAGCGGAATTTCAATCAGTTTATAAGCTTGATGTTGTTACTGCAAGTACGTCTGACCTGAAAATAAAGCAAATGATAGCAACAACATGGGGCTTTTCAGTAGTTCAGTCTCAGTGTTGTACGAGCCATTTCACCCCTAATTGGCATGTGTGTTTAATGCGTATACACCATTCATAGGGCTTATAATAACGTTCATAAAATCAAGTTTACAAATAAGTTTTTTGAAAGCAGTAGCAACATTTGAGAATTAGGGCAATATTACCTTCTCTTTACTAACCATCGCTAAGTTGCTCAGAGTGAGGAACGAGAGAAGCGAGTGTTGAAAAAAAGCTAAAAATTTTCATGCAGACCTTTGTAAACGAAATTTGGAATGCAACATTCCTACCATTTTATGAGATGGAAATAATACACTTCTCCTCTAGAGTATGCCTGGAGACAGCGCGATGTTGATTGGTATTTTGGTGCGCAGGACTGGTGTGCGGCTGCGCGCGGCTTGCCTCGGACTGGTGTACAAGAAGCTCATGAGGCTGCCATCGCTGGGGAACAAGGGGGTCGGGGAGGTGAGGGGAATGTTTGTACAGGAACAAGAAAGTTGGGGAGGCGAGGGAGTAGTAGAGGAAGTGCAAGTGAAGGAACAAGAGGGTCGGGGAGGTGAGGGAGCAAAGGAAAGAGTATTGGTGAAGGAACAAGGGGGGCGGGCTGGTGAAGGAACACGGCGGTCGGGGAGGTGAGTGGGCAGAGGAAAGAGTGTTGGTAAAAGAACAAGTGGGGTTAGGGAGGTGAGGGGCAGTGGGAGGAGTGCATGGAACTGACGCATTCGAGATATTGCGTTGAAGTTTGAAAAAATAAAGCATTGTGTTGGAATAGACTCGTATTGAGAATATTTGAGAGGAGCAGAGCTAAGTGTGGGTGAGAAGAACAGGGATGAGAAAATGAGGAGGTGCTGTTGAGAGTAGTTAAAATAAGTTAAACACGTGCGACAGGGAAGAGAGAAGCATGAAATTTAAGCTGAGAGCCTTCTGGATAGACAGCGTTTATGTTTTTCTCTGCTGTTGTTGGATTACTCTCTTTGTGGAATTCATACAACATGCAATGACGCATTTGATTCACTATGAAACTTTTATCTTCCATGGGCTATAGATGTGTTTAAATTATAAACTGGAGTAAATTCAAATATAAAGTTTAACTGAATATCTAACATCTGATCTGATCTTGGAAACAGCTATTTGAACTTATTCATGTTTTAAAGTTTGGTTCAAGAGAAGAGGACATAAATTTCTGATACCCCTAAATAAAATCAGTTACTTCATTCAGATCATCTACTACTAAAATCAATGCATGCTTGCAGATGATCAACCTTTTCGCAAACGACGGCCAGCGTATCTTCGACTTCGTGGTGCTGGGGGTGTTGATCGTTGGGGGGCCCGTTGTGGGGGTGGGGGGCGTAGCCTACATCCTCTGGCTGCTGGGGCCTCACGCCCTCTTCGGCATGCTGGCCTTCCTCCTCTTCTACCCCCTGCAGGTGACCCAACAGCGAACCCTCTCAGTGTCTTCAGTGGTCTATTGTTGCAACTATTGTTTCTGTGGGAATTGCCTCTCCCAGGGGGAATGTGTGAGGGCCCGAGCTGAGAGTTAGGTAAGCCTTCTTTTTGTTGAAATGAAATGTTTTTTGTTATGTTAAGGACCTTTTTTTTCGGTTCACTGCTGTCCTGTTTTTCAGCACCTACTGCTTTCTTGTTCAACTGTTATCATGTTTCATAACCGTCCTTCTTAATTTTCTGTTTCTATGTGCACGTGATCCTGTGGGAGAACACTCATTGTGCAAATATTCTGCATTCCCTTAACTCCATACTAAATGGTGCCTTCATCCTTCCTTTTTTTGAAAATCTTTTTTTATTGTGGTAAGGGAGGCTGAAACTAATTTATATTTAATAAATCACCTTGGATATTTACCCTATGTTTTTCGCTAGTAGTTTATCCAATGCTCAACTTTAATATTTGTGACGTCGTTGGCTGACATGTCGGGACTTGTCATATTAGACATTAGATCCCGCAGAGAATGTGCAAAACTATCAGTAATGGTCAATATTGTTGGGGAAACCTGCTTAGGATCTTCATTGTTTTATCCTAAACGAGTTGTTCGTGATTTCAGTACGGCATCTCGCGCATTACCGGCGCATTGCGGAGGCGCACCGTGCGCGTCACCGACGAGCGTGTGCGGCTGGTCAACGAGTTGCTGGTGTGCATAAAGCTCATCAAGATGTATGCGTGGGAGGACAGCTTCGCTGGGAACATCGCAGGTGAGGAAGCTGTGTGTATTGCTGGTGTGCTTGACGGAAACCAACTTCACTGCTGAGGAGAGTATATGTAGAAATCTGTGCATAGCTGGGCGTTATCGCGATAAATTATCGCGATAACGATTTCGGGTTATCGGTTATCCGATAATTTTTTTTCCCGAGTTATCGATTTATCGGTATCGCCGATACTTTTGGTTCCAAACTATCGATAATCG
>JACJUY010000185.1:169151-234048 GCA_014220935.1 Platorchestia sp. MABIK | reverse complement strand
GATTTATCGGTTATCGATTATCGGCGATAAATTTTTCGCCAATTATCGATTATCGGTTATCGCCGATAAGGTTTTCGTTATCGATTTATCGGTTATCGCGATAACGTTTTTTCGTTATCGTGCCCACCACTGAATCTGTGATTGTGATAGTTTATTTCGCCTTAACTTCTACTCTGGTGAATGTGTGTCAGACAAAATGGGGCTTTGGTAGCAACCCGAGAAAGGACCTTGTTCTATTTCATGTTGTCATAATCTTTTTATAGATAAAGAACTGTTTTACTAGATGCATCTTCGTATGATATATCACATCGTTGATGCAATATTGCTGATCTTAAGAAGCTTCTTGGCTGATATACAGAGCAGGTATGAGTTGATTGAATAGATAAGCTGCTCTGAAATGTTAACTCCTAGCAGTTGATATTTCAGTCATCGTTGTCCCATACCTTTGTTAAGTAGGGAAGATGTGACTGGAACTGTAACTGATTGTTTGGCTGTGGAACAAGTTTTCTCGGCTTGAGTGACTGGATCAAGAATCCCATACCAAGTTGGAAAATTTTGAGGCCAGAAAAAAAAACAGTCGGGCACCTTTATGTATGGAAGTGAAGCAGCTCATCGTGTGCAGAGGTGCGGGAGCGAGAGCGCGTGCTGCTCGAGAAGAGCGCCTACCTTCAGAGCGTGAGCCTCGCTATGGCCCCTACAGTGCCTGTCATCGCCGCCATCGTCACCTTCTGCGCCCACATCGCTGCCGGCAACAACCTCACGCCTGCTCAGGTACTGACAGTGTTCATTTCGAACTGCCTTTACTCAGTAATGGCAAAATTGTTTTGTTTTAGAACAAATAGTGTGTAAATTTCCTTAAATTATCATTCATGAAATCCAATACGGAGTGAAATTTTCATCGTAGCATGTAGAATATAAGAACGATGCAAGTGGTTTCAAAATGTCCTTCAATAAGGACGTTGGTCGATTAAGGGTTTAGTTTGTCTGGTCTTTTTGGCGAGTGATAATTACTGGCTGTCTGTGGACATCGCCTCATCCTGAGGCAGATATTAGTAACGGAGCTATAGGACTGTTGGGTCATCGTGACAAGTGTCGATTTTGTTTGCTGTAGGGCTGTGAAGTTATCTTGGCAAAGTCAATTTTGCTTACTATAGGACTACATGGTCTTCGTGTCCAGTCATAATTTTGGTTGCTATAGGAACGTACGGTCTCCATGGAAAATTTTAATTACTGACTGCCTTAATGTTAATTGCTGAAAAATGTTAATTACGACCTTAGTATTATGGAAAATGTTAATATTGAGTGGTTTTAAGTCTACTTAGTCCTTTAGGAAATGTTAATTATAGACTGTCTTAACTCTGCGAATTTGATTAAGGAAATATTAATGACAAGCTTCCTATTTTTCATTAGGGCGATTACTAATGGGCGATAGCGATTACTTTAAAGACTGCTTTATTCGAATCATTGCGCACATTTCTGGCATTGTTACCTCTATGTCTATGGTATCGTACCCTATTCATTAATGGAGGTAGAATCAAGTGATAACATACCATGTTTTGAATGCTTCTTCTGATTTTTTTGAATTGATTTAGATCACAAAAATTCTAACTGTAGCCACAATGGCTAACTGTAGCCATTGGCATCTTTCGGTGGACGTGTAGCTTTGTGATCAGATGTCCTTGATTATTGCTGTTGATGCCAGTAGTGCTGATAAGAGCTTACATGGAACTGCATTTCGTATTTGCTGACAAGTTGCACGCTTGTATTTTTTTAAGCAGGCCTTATCGGGTCGGTACTTCAGTAGGACCTGGTTTTTCTATGTTTTAAATCTTTGCCTGTATATTGCTTCGTGAAAGCGAAGAGGTCCACATTTGCTAGTAGCTGGCGACCCCGGTGGAAAAGCGACCACAAACAATAATAATAAAATTTGCCTGTATAGCTAAGCATGTTCAAAAAGTTGAAGCTAGTACCTTCACGATGTTAGAAATTTTGTGGTGCTAGCCCTTTTATGGTACTTGTTTCGTCACAGAATTCGTACCCCTATGATGTGGGTGCATGATCTTACCAACAAGTAAATTTTTGATGGATTTGTGTGAAACTGTCCACAGTGACTCCAATTTGTTCCAGTAGTGTAGGTAAATTTTGTTTGTAAAATAAATACTTGAAGCAAGTAAGTAACTCAGTTGTTGTTGCCATCACTGCATTATTCAATATGTCTGGTAGCAGCGACTGTTGTGTTCATTCTTGTTCAGTAACTATGGTCACTAATCAAGGTCGTCAAGATTGTTCTGAGTTTACATTTTCTCCAGGGTTGCAATTTAAGTTCTGCTCTGTTCACTTGAGACTAGACGTCGTCGGCTACATGTGTTGTGGGTTTCTTCATGAGCTTAAGGTGTCATTTTGATGTTTTTGCAAAGCTATTTGAGCCAAATGCATACCCGAGCATGCAAGAAAATGTAAAATACATTTTTCTGTTTTAGATTCAATTCAAGATACATACATTTCGACTCTGACTTTTCCAAGATTTTGTGTTAGTCAGATTAAATTGATGAGTTCCAATAGTTTAAAATTTTGGTGCTTATTCTACATTTTTAACTGTTGTGTGAGACAGTGGTAACTTATCTGACTATATTCGTATTTTGGCATAGTTATCTCCTCTGCAGACTACACATGTAATTCGGAATGAAATTCCCATAACTGCCAACACATGTTAGGTAACTATTATGGGAGAAAAGAGTATTCCTGCACGCATGGGTAGAAGTGGTGAGCTATTTCAGCATGTAGGAGAGTTGAGTGTAGAGAATGCGTGCGTGTGGTAGAGAAAAGCGGGTCTGCTACAGAACACACCTGAGAGTACTTGACATGGGTGGGTTCTCTGGAATCCTGGTTTAGGCGAGTGTTGATTGGTGCTCTGGAAGCAACTTTGATTGTCAGTTGGTGCTTTGGAACTAACTTCTATTGAGTGTCGGTTGGTGAACTGGAACCAACTTTGACTGAGTGTCGGTTGGTGCACTGGAGCCAACTTTGACTGAGTGTCAGTTGGTGCTCTGGAATCAACTTCTATTGAGTGTCGGTTGGTGCACTGGAACCAACTTTGACTGAGTGTCGGTTGGTGCACTGGAACCAACTTTGACTGAGTGTCGGTTGGTGCACTGGAACCAACTTTGACTGAGTGTCGGTTGGTGCACTGGAACCAACTTTGACTGAGTGTCGGTTGGTGCACTGGAATCAACTTTGACTGAGTGTCGGTTGGTGCACTGGAACTACGTTCAGCGGGTGAATGTTGGTTGGTACACTGGAACCACCCACAGCGTGTGAGTGTCGGTTAGTGCACTGGAACCACCAACTCCAGGCGGTGAGTGTTGGTAGGTTCACTTGATGAGCTACCAAGCAGGGCTTATCACTGCACACATCTGGGTGTATCAGGCATACCCAGTGGTGGTGGTGTTCACGACGGCTATCAGGAAGGGTCTCGCCCATCTCCCGCATGCCCACCTCCTCTGGGAAGGTCGCACAGCGCTCCGCCGGATACAAGTACAAGTCATCTCATGCTTGTCTCGTTGGCTCGCGAGGCTGCGTGGTCTTGCTCGGTGGTCGCGCTTTTTTGAGCATTTTTAAAATTCATATTTGCTTGTGCTAGAATTGTATTGTCTCTACTACTCCCATGGTATCTATTACTCGCATTGTGTTGTATCTACTACTCGCAGGTATTAGATCCACAACTCGCATTGTATTGTATCCACTACATGCAGGTATTGTATCTACTACTCGCTCATAATTCTCAGAGGGTAGACAATCTAATAACTTGATATTTTTTGCTTATTTTTGTCATTACGTGCATACTTTGGTGACGTTTTTCCTGCTTTTTAATATGCCTGACATTTTTTTAAAGTGTGCCTCTCAATAAACTGGCCAGTTCAGCAGATTTAGTGATGGTAGCCCATGGCATCAGAGCACCAATAACTGGACGTTTCTGAAAATTGAACAGACTAGTCATTTTTATTGATGTTTATAACCGTAATTAAAATAACCCATGCAGAAAAGCTGCAATTTTAGAAAAATCTAGTGTTACTCTGATTCAATTCAGAAACGGAAAAATGTACCAGTTTCGACTGTTAAATCAAACTTCCTAACATATGTTAATTCAATCCTAGGCATTTCTGTTATTTTGACTACCCTCTGTATGCAGGTGTTTACCTATATCATAAATGTAATTGTATTTGTTTTTATTCTGTAGCCCTTTATAGAGCTGCTTACAACGGCATTATTTACGCTTTCTCGTGTCATTTGTTACAATGATGGTGTTTATTTCTAGATATTACAAGTATTTTCCAGTTGTTGAAATTTGTCATTACCACTTTTTATCAGCAACTATGTATTGAAACTGGATTTGTTTTGTTTATGTCGTGGCTGGTGTGTATCATCTGGGGAAAAAGGGTCTTTTTGGTGTCTGGTATTTCTTGAAGCGAGGTCAGATTCCTAAACTCATCATGATTAAGAACATATGCTTTTTCTTCACTTATTTGTTCAGTGTGTATTTGGTGGTCTTTGGAGTCGTTTTTAGCAACTTTTGTGGATTCAAATGCATTGGTTCAAGGAATCTAGTAAGAGTTTTTGGTCTAATGTAGAGTGTGACCTAATTGTTACGGAGGTGCTCACGATGTTGACCTCGTACACACACGAGTGGTGAACTTTTTGTTTCCGTTCGTTTCTTTCCATTTGTGAGTTCATTGCTTTCGCCTATTGTATCACAGTCTTTAGCCAGGTTTATTGCGTTCCATCAGTCCAATTGGTTGAAAAATTAGCTGCAAAAACTCATCAACGTTGGAAGAGATTTACCCTTTTGAGAGTGGCAACTGAAAGCTGCTTGCATTGTATCTGCTCGTTGGTTTCCAAGGCTTGTTGCAATTTATGCGATTGTTTGATGATTGGAGTTGGTTACTCTTCTTTTGCCCGACTAGTTTTTATTGGTGTTGAACAGCCTTCCTCTAGAGACGCTGAAATTATTTCTATAGTTCTTGTGTCGAGTCTTGAACATCAGCTGATTTTTCAAAATTGAACTTGAATAAACTATTGATAATTATTTACTTATGGTTCCAGTAGCCCGGTGAATAAGGAAGTAATTCCGTATTTTATTCTTGCTCAGATTTGATATTCGGCAGATGAGTATTAACTTGAAACCTTCCGCCACTGTATTTCAGTTAACTTTTTACTCTTCTTCATCTAAAAGTTAACCTTTTATTCGTCGTTTACTTACTTTTATTTGCGTTAAGATTTAAGCTCATCAATAGCGGATCTAGGCTTTTTAGAACCATGTTCGCACTGTCAGTCCAGTTGCTGACAGACGCTGCTAAGGTTTGTAAATGGCTGGCAGGCGACCTCAATAATGGGCCTCATCGGCCTGATACACTTCGGCCTCGACTGCGTGACTCATTGTGTGCTGCACCTCAGGGAAGGACAGGTGTCGCTGGTTCGTGTTCAGGTAACGTCTTCCTCGTCTCGACTGCCAGTCATCCTTGCCGCTCTGTCTCGCGCATTCTTGTCCAGTTGCCTCGACTGTCATCCTTGTCGCTATATCTGTCGCCAGTAAAAGAATTGCCTCCGTGCTTTAATGTTGATTTTGTCAACACCCTTCGATATCATTATTATCTGTCACCCTCATTCTCGCCCAGTCTTCTTTACTCCTGGTAAGCTGATACGAGAAGAGAGACCAGCTTATGATAGACGAATAGCTGCAGTAAAAGCTTCTGCTATTTGCTGATTGATTGGGATATTTCTCTTGTCTGTTGTTCCGCCATTGTATTGTCCTACATCTTTTTACGACTTTTCTTTCCCTGACTAGTTTGAGGCTCTTTTCTCCAAATTTTTCATCATTGATTGGTGTGACTCCGAGTTTCAATTCTTCCACTGATAACTAGTTCTACGTCTTCTGCCAGGAGAACAAGACTTCACTAACGACCTGTTTTGCTATTGGTGAGCTTTACTTTCATCCTTTCACATGAACACTCGCTTTTCTACAGTGAACTTCAAATCCTTCATATTTTAGTTTGCTGTTTTTTAGCTCCTAAAAATTTTTTCGATCCTTCTTACCATCGGTCCACTCATTGTGTTTCATCCTGTGTCCCTCAGACTACCGATGATGTCGAGGTCCAGTTTAAAAACTTTCGAGGTCTACCGGCCCACATTTTTTGCTTTTCCTTCTGAACTTCGCCCCGCTGTGCGCTTGCATGTCACGGCGTTTCTATTTAAAGCGATTCAAAAGCTTTTTTTGTTATTATGTAATAATCATGAAATTTGTCTCCAACTGGGTGCTGATTCTCCTTAGAAATAAATTGTAATTGTTATCTACATTATTTAAATGAAGAGATTTCTTGAGATAACTGCTCATTCTGTTCATGGATAAAACGCTTCAAAACTCGACGTTCATTAAACATCGAAATTTGAACTTTTGTGTCTTGTTTCAGCTTTACATGATCGAGATGCTTGATATTTGTATTTTTTGTATCGCATGATTTTAATGTTTTACTACATCGATTCAATAAATTCTCTCTTCTTTGTTATTCTTCCGTTAACTGGTTACTCCAAGACATACATTTGCTTAAATTTATCGCAGTTGTTTATGTGTAAATAATCTTTTGGTGTCGAATGCGGCACTTGAGTGCTCTCCGGTCTACGGTGCCTGTATCTGCAATACGTCGTGAAGAGCTCCGACCTGCTTAGGGGAAAAATTGACTTTCTTCCCCTCGCAGCTCAATACTCCATTCTTTGTATAAATAAAATACGGCTAAACTGGCTATGAGAAGACACGCTTTGGCTTTCAAGCTGTAACCTATGAGTTTCAATGTCACACAAACAGTCTTGCTCAAATAAAAGCTCAACTCGCTTTCCGAAATTGAGTTTCAGTTTCTATGTGCTAGGTATCTTGTGTGGAACACACCCTTGCGCTTAGATACCTCTTTTTCTTCAGTCCATACTGAATGGTCTTTCCTCCTCGCTTTCTTGAGATCGTATTCCGTGTGGCTTTGGAATTTTAAACTATCTACGGGATACTAAAAAATTTGCGTTAGATTTACTGTGAAAGGTACCACAGTTTTGGCCTTGATTTTGGTTTATGAAAATATTCTAGGGATAAGGTCTTCAAATTGAATGTTTTCGATGCATGAGTTTGTTGATGAAATGCTTTGTATCTACAGATGGTGCTAAACTATTGATCATTCTCAGAATGGCGTGTCGATTTTGGTTTTCATATCGTAATTTGTGTTCAATATAGATCCATGCACACATTTTTGTGATGTTGCCATTTCGATGTGACGGTGGGATGATTATTCCAATAAGTTTGTTGAAAACTAATGAGCGTGTTGACATCATGAGCATCTTGGGAGAATCTGAACTATGAATTGTCTTGTAACTTGATTCTGAAGTACCTAGGTGTGTTGGTCTGGGACGATCCAAGGCAACAGCGTTGGACGCACACACCATGTCATCATTCCTGGCCTTGTGTATGGAACTCGAGTGCCTGAAATGACACGCACCACGTCGACCAACTTGGAGTGTACTTAAGCGTTGCGTGTGTTGAATAAGCCCAACTGAAGACCCGGTGTTTTTTAGGCGTTCTCGGTTTGGTCGTTGCTACGCACTATGGGCTTTACGCTGTTCATCCTGCCGCACTGCGTGCGTAGTCTCGTCGAGTGGGAGTCTTCGAGCGCGAGGGTACAGGTAACGCCGGTCCTCGCGTCGCACTCTACACTCATTGACTTCTACTCCTATTGTATTATGATGGTTTATGGGACCTGGTACTCCACGTTTCTTTCTGGTATTCCCTACTGCTCCGTCTAGTATTCTCCATGGCTCCATTTAGTATTCCCTACTGCTCTATTTAGTCTTCTCCATGGTTCTATTTAGTATTTTCTACGTCTCCAGCTAGTATTCTCCACGGGTCTATTTAGTATTCTCTACGACTTCATAAGGTGTTCTCCACGGTTTTAGTGAAGCATATCTTTGTTTCCATGAAAGTACGATATCTCCATGTTTCCATCCAGGCTTTGAACTTGTGTTTCGTTGATTTTGTCTATGTTTTTTGTGGACGCAAACTCAGTACCGGTCAAATATATTCTGTAGAGTTCATTGATATTGAGGCATAAGAATGTACAGTCTAACATTACATGTTTTATAAAGTTAATACCAGTCTTTGGGCTCAAAAAATGACTATTTAAAAGTCTATTCGTATCAAGGCTTGCGAGTACTGATAATAATGAGTAAATGAAGTCAATTCATTCACTGAGCATACGATACGAAGTCTAAGGATGCACTGTTCAGAAGCAAAGCCCGGATGCGAGCTGGGAATGTACCTCTGTTGACCACCGCTTGTTGAAGGAGGACCGAACACGCTGTGGTCGCTTGGTCTTCCGGAGCTACTCGGTGGGGCGCATGCGGTTGCTCTGGATTTGTTGGCTTCGGATGACATAATATAAGCTCTCTTTTCCGTGCTTGCTAAGTGGTCGATTGAGAGATCTTTTGACTGGTACATAACATTCTAGCTTTCTATGGGGGAAAATTATATCCTGGTGACACTTGCGACATGATTGGTAGCTCTTGCTTGTTAACTCGGTTGCAATAATTTCATGGTGTGTTTTCATTTCCTCGAATGTACTCATTATAAAAAATTCCAAAATTTTGTTTAGGATGCATGCCTATATCAAGGATTGAATGACACTCACACAGCCTTCATTCGTTTTGATCTTTCACGCACACACACGCACATACATTCTGACATTCTCTTCATATATGGCATTGCCACCCAGCGCTTCTTGTATTCCTTTATTCATCTGTTCGTTCAATCATTATTATTGTTGATTCATTTCACTTTTGACTTGAGCTAAGCTCTTCATCTGTTCTAACCGACTAAATACTCTTCATCCTTCTCAGTCTAAGAACTTACAGATCAACTCTGTTTTCTTCCTCTTCCCCTAGGAGGCACAAGATAGGCGGTAGGCTTAGGTTAGTCAAGTTTGTCTATTTAATGCTATGGGGCTGACATCTCTTTCGGATGGAGATATTGTTAGGCTACCTCAGCCACAGAAAGACTTTTGGGATCTTTCGTGCCCATTTTGCTTCTTTTGGTCTTCATGCATTTTTCGAGATCTTTGTCTTTTCTTCTTTTACCTTCCTGCTTTGTAAGCGCAGGGTATCCTTTTTTAAATAAGCAGGGTATCCTGAGCTCCATGAGAAACTTTATTTTACATGAGAAACTTTATTTTCGATTTCAACTGATTTTCAGCAATGGAATATTAACTCTTCCTAGTATTCAATTTTCTCTGCGCAAATTCATCACGTTTGATTTTACGCCTTATTCCAATTGTGTTTATCATGATCTATTGCAATTCTCGTATCTAGTTTGTTCACAGTACACATGCTTATTGCATTTATTTTATCACAATCCGCAAATCTACACAAACTCTGCCCCACCTACAGCCTAACTAAACCTCCATCTTTTCTATCTCAGCGCTGCACTCTTTTTTTTATTACTATTATTCTATTAGCAAACTTATGTTTATTTCTGATTGCTGAGGAGAATTTAAAGCATCTCAAAATACAATTTTAGAGTATAGAACTTTGATGCGGGCAGTTCGAGACTTCGGTTTCAATCCAAGAATGAATCATTTTGATCTATTTATCGCCATTTTCTATGGTAAGTTTGTTTTCCATTCAAGAAAGGTAGAGCACACAAGACGTACAGTATGTCAATATTCCTGTATTATACGCTCAATCTAACAAAAACGTGTAGTAGTGATAATAACTTGTCCAACATACTAATTCAATACTGTCTATCAGAAATCTCCTCTCCTGTTATCCGAGACGAAGCATAGATCGTTTTAAACCTCTACACCATACCTATCTACTGCACCTCTTGTCAAATTTGGTTTTGAGCGACTCCTCGATGTTCAATCCATTTCTCTTACACTTCTAATACTGATGAAAAACTTCTACCTTACATGTTCTTGCTAAATTTCTTCTGCTTTTGGTCTGCTGCGTGAATACTTGCCAACCTTGTGTACTTTCACTTCCGACAAATGTCTCAACTCCAGTTGACCACACTGAATGAAATGCTCGGCTAAAAATGCGGTTTTTGTTATTCTAGCGGGAAAATTCGGTGCAAATTTGCGCAGGCTCATTTTTAACAACATAAATTTCGCCCACGGATCTTGAGCTTCTTGTGTTTCAAAAATTCCTTACTCATTTCAGAATAATTAAAAGCCTAGCTTTCTGGCCTGGTGCTCATGCGGTGACTCCTTCCTCTCTAGTCTAGTGCCACGTCCGTGAGCCCATCCTGCTGTTGCAACTTAGCTAGTGTGCTGCGTTATGGAAGTTATGGGCAATTGGTAGGATGTGTTCTTGAATGTCCGTTGACAAGTGTGTGTGGAACAGTTGCATTTGACCTGGTGTCACAAAATATTTCGTAAATATGCTAAGACGCCGTAGTGGTGTATCATAAACTGCTGTAAGTGTTATACGCTGAATTGAACTCAGGCATTCAATAAAGTTCGTTTTCCAGGGTTTGGTAGTCCATGCCTGGATGCTGTTGAGCCATTGACGATTCGTCGCGAGATTCAGTTGGTCTTTGTTCGACTCAAAATCTGGACGTGGCGAAGGCTGCTCAAATGTAGCCTAAGGAGGTGATGAGAAAGTAAGAGGTGGACAAAAAATTTCCCCTGCCAATAACAAGGAAAGCTGAAAATGTTCGGGGAATATTATTCTAGCTTGTGAACTCGTGTCTCTCTCTCACTGACAGAAACGTTTCCCAGCGATTTTCATATTATAAGTGACGAGCTGTCTTTCTCTCGCACTGATAAGGTAAGGAGATCATACGGTAGCTTGCGAAATAAAACGGTATTTCCACCGCTGTGTGGCCTCACACTAACCATGAAGTATTCATTGAGCTCACTGGCATTGCTGTTTAGGCGTTCAGCGCGATGGCGTTTCTCCTGGTGCAGCTGCGGGTTGCCTCGAACATCTTGGCGGTCTCTTGCAAGGCCTTCGCTGAGTCTGTGGACACGTTTTCACGGCTGCAGGTGATCAGTAGCCTTGCTACCTGCATGCGAGCCCGGGCCAATGAAGGGAGTCAGGTCAATGACTTAGTTTCTCAGGAAGCCTTGCTCTCATACCATCGGGGCCATTGGTACTGATGCACTGATACTTGTTGTCGTTTACGGTGTTCCATTTTGCGCGTATGAAGGGTGGAAAGCATAAGTAGAATGTCTGAACCCTGCTAAAATGACACTCGTTGGTAATTCGGCATTCATGTTGCCCAACAATTAAAACTAAAAACTATTTCAGCAAATCGGTAATGAAACCGTATGTTCGTGTTCATGTTCAGAGTATTTGCATTTTGATAGATAACGGCTCAATTGAAGACTTGAGCACCCAACAGATGAGGTGTTTTTGGCTGAGAATTTGTACACGCATGACTTATGCTTCCCGTCATTTAAGTATCAGTGCAATGGGAATATCTATACACACACCAAGTTTCAATCAATGCCAAACCTTCATCAAGAAATTCTATCAAAATTAATGGTGACCAAGAACCTACTTTCAAGACAATTGCTAATTTGTGAATTGTGGCAAAAGAAGAAACTAAGGCTTTGACTTGATGTTTTCTCGCTGTTCCCTAGCGTAGTATCACTGACGACGTGCGTTATCATGGAACATGTGATTCTATGGAACACATATACTAAAATCCCATATTTTATTGCATTTACACAAGTGCAATCTTCAATCGCATTTACTGGAGTTCTACCTTCAGTTGCATTTGCCGAAGTTCTACCTCCAGTTGTATTTGTTAAGTTCCACCTCCAGTCGGATTCCTGAACTATTTTCTGGGACATCCTCCTGAGAACCGACCACGTGGTGGCGGGACGTCTGTCTAACATCGTTTGCATGTAGGGTGTATTGTAAATTTTTTAACTGAACGTGACCATTTGATGTATCTTCTACGTGTTATCCACTTCTTTGTGCATTTATGATTGCCTTAGCACTTTATTCAACTGGATCGAAATGACCATGAGTTCCGTGGAAAAGTGGTTGTGAGCGATCATTGTCGAGATGTACTCTTTAGAATTATATTCTGGTTTGATCTCCTACTGCTCTCTTCGCACGAATGTGTTCCAAAAAAATGAACCCTAAATGTTCGTAACTTGCATGAGAGTAAATCGGAGTCGGAATTAAATTCTGAACTTTTAGATACTAGTGCTTTTCAGTTTCAGCACAAGCTCACGGAAGACATTTTATTTGCCCATGGCTTCTTCCAGCGACGGCTCGAAGCCAACTGAATGGGATTACCTCTAAAAATCCGATTTCTGCAAATAATGTCGTTCGAGTAAAGATGTGCCTGCTGACTACCGCCGTGCATCATTGAAGGGCTTGACTAACCTATGCAGCCTTGTACGCTCATTTGTGAAAGAGGATGCTTATAGAAGCTGTCTTTTGATGACACACTGATAACATATTCTCCTGTGTGGGAAGCGCATTCAGCAGGAAAAATCTATACTCCGTACAAGGTTGTGTACGTAGACATCTCGTAGGGCCGTGCACTGGAAATGATTGTTAATTCTTCTTAGTATCATTAATATCTTACGTTCCTGGGTGAGAAATGCGAATCATGAGCACTTTTAAGGGAGGGAGAGATTGCGGAGGACCTAGTTAGTGTTCCTCACACGTGGGATTTATCTTGTGGGCGTCCTGATTCGCAGATGACCGCGAAATTTTTTTTGCAACTTCAGAGCCCACACAATTTTTTCATTCGAGTTACGTTGGTTCGCTTTATTTTTCATTGACCCTAGTAATGTAGAAGACGCCAGACGTATCTTTTCAACGAACCATCACCACATTGACATCTATTTGAGGTTTCTTCTCTCTGTCTCTCTATTTTCGACACGATTTGATCATTAAGGACGTTCGCTTCCCTGAGAACACAGAAATTTCTTCTTCGTAGATTGAATGGTCGGAGGTAACTGCGATGACACCATGAGTGTTGCAATCTCACAGTATTACAGTCTTCACTGTATAGTCGCACCACAAACAGAAAGCTCGCTGCTAATTATACGTTAGCTCAAGTACCATTGCAATTCTTCGATATTTTGGTCAGAGCTAACTTTGCAATGGCACGAGGAGCTATCCATGTGGTGACTCCAAGAGATCGTTGCGCTCTCTGAGTACATCAATCGCAACGATAAGTGTTGTGGCACCAGGAGCGTCTTGGAACGACGGTCGGTGCTATCTGTGCGGTGACGCCAAGAGAGCGTTGCACTCTCTGAGTACATCAGTCGTAACAATCAGTATTGCTGCCCTTAGTTGCAACGGTCTTAGCTAACTGCGGTTGCGTGGTGCATGGGTGCAGGCAATGTCGGTGCTGGCGATGCTGGCGAGGCTGGTGCGAAGCAGCCTGGCCAATCTCCGCGCAGCCACGAGAGCCATCGTCGAGGGGAGTATCGCCGTCAATAGGGTTAAGGTAACCTTTCTTGGTCATCCTGTATTGGCAAAAAATACGTCTTGTAGGTGTGATTCTGCACGACAATTAGTTTAAGGATTCGGTGACAGTTTTGATTGAAAAACCAGTGCATTCAAACTTCTTTTATCTTTTTCCGGCGTCTTCCACGTGTGGCCAAAATTAACTGTAAAATGAAATGGTTTTACTAATTGGAGGTGATGCAATCATTGGCCTGACCTATGTATCCGGTCGTGCCGTAAGTCTTGTCCGTTTTCATGTTGTAGCAAGTTGAAACTCGTTATACGGAGAAAGGTATAATTTTGTGATTCATTCCACGAGTCAATCAATCCATTGTGGTCTTCCATACACTTTGAAGTGATACACTTGTGGAATCTGCAATCCTTCTGCAATCTGCAATCTGCAATCCTTTATTTATCTGCAATCCTTCAATTAATATGGAGGCATCAACCGAACATGAAGACACATAATGCTGTTTCAGTTTCAGTAAGGATTTAATGAGTCAACAGCTGCCAAAAATATAAAAGAGGTGTATGGTCCAGATCCAGTTACTGAACGGACATACAGAAGATGGTCGAAATGGTGATTTCCGGCTCGACGATAGTATACGACAAGGTCTGCCAGTTGAGTCTGATAGAGCTTTGGTGGAGGAAACACTTTCAGCTCTTTTGTGTAGCGGTTAGGGAGGCTTAAACTAACTTTTAATCTAATCTCTACACGATCTTGGAGCGAATTTTCACATAAGTATTGTGTAAAGGTTCTTACCGTCTCTCTTTTTACCAAAATAGAATACTGTCGAACGGCCTCCAGTATGTCTGCCTTTACGTCGAAAGTTTTGATTAACATTTCTCTTCTGTTTGACTGCTCTTATAAGAAATTTTTTAGCAAATTCAAAGTTTGGGAGTGTTTAAGTAATCTAAGCCTCTTGGTTTAAATCACCTCCGGAATCTTGACAGGTTGCTCACTATTGCGCATATTTAGCGTCTCAGAGTGGCAGCGCCAGTGCTACGCAGCAGCTCCGCAAAAGTGTCTTTTTTTTTATTGCAGTAGCTACCTGCGATTCAAAGGTCTTGCGTGAAGCGGCGTAGTTTAGACAACCGCACGGCTTTCATGGCTTCCATCTAAGCTTATGACTACTTGCCTTGTGACGCTGGAACGTTACTGCGTAGAACTGCGATCCGCGGATAAACTACGATTTTATTCTGGGTAAAAGCAAAACTAGGGTTTTATTCTGGGTAATGACCTACGATTTCTGGGTAAAAGAGGTCATTAAGAGCGCTATTCTGAAATGATTGAAAGCTAAATACTATTTCAATTACTTTACTGCTGAGCCTTAACTTCGAGTAAGCTGAGGAAATATCTTGGCCTTTTAGTCGTGCAATAAATATTCTGATGTCAGACCCCAACTTTACTATTCTCTAAAAGTTCGTTTGTCCTATATTATGATGGCCTAAACTATGCTCATACTGATCCAAATTTATTTTTGCGTTCTCTGTTTTCTACACCACTTAGTTGTGTTTGTTTTCGTTGGGCTTTTGAAAGTATTTATCTTATCTTTTTCGTAATTCCCGAGAGTCCAGATAGTTGTCAGCTAATTTCTGACTGATTTCGGCGTGAGTTTTACCAACGCATTGTTGATTCAACGAGCGTGTTTCGTGCCTATTGTCCCTGGTTGTAACCCACAAGTCTCTTCTCTACTTTGATGGCTGTTATTTACGGAGGTGTGCGATAAAAGCGACTTTGGATTGTCTGCGAGTTTCGCTTAGCGTCAATAGTGTACAAGATTTCTTTTGTTCAAAAATGCTGAGCCATTTTCTGGTGTTGTTCAGCTCGCTGCATGTGAACTTGCAGCACATGGGACCAGTTTCCTATTTGAGTTTGTTTTGTTTTGAATGATGTTTGGAAAACCCTCTCTGTTTTACGTAATATTTGCTTTTGCATGTGTTTTTGTTTTGTTTATTCGGTTATTTTATTTGACAATAATTTTCAGTGCTTAGTTTCATCCCGAAATTGTATCAGCGATGCTATCTCAAATCCTGGGGTTACTTTAAGTTTTTAAGCACATTAAATCAATCGTGCTTCACAGTCACTCAAAATCTGCCTAAGTTACCCTGAAATTTTTACCTACACGCATCACTGATCACTAAACTGATCGGGTTGATTTGTTTGCATGGTTTTAATTTGTTCCTTTAATTTTTCTGTGCATGAAAAATTTTCCCTGGCATTTTTATATTTCGTTCTTGTTTAACTTACTGTGGCCGTTGATTCATTATAATTTGTAGCCTCAATTAAACTTTTTTCTGGAATACATCCTGTGTTTGGTTTTGCGTTTGATTATACTCATTTTTTTTTAATATATATTGATTTTCATTCTGCGCTCATAATTTTGTTCAGCAAATATTTGTGGAATTTTGTAACGTGTTCATATTTTTTGTCTTGTAATTGTTTCAGTTTATTTTGTGCAATGACATTAATTTTTGTAGGAAACTGCAAGTTTATTTTTATGTGTTCCTCTTTTGAAGGGATCTAACTATTAGGTCTGTCAGAATTAAGGATCTCTGGAAGATGTTAGGTCCCGAGCTGAAGGTTACGGAGGCGTTCCATTTGTTGGTATAGAATAGGCTTTTTTGTTTTGTTACAGACCACCTTTTTTCAGCTCACTAGTGTAACTTTTCCCCTCGGGGGGATATAATTATTGTATCTATGGGAATTAGCACTCCCAGGGGGAGAATGTGTGGGCCCAAACTGAGAGTAAGGTAGGCCTTCTTATTGTTAAAATAAAATATTTTTGTTAGGTTAAGGACTATTTTTCTATCGGTTCACTGCTGTCCTGTTTTTCAGCACCTACTACTTTCTTCTTCGACTGAGATCTTGTTTCATAAACTTTTTTCTCAATTTACTGTTTCCGCGTTCCTTTAACTCCATACTAAATGGTGCCTTCCACCTTTTCTTTGTGGCGGATAGGGAGGCTTAAACTAACTAATAGTCTAATCTGGTGTAGCTTTTTATATCACCTGTTTCTTTCTTCTTCAATTTTATTATATTCAAATAAACTTCCTTCCTGGATTGCTGTTTCTATGCTCAAAGTGTGGGATTACCTAGAGCATAAATCACCCGTTTTCAAGTCTCCACTAGAAAGTCCCTTCCCTTCGCTCTCTTGATCACCTTTGTTTTGGCTAGTTTTCTTAAACTTACATTGTAATGACAGTAGCAATACAGTACCGTAGATGATATAAGAAACAAAGCTCAGAATTCAACGCTAGAGATCACCTTAATTGTGGCTACTCTTCTTAAATTAACATTGCCATAATAGTAATAATAGTAGATGATGCAAGTCTCTCACAGCACAAAATATAACGCAGGAGATCACCGTAGTTGTGGCTAGGGATTCTCAAACTAACATTGCAATAATTGTAGCAAAACTGTACAGTTGGTGACGCAACTCACTCAAAGCAGAGAACATAACGCTGCTACCCACCACCACGGCCACGACTGCCCACTAACCGAAGTGCGTTGCGCGCGCACAACGCGTTCCTACAGAGCGTGCTGCAGCTGCAGGAGCCAGACCGGTACGTGGGGCGTCCTCACGCCCCTCAGGCAGCAGTGCAGCTCTGCCGGGCCACGCTAGCCTGGCCTGCCCCGGGCCACAGAGGCCGGCTCGACAGGAAGACGTGAGTTGGATTTTCAGAGTGAAATGTTTCATTATAAAGCAAGGAAAACGAGTGGTCCATAGTTTTCATAGTAAAATGTTTCATTATAAAGCGAGGAAAACGTGAGTGGAGCGGAGCGGTTTTCATAGTAAAATGTTTCATTATAAAGCACTTCCTTGTTTTACCCTGTACAGTCCCAAAGGGAATGTGTGATGGTTATGGGCCGTGAAAATAGCCTGAATGCATTGTATGTTGTGTTAAATTCTAATGTGCTCTTCGAAGATCATTGCCGAGTAACAGTTTCCTCTGCGTTCTGTTGCCAGTGATTACCTGATGTGGTTGGAATAACGGTAACACGAGACGAAGTAAAAAAATTAAGATGGAAGAGGGTTGAGACACGTTTCTCAAGTGAACACCGTCAAATATTCAGCTACGAAAAGCACGCTTTGCATTGTGACACCAAAGTTCGTTAGGAAGTCAATGTTCACTTAGTTGAGTAGGTTTTCGTAGAACTTACAGTAATTACCATTCGGTTATGGAACTTATGGTAATTACCAGTCAGTAATGGAACTTATGTTAATTACCAGTCGGTAATGGAACTTTCGATAATGTTTGCCATTCGTTGGTGCGCGTGACGCTGTCGCCAGGCGCATTATATATACACAGCTCATCAAGTTTGGTTAAACAGTTATTTTCACAAGAGTTTGTACGACCCAGGAAGAGGCCCCTGTCCCCTGCGGAGAAGATGCTGCTGGATGCACAGAACCCCAACGATGGTTGGCTGCCTGTTCTCTTTGACGTTACTCTGTCCGTCAACAAGGTGCGTACAGGTATTGTTAAATGTAGAAATATTTATACAGTGGAGGCTTTGTAAGAGGTTGAAGGCTAGGTAATGAAGGGTGTCCCAGAGAAACTCACTCATTTGAAAGGTCAATAAAAACAAAAGTACTTCTGTTATTGTTTTAGTTCTTTTTTTTATTTGAGAATACAATATCCTAATTTTTTATACTGTCTTGAAAATGACATCGGCTAGATCGCGACCCCCATTGCGCATACACTGATTAGGTCGATTTTTGAAGTGCGTGTCCACTCTTTGCAGGATATCAATCGATATGTTGGCAATGGCGTCGCGAATGTTGTTCTTGAGGTGAGCTAGTGTCCGTGGTCGATCGACATAAACTATTGATTTCAAATAACCCCATAAAGAAATCGCATGGAGCGAGCCGGCTATGGGATTTCCTCTGAGAGAGATGAGGCGATTGGGGAAATGTTGTCGCAACAAATTCATTGAGCCTCGTGCTGTGTGTGAGCATGATGGCAACTGACGTGAACAATTCAATGTGATTGGTTAGTACCAGAGGAAAATTCTTAAATTGACCATGGCTTTCCACAAGAATAAATTTTCAGACATTTTCTGCTATTGACATTCATCAATGACTTTGTTAAACGTACTTCATTTCCCTTCAAGGGGTATAGGAGATGCAATAGGTTGAAGTTAGTTAGGTTTTTGTATTCTATGCTATAGGAATTGAAATCCTGAGGAGAGAGACAGTAAAGTTATCTGAGCTCAGTCACCGCAGGACATCTATCTTTCGTGCGCTCTTTACGAGTATTTCTTTGAGTTTTTATGCCATCTTCGCTCTCTTTTTTTGCGTATCTCTTTCTTCCTAAAATGCTGTTTCTATTTACATGATAGTCTGTGTGAGTTCCTGCCTCGTACATAGATTCCTCTTTTTTCACAGTCCTTACTAAATGGTCTCTTCTACGGTCTGAAAGGGGGGGAGGGGGGGAATTAGAAAGTCTAATTCTTCAAAATTTCTAGAAATTATCACTCATGAAGATCTCATTTTCAAAAACGTAACTTGCGCCTGAGTTACTAAAATATCTAAATCATCTGGAGTTTTTAAGTGTAAAAGATAATGTGAAGAAGCACTAAAAATACTGTATAAAAAATTAGTTCATCCATTCTTACCATGTGGAATAAAAGTGTGGCTTGGGACTTGTAGAGATCAAACGAAAGTACCTTTAACACTACAAAAGAGAGCCATAAGAGCAATAAGAAACTTTGTTTACATTGCTCCCACAAATAGTTCATCATTCAAACTTTAAAATCATAGTAATCCTAAATCAAATCTTTAAAACGCAGTTCTTGGTTGTAGCATTACTCAATTTGGTTAGCTAAATTTTCATTTGCCGTCTTCTCATGCTAAAATAATATTCGGGCCTTCTAGTAAAATGTTCCATAATTTTTTCATTATTCCAGTTTGAATGAAATTATAAACTTGTACTTAAGTTTGTATGGATGCCCTCGAAGTCACTAAACTTATTCGAGCCCACAAGTAGTCGGGCCCACTGTAATAGTTCTATGTGATTGAACTTACTCATATTTGCTTGTGAAAATGATAGTTTTAAGTGATTGAATTTACCCATACGAATTTGCTCGTGAAAATGATAGTTTTAAGTGATTGAATTTACTCATACGTATTTGCTTGTGAAAATCAGTTGTTTAAATTGTTTAGCTTAAAACGAGTGAAGCTGGGCCGTGCAAAAATTTTCAGGAAACATCTATTCAGATATATTGCTAGTTTTCATGTCACAAGGCAATTCGCTCTACAACATGAGTTTTAATACTCACACTACATAACCATAGAAATTAATGTCGTTAATACTTCTATCATTATGTTTGTTAGATCCTGACGAAAAATTTTGTTTTTACTTACGTTTTATATCTACAGTTATCACACTCTCATATTTCCCTTCATTTTTCTAAAGGGAAAACACTCCCACTGACAACCTGTTCAAATGTCAACGCGTTCCCTTACGTCAAAGTTTGCAAGTTGCTTTAAATTACAGATTCCTCTGGCAGATACGGCTATGTTATCTATCGGAGAGAATAAGCGCTTCCAGTAGGAAAATGAGGTCCCGAACTGAAGGTTAGGTAAGCTTTCCGTTTGTTAAAGTAAAATGAATTTTTATTTCGTTGCGGGTTTTCTTTTTTCAGCACCTATTATTTTCTTCTACAACTTTTACCGGGCTTCATGAGTTTTTCCAATCTTGCTGTTTCTATGTACAAGGTGTGGGAACATACTTTGCGATAAATTCCTCTTTCCCTCAACTCCATATCAAATGGTGAATCTCTCCCTCTCTTAGCCACACCTTTGTTGTGGCTAGGGAGCCCTAAACTATATTTTAACACTTTGACTGCGACGTGCGCCACCAGTGGTACACGGAGGTAATTTCCATAATGCTACTGACCGATCAGTAGTCGCAAACTCAATTTTCATAAGTACTTAATCAAAGCCAAATGATGGCAGGATCCAGTTCATGTTTGGTATTTTCAAAAAAGTTTACTACAATTAACTTTAAATTTGAATTTGGCATTGAACTTGATATTTAGTAGTCGCAGTCAAAGTGTTAATCAAATATACTCTAAATTTCAGATTTTTGGCCTGAGGTATTGTACCCTGGGATTAAAAATTTTCTCTTTTCCTCCCCAGGGGGAGCTGTTGGGGGTGTGCGGAGGTGTTGGGGCCGGAAAGTCTTCTCTGCTTCACGCCATCCTTGGCCGGATGAAGCTTATAGGATACCATGAGGAGGACGAGGTTTCATTTCCTTCGAGTGAGGCCATTTCCTCTCAGCCTATATTGTTACCAGATGGTCTGCCAAACTTGAAGCATGTGTCCGACGGCCCACATGAGAAGTGCGATATTCCCCAAGAGAAGAAGCGGCCTGATATCCCAGAGTGTGGTGCTGTGGGATTGGAGGGAGACATCGCGTACGTAGGGCAGCAGGCCTGGATCCTTAATACCACCGTCAGGGAGAACATCCTTCTTGGAGAGGCCTTCGACCCTCTCAGGTGAGGCTTTCGACCCTCTCAGGTGAGGCTTTCGACCCTCTCAGGTGAGGCCTTCGACCCTCTCAGGTGAGGCCTTCGACCCTCTCAGGTGAGGCCTTGGATCATTTCAGGGAAGCCGTCGATCCTCTCAGGTGAGGCCTTGGATCATTTCAGGGAAGCCTTCGACCTTCTCAGGTGAGGCCTTGGATCATTTCAGGGAAGCCGTCGATCCTCTCAGGTGAGGCCTTCGACCCTCTCAGGTGAGGCCTTCGACCCTCTCAGGTGAGGCCTTGGATCATTTCAGGGAAGCCATCGATCCTCTTAGGTGAGGCCTTGGATCATTTCAGGGAAGCCGTCGATCCTCTCAGGTGAGGCCTTCGACCCTCTCAGGTGAGGCTTTTGACCCTCTCAGGTGAGGAAGAAGCCACGTTACAAATTTGTGTAAGACATTCGCTTATCCCACCTGACGTGCTCTCTGTTGTGCCGTATTTCATCATCTACCCAAAGCGTTCTATCGGTATTTGTTATTCTGTTGCTATCTAAAAGTGCTCTTTCAGTATCTCATGGCAGTTTTATTCTAGATTATAAATTTATCGCTCGATATTACTTCCAGATCCCATAAATGATTATGCAGTTGTTCTTGCTTGCTTGATCCGTCTCTCTGTCACGCTTTTAAGGATGCTTAATGACAGTATCTGTCATACGAGTTTCACCAGTGCACAAGTACAAGAATGTTTTAATCGCGGTTACTATTAAAATAAAAATAGTTGTTTGTTGTCCATGTGTGAAAGATTTATTGGAGGAAAATATCGAATCCGGTCATTTTTGGACGGGCTGTGTACACCAGTTTTTTTTTTCTATGTTGTTCACTCATTGCTAATCACTGACATCGAAAATCCTTGGAATAGTTTCCTTGCTGTACCAATTTTTTTAAAGGATAGTGCATCAATTATAGTAAAATGCATCGCCGAATCTGCCTGAATCTCGAAGCAATTCCTGCGCTTTGAAATTTCGGAAATTTTTGCTCTACTTTCTAGAATTATTATTTTTCAGTGGAACTGCGATACCCTAGTTTACGTTAATCTTAGCGTAAGGTGATGCAATTGATGTTAATGGAAAATATTACACCCGGTTCATTGCTGATGATATCTAACTCCAAATTAGAACAAAGTCGGAAAGCCATGGATGTAAAAAGCAACCAGAACTCTTGTACACTGATAGAGATTTGGTTATACTTGTTCCTCCTCCGTGCCTATGTTCTCAGAAAACGTTAAGACTTGAAAACTTTTAATGTGACATCTGGGAACTAGGACAACTGAAACGAAAATAATCTTTCCATGGGTGTGGCTGTGGTGGTCACTGGCGTGCAAAGCTTCGCCACCTGACAGAAAAGAAGCCAAGTGCTGTGTGACACGTTTTGCAACTATTCGTGTTTACATATACAAACAGTTAGTCATTTACTATTTAGTTTCCTCATGGTTATAGTCATTTACTTTTTACTCTTAGTATCCTATTATTTTTTTCATGCATACAGTTGCATTTAGTTGTCTCATGCCTGTAAATGCAATTAGTTAGGTACCCCATGAATGTAGTTGCAGTTATCTACTCCTTGCTGGTCGTTGTTAATCACCTCATGCAGGTAGTTGCAATACGTAACCTCAAATCAATAGCTACAGTTAGGCACCAAAGATAGCCTTGTAAAATTGATCATTTACCCGTGACCTCTACCATGCAGGTATTATCGCGTGGTGTACGCGTGTAGCCTGACCCAGGACCTGGACGCGCTGCCTGCTGGGGACCTGACGGAGGTGGGGGAGCGTGGGGTCAACCTGTCGGGAGGACAAAAGCAACGGCTGTCTTTGGCCAGGGCGCTCTACTCGAAGAGGAGCGTGTACCTCCTCGACGACCCTCTCAGTGCTGTCGATGGTAACGCGTGCTCTACTTCCCTCATTCTTCATTTTGTGCGGGTGCTGGTAGTTTTAGCCCTTCAGGAGCAAAATTTTCAATGAAGACTGTGGTATCTGTACATTTCATGGTGGCCTATATTCTGTGACATCTTAATTGAAATAGTTAAGAGTGCAATCATCGAAGTTCTAGTCAAATACATAATTTTTAAATGAATAATTATAGTTATCTTTTGGCTTAGAACTCGGGAGCTTTAGTTCGTTTTCCCATGAAGCTTATTAACGCAGTTTCCTCTTTCACATTGTATTCTTTACGCAATAAAAGGTTGGAAACTAATCTTCAGTCTTAGTTGCATTAAAATAATAATGTGATACGTAATCGTCTTTCTCCTTGCCTGCACTCTTATATTTTCTAGTGCCTTACTGCGTCCTCACCTACTTTCAGCCTGAGAGAAGATTTAAGGTCCCGATCGCACTGGGTCTAATACCGCAGAATTTCGACCCCGCCCACCCCTCTCCCTCCACCTCCGAGTTGCTACATGAAGTTGCCATTCGCGCTAATTTTTTAACCATGTAGTACTACTGAGGTTTATTAACCTATCTGTTTGCTTTACAGTTATTATTAATCACTGCATTATAAAAACTACAAGTATTAAGTAAGTAGATACTATAGCGGAATACCAAAGTTAACCTGCATTAAATCAATGTAATAAGTTATGACAACGACCGCTGGTGTTTGGCCATTCCACCCTCCATCTCGGCACTCAAAAACAGGGATTCTCTAACTTTTTTAACTTAATCGTAAACTAACTGAACTTGGCCTACCCTGACCCAACCTAACCTAACCTACTTAACCTAACCTAACTTAAGTTAACTTACCTAACCTAAATTACCCTAACCTAACCTAACTGTAGCTGCTCGGAGGTTGTGCTGTAGCTGCTAGGAGGTGGAGGGAGAGGGGTGGGCGGGGTTGAAATCCTGCAGCATTAGACTCTGTGCGTCCCGACCTGAAGGTTAGGTAGGCCTTCTTCTGATTGAAATTAAATACCGTTTGGTTTTGATGCTGCCATCTTTTTTGAGTCAAGTGCTACCCTTTTTTCAGCCTCCATGACTTCCTTCTCCAACTTTTATCCTTGTTTTAAAAACATCTTTCAATCTTACTGTTCCTATAGGTAGGGTGTTAGAACACACTTTGTGCATGGATTTCTCGTTTTCACAAATCCATACTACATGGGGCCTTTCTCTCTTAGGAACCCCTTTATTGTAGTGAGGGAGACTTAGACTCCCTCACTTAGTCTTTTACCTAATCCTCCCACCGTTCCTCTCATATTAGCCCCCCATCACGCCTCACAGTACGTACATCATCATCATTTACTAAAAGCGTTCAGCTCATTTTTTTGATGTAGACAAGTCATTGCTTTAAACAGCTTCACTCCATACACATGCTTAACAGCTTATATTCCCTTTGGTTATGCTTTTTTTCTCCGTACTGCATAATACTATTGTTTTCTTTGAAATTCAACCTCTGGGATGAAAGTGTGATGACCGAGCTCGGCTTTTTAAAATTTATGGTATTTACACACATGCCTATTTCAGGTGTGCCTAGACCTGCAAAATGATGTGCGTCTTAGCTCCCTTAACTTCATTCACGTGGCCGGGATAAGACGGCTTTTTGAAATTTATGGTATTTACACACATGCCTGTTTCAGGTGTGGCTAGACCTGCAAAATGATGTGCGTCTTAGCTCCCTTAACTTCATTCACGTGGCCGAGATAAGAAAACTTATTCACCTATGATTCAAGGAATCATCCCGTAGTGCAGCCTCCATTAAGTGTAGTGATCTAACCTTCTACGCCCACCTGTTGTCAGGTCAGGTGGGCTGGCATATCTTCAAGTGGGCCATCAAAACGGGGCTGCGGCACGCAACCGTAGTGCTGGTGACCCACCAGCTCCAGTACCTGCCCGAGTGCGACAGGGTGGTGCTGCTGCAAAAGGGGCGGGTGGTGGAGCAGGGCACTCACAAAGCGCTTCTCCAGAGCGGGGGCGAGTATTGTGCGCTGTACACCAGCCACCAGAACACCACCAACACCGCCACGCCAAACGCTTCGAACAACAAGTCAGAGTCATCTAATAACATGAATATGAGTCCCAACAACGCCGAAGCCAAGCCCCCGCTGCTGAGGTCTGGTACGGACGCCAGTTTAGAGAGCTGGCGTCGCCGCAAGCGCACGGTGTCCTGCGCGTCTACGGGCAGCGCCGCATATGGTGGCAACGTTGCTATAGGCGGTCCTGCTGTGAAGGGGGGTGATGACCCCAGCTCAACCTCCCATTATAGTCCTCCTCCCTCTCGGTTATCGTCTTCGTCAGAGAATCGACGGACCAGCTCCCCCGTTGTGGAAGCCAAAAAGGATCCCCATGACTCTCTTAAAGGGATCATCACCACGGAAGAGCGCGTGCAAAGCGGTAGCGTTCTGCGCTCCACGTATTTGGCGTACATCAACGCCGCTGGAGGCCTGTGCGTCGCTGCCGCCGTCGTCGCTAGCTTCGGCATCAACGTCGGCACGACTGCATTCAGCTCATGGTGGCTGTCGCACTGGCTCAGCGCGGGGAGTGGCAGCAGTATCTCTGCAGTCAATGACAGCAGCAGTAGTTTCAATTACAATGACAGTGAAATCATTCCTGGCATGAATGGTAGCACCTTCGATAAAGACAGCAACGTCACGTACGGCAACCTGAGTATCATTGATTCCGGCGATAGTAACAGCGTCAGTTATAACGTCACTAGAAGTGACAATATAGCAGATAACCCGGACCTGAACTTCTACTTGACTGTCTACGGCAGCACAGTCATTTTCATCTTGAGCACTTCCCTGTTGCGGGGAGTAATCTTCATGAAGACTAGCATCCACGCGTCGACGCGTCTGCACGACCGTGTCTTGGGGTCCGTGTTCAAGAGTCCCCTGACTTTCTTTGACACGACTCCCATCGGGCGGATTCTCAATATCTTCTCGAGGGACATGGACGAGGTAGATGTGCGTTTACCTATGAGTCTTGAAATGTTCATGCAGAACATCTGGCTCATCAGCTGTTCATTGCTGTTGGTCTGCCTCGTGTTTTGGCAGTTCCTGCCTATTCTCGTCTTGCTAGCTGTCGTCTTTATGGTCATCAGAAATGTTTTTAGAATCGGCATCCGTGATTTCAAACGTTTGGAGAATCACTCAAGGTCTCCTCTCTACAGTCACGTGAGCACGACTCTTTCTGGCCTTGCCACAATACACGCTTATGCCAAACAAGAACTCTTCTCTGACAAATTTTTCTTCCTTTTTGACGAAAGCTCGACGGCGTTTTATCTCTTCAACTGCGGCATGCGTTGGTTAGCAATAAGACTGGACTTGCTGGCACTGACCGTGACTGCCTGCACTGCTGTTCTGACTGTTCTGCTGAAAGGTCAAGTCGCGGCAGCGTTTGCGGGGCTTGCTCTGGCGTACGCATCCCAGCTCAGCGGCATCTTCCAGTACACGGTGAGGCTCAGCACAGAAACAGAGGCCCGATTCACGTCCGTGGAGCGGATCCAGTCCTACATAGAGAGCTTAGAAAGCGAAGAACGTCCTTCAGAGGTTGTGCCGCCTTCAAATTGGCCCACCCTCGGCCGGATCTGCTTCAGGAACGTGTCCATGCGATACAGGTACAACACGCCACTCGTCTTCAAGGATCTCTCCTTTGACGTGCACGAGAATGAGAAAATTGGTGAGTACCAAATTAAGCGCTATGTGGGCACTGGTCCAATTAGCAGTTGCATTTGGCTGTTGAGTTGAATCTCATCAGATCTCAGAAACGCATGGATTGAAAACCCTAATAGTGTTGTTAATGGTTTTGCTGTTACAGACTTCTGATGCTCTCAAGGATGTTTGCCCCAGCTTTATTCTCGGCTCATGAGAGTCATCTCTTTTTATATATGTATGCGTATTTTCACGATATTGCTGTTCTGGTATTATTGATAAGGCGAAAAAACTGTCGTATTATTGGACCTCACATCTGTGGAATGGCCGTTTTCAAATAATTAGAATGAGGTTGTTATGTTCATATATTACATGTTTTCATAAACTTATGAAATGGCCAAATATTAAAAAAAAGGCTTATGACTGTTGTGATTGAAACTGTTCTCTATACCCTACTTTATTAATTTGTGCTTGTGTGTGGTTGGTGTTCGATGGGGTGAGACTCGGATGTTAATCCAAGAATGGACGACTTAGCTTGTTCCTGTTGTCATATTCTGTTCTGATCTGTTTTATTCTGAAAACAGTTGTAAGGTTTGACTCAAAGCAGAGAAGTATCTTTTCCTTTCTATATCTGTATTTCTTGATTTCTGTTTCCGATTCGCTACATTTTCTCTGATCTTCACAGTCTAGCCATTCTTCTTCAAGTGTTTCATTGTCTTTTAGAAAAAGAACAAGTACTGGATCTTACGAGATTATCCTAGTCGCTCTCTGCAAAAACCATATGTCAATTTTCGGAATCTAATTGTGTCGTGTGCATTCAAATTTTCTAACTGTATCAAACAATTTAAAAGTATCAGTCTAATTATGTTTTTATAGCTGTATTGTTTATCGAATTAGCGAAGTGATTCGAATTGTTACGAATAATATTGAAGTGTAAAATTGGCGAGGGCACTTCAGCCACTCTATCAGCTTTTCCATAAGAAAAATAATACAGAATTTGAAATGTACAAGAAAGGAACGAAAGAAGCAGGGTGAGCTCCATCCACCTATCTTTCAATTTCTCTATACGAGTCAAACTGAAAGCTCCTCGCAGCTTACTAGCCCAGAACGTTAAGTATATTCTTCAGCTACTTCCTAGACGTAATACTTGAACTTTTATCCTGTATGTTTAGCTCTCATTTATTTGAATTTAGCAGAAAAGCATGTTTTTCGGCGATCTTATTTTCCCATAGGTGATAAGATTGTCCTCTGGCGATCGTATTTCCCCTTAGATAACACACTTACTCAAACGATTCTGTTTCTCTATAGGTAATGATATTGTCCTCTGACGATCGTATTTCCCCTTAGATAATGCACTTACTCAAACGATCCTGTTTCTCTATAGGTAATGATATTGTCCTCTGACGATCGTATTTCCCCTTAGATAACGCACTTACTCAAACGATCCTGTTTCTCTATAGGTAATGATAATGTCCTCTGACGATCGTATTTCCCCATGGATTACGCAGCTTCCTCTAATTATCCTGTTTCCCGACGAGCACACTTTACTAAACGATGTTTGTGTGTGTGTGTTAGGAGTGGTGGGCCGGACGGGTTCTGGTAAATCTTCGCTCGGAGTGTGCCTGTTCCGGCTGGTGGAATTGAGCGGTGGCGTCATTCGCATTGATGGTACCAACATCGCCAAGGTCTCCCTGCGCCACCTTCGCTCTAAGCTGTCCGTCATTCCGCAGGATCCTGTGCTCTTCAGTGGCACCCTCAGGTGGGACATGATGCTCAGCGCATGTGGGTCATGCGACTGATCTCATCCCTTGTGCGTTTAGCATATTGGTGATAAATTCAGTCTCCAATGGAATATGACAACTCTGATTTGGAGTTGCAGCTTGTTTCGTTTAGCGTTCTCAACACTTTGACTGCTGCGGGTAAAACTGAAGTTCAATATTTAACTCAAATTTAAAGTCAAGTGTAGCAATCAATGTTGAAAATAGCAAACATAAACTGGACCGTTCCATTATATAGTTTTGATTAAGTATTTATGGAAATTGAGTTCATGATTGCTGGTTGGTCTGCAGCATTATGAAAATTCCCTCCGTGTAACACCGGTGGCTCACGTCACAGACAAAGTGTTAAGGTTCTTGTAAGTATATTTTCTGGTACTGGCCAGCATCCAGGTGCGTCTTTATTTTTAGAAAGTCGACTGCTTGTAGTACAAATACCACAGTTTATTTTTAATACGAACTTCACCTCATTTAAACCATCTGGGAAAATATTCTTTGAAAAAATCAAATCTATCTCGTTAGGAAAAAAAAATCGCCTGTGCTCTAATTTTACTAGCCCTTGAATCTCGATAATTCGAATACCACCAGACGTTGTACTGTGCCTGCAGGTACAACCTGGACCCATTCCAGGAACACAAAGACCCGGCGGTGTGGTCTGCTCTGGAACGCGTGCAAATGAAGGAACGCATAGCCAAGCTGGAGGGCGGACTCGGTGCCCCTGTGGCCGAGAACGGGGACAACTTTTCTGTGGGCGAGCGCCAGCTTATATGCATGGCCCGTGCCTTGCTCAGAGACAGCAAGGTGAGTTACGAGGACACAACTCTTGGTATGTAGAGCGACCAAGAAGAAGAGGGAATCTAGGTACAATGGGGATCAACTGGTAACTAAAGTGAACCGTGAGCGTATCACTGCAAGTGAACGTAACGTAGTGAAGTAGAGTTGTAAATATAGCGCGGCAAAATAGAAGAGTTAGTTCAGGTAAAATGGGAATCAACAATGTTAACTAAAGTGAACTGTATGCGAAACGGTGCTAGAGAACATACCGTGATGGGAGAGTTGAAAATTTAGGCAAAATGTTGATGAATCGGGGTTAATGTTGTGAGCTTCATGCCGCAAGCGGACGTAGCGCGGTGGAGTAAGTTGTGAATTTATGTTTGGCTTGGTAGTCAAATGAACGTAATTCTTCACCATGCCAGTATATTACTCTATTTTTTCAAATATCTGCATTGGGCAGATCTTATTGCTGGACGAAGCGACTGCTAACATAGACACCGAGAGTGACTCGCTGATCCAACACGCGCTGCAGGCTGAATTTGCTCACTGTACCCTCATCAGCATCGCGCACCGCGTTAACACCATTCTTTGGTGTGACAGGATCATGGTCTTGGATGTCGGTTCAATTGTGCAGTTCGACACCCCTTCAAACCTCGCTGCTCAGAAGGGTAAACCTTTCGAGAGGATGCTTAAAGATGCTTGCGAGGCTACAGCCAAGTCGGTGTCTGAGTCTTCCTGGTCCGAGAGCTAGAGCTCATCTTCCATCTTGTGAACGTTGCTGACGAGATTTTGATTTTTTGGAGTTTTAGGGCGCGTCTTAATCAATGCAACGTGAGAAAGCTCTAAGGTCTTGAGAGGAACCTTCTGCTTCTGTGTCGTTGAGCAGTGTAGATCATTGTGAAAAATTAGTGCATTATTAAAGTTTTTTTGAGGAGAAAAGTAGACCTTGGCTTTCCGGAAAAAGAAGGCCGTGTTTAGAGGGTTTCTAATCTTGGATTGTTATGAACAGTTTCAACTTTTCAAATCGAGCCTCAAATCTGAATATTGATTATCTCCCATTGGTATCGGCCGCATTGGTGTTTGTTTTGTTAGTGCCAGTGGTTTCTTAGTTAAAAGTATTGATGTAAGCACGTCTTTACTGATGGTAATAAATAACAAGTGAGCTCAACTTCTGCAAAGCCAGTCGACTTATCGATGTACGAGAGAAGAACTTTTACGGCTGTGGTACAATACTCATAGGCATTAGGAATTTAAAGACGAAGAACACGATTTAAAGACGAAGGTGTTCTTAGTCTTTAAATTCTTAATGATAGTCCGACTAAGGAGTGTAAATTTTACGGAATTCATAGACATTATGTTGAGATGGGTGTAATTCCTTAAGGTCCCTTGTTCAGACTTGAGTTCTAGTTATTTCTGACATGGTCGTTTGAAGCCAGTGCTCCACGGCCCCATCGTTTGAGTTGACACCGTGAAATTCAATAGACACTTATTCGAATTTACTCCAAATCGAATTAATTTAACATGGATGCCATGGTAAGACTCGCTACTCATTTAGATGCATGGTATGTAAGAAGATTTTTTTTCAATTTCATTGCCAACACGACTTCTTTTGCAGCAATTATTCACTCCAAATGGTTCACTGTGCTGAAAATTAACTTAGTGAATCTCTATGCGGGAGTAAATAAAGTGAGTGCGTAGAGATGGGCACTGAATTTTTTCAAACAATTTTTATGTACTGAAGAGATGAGCTAAATAAGTAGTTGAATGCACTTATAAACTAGTTTGTTGTAAGAATGAATGTGGGAAATTATGCGTTATGAAGTTGCTATACTCGTTCCTTTATTTTTATGGACTATTTAAGCATTAATTTCTGGATACACAACTCCCATTTTAGAATAAATATAGACTAGTGCCTTAAAAAGGCATTTCTCTTCATTCCACCAGAATTGAGGCTTGTAAACTCAAAAGGGCGAACTAGTTTCAATAACTAGTGTCTAGTTAATGACCGTTGAATTCATGTAATTTTGTGCGACTGGCTGGTTGTCAAAAATTTTGCTATTCTTATTCTATGTATGTATTCTACAAGAAATAATATGAACTGGCAGCCTCTACTATGACGGAAAAGAGGTTACCCTTATCTCACATCACCCTCAACTCAAAAACCTTGCAAGTAGCAAGTTTTTTCCTTAGACTCCTTATGCCTCATTTAGAATACTCTAGTTACTCTTTTCGATGACCAAGACATGGGTATTTATCTTGGATAATCATAAGAATTGTGTGTGTGCCTCTACGTGGTTAAGGAAGAATTTTTTTCGTTCTAATGCTGCCCTGTATATTTTAATGATGATTTCGTTGCGCTATATATTGATGATTTCCTTTTTCTTTGTTTTATCATACATTACTATTTTGTGCCCTTTTATGTATCATTGTTGTTCTCGAATTGTTTATTTGTCTTTTTAATATGCAATTTTTGAACACGGGTAAGTGGTTTTCCTATTCTGCCTAATTTTTAATAACCAATGACTTTGCATGCGTGTTCCTTTATTCTTGTTCTGTGTGTGAATTTCTTACTTGTCATTTCTTCGTGCCAAATATTGAGAAACCGGCGAAAATTTGTTGTTTTAAAATTTTATTTCTGCATAACTTGCAGTTCTTTATCAGGGTTGCTATACTGGCACTTTTTGGCTGCCAAAATTCTCAAATTTGCTATTTTTACTGAATAAATTGTTACTGCTCTTTTTAGCACAAATTTTACCACAAAAGGTAAATTGAACATAGCCATTTTCACAAATAAGAAACCGCTGAGGATTACGTTACACTGCAGAGTGGCCAGATGCTCAGTGATCTTTTTAGGTGAAAATATACGCAGACATTCATACGTGAAATTGAGAATTTTGAACAGAAAAGGCCAATAATTCAACCCTGGTACTTACCATTTATTAATTTTATTTTGCTGTTTTACTTCTTTGTTTGTAGTACATGGAATTTCTCTCAGAGTTATGTAATATTTGATTTACCGTTTAACATGTAATTTAGGAAGCACGATTATAATTGCGTAATTTAATTAATATATTACAATACAATCCAACCCGTACACAGTATAGTTATCTTCAGAGTAGAGTAAAAAATAACCCTTCGGTGTATCACTTTTTTGGTCTGCTTAACTTCCTTTGAGTTCCTCTCAAAAAATCAAGACTTCCCCCAAGTTGATGCCCACTTGCGGCAATGGCGCGCGACATGTTAATCTTCTTCGAGAACTTCATAATCCTGTGCCAGTGAATTAATGTCTTCCACACAGGTGTTTTTGTGATCTGTTGTAAGGTTTGTACCATGGGCCTCCTATGACAACGAATGCATCCCACGCGGCCC
This sequence comes from Platorchestia sp. MABIK, assembly GCA_014220935.1. Classification (NCBI taxonomy): domain Eukaryota; kingdom Metazoa; phylum Arthropoda; class Malacostraca; order Amphipoda; family Talitridae; genus Platorchestia; species Platorchestia sp. MABIK. The sequence continues at coordinate 201,521 of JACJUY010000185.1, read as the reverse complement.
AATCATACGCTAGGCTTGAATGTTGTGAGTGTCTCAAAGTTTCTGGCTGAATATGTGTGGGCTCACCTCGCTGTGGTAACACTTCTATTTTTGATTTCCATTTTATTTACTTAATTGAAATCATACAATCATTTCATACGTATTTGTCTCAAATAGTAGTTTTTCGATACTGTTCAATAACGTTCAGTGAACTAAGGAAGATATTATGGCTCAGCATCGAAATGGTGCTTGATTATTACACTTCTTTGAAGCGGTAAAAATTTTGTCAACTTTTCATTAAAAAGTGGTTATTTGTGTCTTATACTCTCGGATTATCATGGAAAAAGAAAAAAATTATTTGCGTCTGATGAATATTTGTGAAGAAAAGTGACCTTTTCTTTTTTGCGATTCGCACATTTCCTAAATACACTATACCTTTATACAACTATCTTCCCTTCTCTCTAATACATAGAGCAAGATGGGCCATCTTTACATTATTATTCATTTGCAAGGTTACTATTTTAGAATCCAGCTCCTTTACTTTCAAATAATTTCATTTTTTCTCCATCGTTTTGGCCGATTTGAAAGCCAATTTATCATTATATTGCTTCAACAATTATTGTACCTTTCTGAACAAATTTTGGCATGAAGGATGTTCTCGTGTTTAAGAAATTGAGAATTCTCAAAGTGACTTTCTATTTGAGTTATTATTTCAATGTCTAACGATGGAAGCCAATTTTACTCTTTGCATTATTTCATACCAATTCAAACGTGTGTTGTTCGTGATTCATGAAAATGAATATATTATTCTATTCATGTATGAAATCTAAATCAAAATTTGATATTTGTTGAAGATGTTGTTTGGTGTTATTTCCATGTTAGAATGTCTTCCGTATCCTGGATATTTGATGATGCTCCTTGAACTGCAAAGGAAATGAAGAATCCGATCTAATATGTAAAATTTATTATTTGCTCCAGGTGTTCTTTGGTGTTATTTCCATGTTAGAATGTCTTCCGTATCCTGGATATTTGATGATGCTCCTTGAACTGCAGAGGAAATGAAGAATCCGAATTCTAATATGTAAAATTTATTATTTGCTCCAGGTGTTCTTTGGTGTTATTTCCCTGTTAGAATGTCTTCCGTATCCTAGATACTTGCTGATGTTTCATGTACCGCTGAGGAAATGAAGAATCCGAATTCTAATGAGTGAGCTGTTATTGAGATACCATTCCATGTCTGTGATAGCAGCCTTAATTAATGCGACTGTGGATCTGCATGTTGCAAGACCACCGCGTGCCTTTAAAGCTCATCTTTCGTGGTTCCTACTACTAGCAATAATATTTTTAAGCTCAAAATGTATCGATTCTCTGCTGAGAAAGCAGCTAACGTGTGCACAAACTTTGGTTCTCGATGTCATAAGATTTGTAATAGTAAGTAGGATCTATTTACTCTACTTTCTCTGTACTAACATTCCGTTGTCGACACGACGCTGTACCAATGGAAATTAGTGCCCACTGGGGAAATATGTTAAGAACTGAGCTAGAAGTTAGGTAGGATTTCTTATTGTTGAAATATAATGCATTTCTTATTTTATTACGAACCATCTTTGTCGGTTCATTGCTGTCCTGTTTATCAGCCCCTACTATTTTCTTCTTCAACTTTAATCATGTTTTATAAACTTCTTTCTCAACTTACTCTTTCTATGCACCGCGTTCCGTTAAGTTCATGGTAAATGGTGCCTTCCTTCTTCTCTTTGTAACGCCTTTGTTACGGTTTGGGAGGCTTAATCTAAGTTATGTAATCTAGCATACAACACTATTTATACATTGGATGTTTCCATTCTGTGCCAGTGTTCCTACCGCGCCAGTGAAGTTACCGAAGCATGCCCAGGCAAACCTGACCAACCTCTATCAGGTGTAGAGTTGTATTTGCTATAATTATTATTCTCGAAACAATAGTTTCGCTGTGTTGGCATCACTGACTGGTCGGCCTGACCAAACGTGTTCTGGGCTGCTCAAGTGGTCCTCGAATTTCTGAAACATGAAGTTTCGAATTGGCGCCAGCGCGTATATCTGCCCCGCTACAGACGGTCATATACCAGCAAACTAAACTTAGCAGCAAAGAGGACTTTTCAGATGAGTGGACTAAAGTATTCGTTCAGTGTGTCTAGTTTCCAGCTATGCGACACACTCCAATTTAAGCTTTAAAATGGATGCATCTTAGCACGCGACGTGTTTTGACCGTTTTTTGACCGCTACCTTGAGATTATTGGTGCGCGCTTGGGTTCGTGTATCCTTGCTATGCAGTAAACTTCCCTGTAGACTCAGGCGCGTATTGCAGGCCAGTAACGCCGCTTGAAGACATTATGGTGTCGGGCTCTTGCGGCTGACGTGCCTTCGAGGGAAATTCAATGTATTTAATAAGGCTGTATCAAAAACATCGTAGAGCTACTACAGCATCGCAAATTAGCACTTTTACTCTTATTGTTAAATTTGAAAATTAGGTTGACACAAAAACCTATTGGTACGTTACGTATGTGTTATTCGGTCACTAGGTAAATTACTTTCTCACGTACCGGTACAAATGATTGGCATTTTAGTCATTTCACTACTTTCTCTCCAGAATAGCTTGTAGCGTACGAGGTAAAATATCATCTTGGGATTATATTATCTCCGGTTTTTTGGAAGAGCAGAAAATGCAATCGAGCAGTAAAACCGGTTTTTCAACTCTTCTACTTACGACCTAATCTAACCAACCGTAGCCACTGAGCAAACGCAGTGACCGTGTTAAGCGTTCAGTTTTTTCCAACAAATGAAATTTGTTTTGAAAAATTTAGCCTTATATTCTAATTGTTATTGTAGACTGTGTTTTGTGGTTGAGCTACAGGGAGTGGAGCTAATTATTTACGTTTCTTCCGTATTTTGTTACGCTCGTGTGGCGTTGTGTGTATTCTCTGATTAGGAACAATAAGCTTTCTTGATTCATAACGATGTTAAAATGATTTATTAACTGTAAGTGAGTGTACTTCTGATCAATTGTTAATGTATTAACACTTACGAATGTATTGCTAAAGTTGGAAAGTTACTTGTACCATTAACAAAAACAAAGTTATCTGCGTTAGACGAGTTAGGTAGACTTCAATAGCTTATCTATGGGAATTTGCACTCCCAGGGGGAAAATGTGTGAGGGCCCGAGCTGAGAGTTAGGTAGGCCTTCTTTTTGTTGAAATAAAATGTTTTTGTTATATTAAGAACCATCTTTTTTCGCTTCACTGCTGTCCTGTTTTTTCAGCACCTACTACTCTCTTCTTCAACTTTTATCTTGTTTCATGAACTTCTTTCTCAACTCGCTGTTTCTATGACTTTTCCGCATAGATTCCACATACCCTTATCTCAATACTTAATGGTGCCTTCCTTCTTCCTCTCTTCGATACGCTCTTTTTTTTGTAGCAGCTAGGGAGTCTTAAACTAACTTAAAGTCTATAATCAAAGACTTCAATAGCTAACGCAAATGTCAGCTGTCTCCTGTCAATTTATACACCCGTGTGATCGTGTAAAACTAATCAGCATTGCTGATCCATGCTGGAGTGCTACCCAGATCTCTAGAACCGATTCCCGGTCAACATGGTGTACATGATACGACCACACGCCATGTCGATTGTTTCTCTGAGCGATGAGTGTGTTTGCAGACATTTCGAATTTTGAAATGCCCATTCACGCGTTTCGAGGCTTGTGTACTGCTGTTTGCAAGTTTTATTATTTAGGCATATGAGATTTTCGCGTGAAATTACGTTTAGCTGGCTGTTAGAGGTTATCCCTCTTCCTTTTTATTTTCTCTGTTTCTCGCTTAATTTGAGTAGATAGTGCAATGTAAGAGTATTCTTTTTTTCCACACCAAGTGTTTCGTCATAGCTATACTTGATTGAAATTTTTGTCAATTCTAAACGATTAGATTATGCTTCAACAAATGTTTTTAGCGATTTCTGTTCGTCAGTTATGACATTGTCTGTGATACGGAAGCCTATATCAATTACGGTGTATTATCTTTTACAGTTTGAGATAGATGTTACCAAGTTAATAAGTATCCGTTTTGATTTAGAATGTTATGTTTTTGTTTTCTTATTTTTTCAAGATTCTCTTCCATGTCACATTTTGTTTTAGCCGTAAAGTTGAACTCATTTACCGTGTACAAGAAGCACACGCTTGAATTTTGTAGCTCTGTTCTCACCATACAATTTTTACGATTTAAGTCGTAAAAATTAAAAATAATTTCGTATACGATAATGTACGTCAATCCCCTCAGGGGGATACAACTATTGTATCTATGGGAATTAGCGTTCCCAGATGGAAAATGTGAGGGCCTGAGCTGAGAGTTAGCTAGGCCTTCTTTTTGTTGAAAAAAATGTTTTTGTTTAGTTAAGGACCATCTTTTGTTCGATTCACTGGTGTTCTGTTTCTCAGCACCTACTACTTTCTTCTACTTTGATCTTGTTTCATACCCCTCAGGGGGATACAACTATTGTATCTATGGGAATTAGCGCTCCCAGGGGGACTATGTGAGGGCCCGAGCTAAGGGTTAGGTAGGCTTTTTGTTGAAATAACATAGGTTTTTGCTCTGTTACGGACCATCTTTTTTCGGTTCACTGCTGTCCTGTTTTTTTCAACACCTACTACTTTCTTCTTGAACTTTGATCTTGTTTCATAAACTTCTTTCTCATCTTACTTTTTCTATGCCCTTTCTGCGTAGATTCCACGTTCCCTAAATTCCATACTAAATGGTGCCTTCCTCCTTCCTCTCTTTGGATCGCCTTTGTAGCGGATAGGGAGGCTTAAACTAACTAATAATCTAATCTAATCTAATCTTGTTTCATAATCTTACTCAACTTATTGTTTCTATGCCATTTCTGCATAGATTTCGCGTTCCCTTAACTCCATACTAAATGTTGCCGACCTCCTTCCTCTCTTTGGATCGCATTTGTAGCCGATAGGGAGGCTTGAACTAACTAATAATCTAAACTAATGTACGATAGTAATGATCTCGAGCAATATTTTTGCGATTGTTTCTTTCTTTTTTAAGTAATATTTCAGCCCTTTATTTTACCTGAACGTGTAAAAGGTTAGCGTTACACAGACGGAAGAAGTATTACAGTCACCATCTTGTAAATTATTTTGAGATCTTTTTCTAAGGCTCGTCATGCTTGGCAAATTTCTATCGGAGTGAAATCATAATTTCTTGTGAACTATATTAAAATTTCATGTTTTCATTTTATGCCATGTCGAGCAACATTGCAACTATCGCATAAATAACATTAAAACTGAATTAAACGAGTTTCTACGCTTCATGAGGCGAAAAGGAACGTGAACGGAGAAACGGAACACGCCGACATGATTGCTTTATGCAATGTGATCCTCTCATCCTCTGCTCTGCTGCATTTCTAAAGTAAGGATTTTAACGATTGTTTTGGGTTGATTGATTAGTCTCTACCCCCAGGGTAGAATTTTAGGAGCTTAATGAGTAGTTGTTCATTGTTGATTAAACATTTGCTTCTTGTATCGTAGATGCGCTAAGGTGGAAGTCTTGATTTTATAATTATCGGTATTATATGGCATGATTTTGTCCGTTCCTTCTTTAAATGGCTTTTCACTCAAAAATGTCTTTCGAATAAATTGGGGGACCAAGAAAAGCGAGTTTTCAATAATCGCTTCACAATTTATACTAACTTTATCAGACATTTGTTCTTCAAATCGTTCTCTTCTACCCGTTTGTTTTAAATCTCGTTTCTGTTAAATAAAAGCTAAGATTGACAAGTGTCTGCTATGCATATTTATTGTGTCCAAAACCTCTGACTAAATGAAGCCCGTGGAAGAATTCACAGCTCCTTTCAGCAAAATGCTTCATTCGTCCTCTTCCATGTTCGCAATTCTAAGACATTGTTCGTGCTTACTTTCTATGCATTATAGACAGCAGCAAATAAAACGATGTTAGTTTTGTAGTTTTTGTGGAAAAGCTCACATGTAAAAATTCATAAAAATATATACCTACTAGTAAAATAAAATAGAAGCATTAGATATGAGCCAAACCAGCAAAAACGTTAGAGAGAGCAAATATCGGACAATAACCAAAAACTGCAATTCAGCTATCGAGAAATAACCCAAACATTAACCAAACCCAATCGCACTTTTGTTTTATGCTACTTTGTTTTCACGCTTGAAAAATGTACACCTTTGAAACAACTTACTCAGATATTTGTTTTTTTTTTAAATATTCAAACCTTTACTAAAATGAATGGCAACATATCAGGTACTTATATGATATTTCAACTTTCAAGAAATAACTGTAGCACAAATTAAATAAAATGGGAAATCGTATCACACTACGTAGGTTGTTGAGTGAACCGAGTTTCACGACATGGATTAGATCATATGAATACAGTCGAGGTACTTCAACTCCTAGAGTCGTTGGAACGTGTTATAAATACGCCGCTGTCTCCATGTCGTGTTAGATTGCAATGTGTTAATGGGTGACTATAGGGATTCACTACCGTACATAATTTTAAATGTGCATAAATAGTAGGACACATTAGAACAGTCATGTTATTGATGGAGAAGATATTAGATTATAAATTCAAATTATTCACATACTTCAATGATTTTTTCTGCATTGAAACGATTCTCTTGAAAAAGGTAATGTAGCTTACCATTGACTCAAATCTTCAAATGTAACTTCACCTAATTAATACGTTTGATCTTTTAATAGCCTGATACTGTCATGCGCTCGTTACTTGTTGCCCAATATATTGAGTGTTTACTGCTTTAGTTCAAGGTTATAATTAGTTATGTATACTTTAAGACAAATAGAGAACTTTTGAGCCATACCCAGTAGTAGTAGTACTATTATTAGCATTAATTTGCTAGCGCTTCGATACTTCGTACTACATCGCGCCGTAGATGTCACAGTTCAGTAATACGAAATTCACATCGTTAAACGGAAGTACACTATCTCATTGTTGTTCAGAGTTTGTCACAAGCACCATTATGGAAAACACAGCAGCAGCCATCACAAAAACCGCTCCAATTGCCCCCCACATTGTTGTCATCTTATAAGAGCCCCAGTTGATCTTTGTCGGGATCATCCACAAGCACAATCCGCAAGCACAGGACAGCCAAAACACCCCGTAAGGGATTTCATACCCAGCAATTGAGCCATACCCAGCAATTCAGGTTCTAACTGCTTAATTTACGGATTAGAGAATAGTTTACCCCCTCATTAACATAGTCACACCAATTTCGTACAGTTTTTGTTTCTACCGTATCCTAAAATACGCGCACACACATTTTGAATCCTAAGTTTTATACGTACACATGAGAAGTTTTTAATTTATTAGAACACATTGCACCAGAAATGACAAAATGCAAGAAAAGTGCAGCAAGCTCCAAGAAAAAAAAAGTCAATTACGCTGCTACTCTTGAATACCAAAGGAACAACGACAGTACGTGGAATGAAGAAGTAGAAAAGGAATGTAACCAACGCAGCGGAACATAACGCGCTAAAGCGACATAAATATTTTACACTTAACAGAACTTAACAAGTAGAAGCAAATGCAGATTGATTGAATGGAAAATTTGAAGGGGAAGATCAGACAGACCACCTACGAAAACACTCAAGTTGAAAACATTAAATTAGCTCAATACATACAATGTAAATTTAAGCAACATTGTTAGAACACTGCAACCGAGTTATATTGTGATAGCCCTCTCACAAATAAAGTCTGAAAAACTACTAAATTTTAAATTTTGTTCCTCAAATTTGAAGCGTCCACTCATCGATAAAAACTGCACGAAAGAAATAAAATACAAAAAATTAACTTCCAGCTATTATTAGTTTTTGTCCAATCATTTCTAAACCATCATGCGGAAAGACTGGACGTGCAAAAAATGCAAAATTGCTAATCAAAAATGGCGAAATTACAAATCTCATTTTATTCGTTACACAATGTACATGTTAACCGATTCAGAAGGGTTCAAGCCGTGCTCATTTTCTGTAAGATTCAGTTCTTCACATCTCACCTTTTTCCAATTAATTATAATCTCTCACGTCGCTACAGGAGTCGAAGTTCACATTTCACTGGCACAATTCTCATCGCGAGTTAGCGAGGGAAGTTAACTGGCAATCATCTTGTATTCGTGTTGCTTTATAGCAACCTTAAGCATTGTAACAGCACGCTAAAATACTGCCTGTAAAACACCGTAGATTAATTCTCAAGTAGGACCTGACTCAGTAGGTTAATTAGAACATCTACTATGATTGAAGCGTCATCATCAAAATACACCGAGTTTAAAACATAATGGTGTCATAGTCGCACGCATTGCTATGAACCGACTTTTTCACCATTTGAAGCTGGTACAATACCTGGTCCTTGTTAGCACAGGCAGATGGGCGTTCAATAATGACTTCACTAAAATGAGCGTTAACATTAAAATTGTCTTGCATCACGACTACACACAACCCCCTGCTACAGCCTGTAGGGCTGACCGTCACAAGAACTAAGACATCACAGGACAATTGAATCGATAAAAGAAAGCTAAAATGAATTACTATGTCGATTTTTAACATCCATGCGAACGAAACAACATAGAGGATACCAGAAGCTATCTGAAACTCACACTCAGTAAATATACTCTTATTCCGGAGGTTCAGATGACACAAAATCAACTGGCTGAAGCTTGCATACCTTACACGTTTACTGAATCCATATCAGTTGAATGGTAAGAGCCATAAATGCAAATATGTATATACCTCCATGTAAAATAAATTAAAAGCATTAGATACGAGCTAAAAGAGCAACGACGATGTTTTAGAGAGCAAACATCGGACAATAACGTAAAAACACAGCAATAGAGCTATATGAATCTCGTGGTGAGCAAATTTCTCACTAGGTTAGTACTTACGAAATATAAATGCATGCATTTTAACATTTACAAACATGCCTACCCGTGACCTTGTAAAATCTGAAAACCGCACAATTTGCAGACAGTTCTAGCCTATCACGTAAAACCTGTCAAGCGCAATGGCAGCTTCTCGCCACGATCGACGCCTGGCTAATTCTCGTCACGATAAGGACTCGTAAAGCGACACTTTTAGTGATAGTGATTGCAACTCTCTTAGCGTGGCCATTATAACCTAAAACTAAAATATTGACCAGTAAGCGCATTACATTAAACAATCCTTAATTGTAGTTCACTGGCAATCTCATACGTGAACCGCTATTCGTATGTTATTATTGCTTTAACTTTGGATAGACAAGGTATCCTACCCAAAAATTTAAGGTTTGTCTCCTTGTACGAAACATTTGAGGAAGCATATTTGTTTTCAAATTTCATTCAATTAGTATGGTTGTGTATGAGTCAAGTTATATCCAGTTAATTAGCAATTGAATCCAACATCTTATTCAGCGCACTGCATTTTAGACGCTGCCAGTTATGTTAGCATTGTAACGCTCAGAATTTGGATAATTTCGTTAACTCAAAAACATATTATACAAATTGCACACATGAACTGATTTTTCCAGACGCGGCGAATAATGAAAAATAGCCGACTCGGATTCCTCAGAAACACCGAAAAATAGAACAAAGCATGCTCCGCAGAATACACAATATAGCTGTAATGAAATACGTCGGCTATAAACAAAGGCTGCAAAGTTATTTTTCGTTTAAAAATATTATAGAACAATTTTATCCACAAGCGCAAGACAAACTAACGTATGATGTTGAACAGCGTCAATTTTTTAAAGTGATCAGAAGTTCCCAAATTTACGATGAACCTCCAAATAAATTTATCACTGCACCACAATGGACGCACATATATCACTCTGCAATTCAAACAGAGGTTAGAGCAATAGATTTCTCGTCGCTAATAAGAATGATACTAAAAAACTTGGGAATAAATCTGAACATCTCTAATATTACAAACAAGTTCTACATCGCCAACACAAAAAAATGCAGTAGTAGTAGTAAAACAAGGTTTCTAGCGCTTCAGTGGCAAGACTATAACGCGCCGAAGATCTCAATGTTCACAGTGTCCAATCAAGTGGTTGATTTCCAAAGAGTTCACGTAGGAGAGATAAAAACTGTTTAAACGGACAATGAGTCAGGCAAGTCAATGATGAAAAGTTCGGCTCAAAGAGCCACGGATTCATAAAGGCTGTGCAATATCGCCAAGCGACCTTATATTTTGGCTATAAGACGTGCATCAGAAAGAAAAGCAATTTATGAATCGAAATTAAAGGTGCCACGGGGAGGGTCTCCCAGCATACCCTCTAAAAAGGCATCATGGTTATCTCTAGGCAACGCAGGGAAATATTGCAAGCGGAGGTTGGCAAGGCTCGGGCATTCCGCTAGCAGGTGGCGCACCGTAAGCGGCACCAAGCAGTCGCCGCAGAGGGGCTGAGGATTTCGTTCAATGAGGTATTTATGCGTCAAGCGAGTGTGCCCAATTCTCAGGCGACACAGCAAGACTTCGAGTCGTCGGTGCAAAAAAATGCAGCTTCGATGCAAGCCCTTAATTCTCGACGAACGTTTTCACTGGTGCAACTCGACCACCAACCACTGACATTTAAAATTTGACATAGAATTTCACACCAAAAATATCATCTCTGTACTTCTGAATTATTTGAGAAAACAATACTTGATTTGTTCAATTTCCAAGCTTGTTTTAAGCCTAAATTGTCAGTTCAATAACGCAATTGTGGCGTCAGTTCCAACTGGTCGGATGCAATTACAGGCATAATTTACATAAAACCACAACTTTAAAGCAAAAATATTTCTAATAAGAAAGTTATTTCGATTCCTAAAATCCATACAATAGAATATGGCAGCAGATACGAGCTGATTAGCCCATTCTCGAGTTACTTCCCAAATCAAGTGACGTCAAATGCCAATCGCACACAGACATCAGAGAATCCCATTAGCAGTCATTTTCCACACAAAAGCGCAAGTACACTCATTTTAACACAATATTTCAATACAAAGACGTTCAGAAATGTGTCTCAATATGGATATTAAAGCCATAACATTTTATGCCACAAATCCGTTGCCTTTTCCACTTCAAACATTTTTAATATGCATCGCGTCTTTTTTATGAAAAACTGCAGAACACATCTTTAAATTTCACCATCTGCATTCACGTTACATATTTCAGAAAAATACAAAAAACCTGTAACCGCCAGCGCCTTCCTTTATCTCAACTACACTTCTAACATCAAACATTTTGCAACAGAAAGCAAACTAATCGCCTTAACTAACACACTGGCACTCGAATTATACACTCGAACATATAATTAGACAACAGGAACAAGCTGAGTGACCTATCCCCAAGCTGGTACCCAAGTCCCACGGTATATATAGCTAATCTGGGCTTCGTCACTCAATGACTCGTATATTTGTTGTAGCGAATTGTATCGAACACAATTACGAGTACAAGAAATTTGGCACGGAACGATCCATTCTTTTTTCCCATGCTTAAGTGTGCTTTAGGAAATTAAAGCTGTATGAATAACACGTTAGTAATTACAGAGTAAAAAAAAAATTTAAACCACCTCGACAGTTTGCTCCCGCCTAGATCATTTTGCTGAACACCATTTGAACTTTTGCTAAAATTCATCAAGACTTGACACCTTGCTCTTGTCAATCCCGAAAAATTCCGCAATATCTGCAGAACTTGTTTCTTACTTTTTAATTGCTGGTAGATTCACGTTTCAAAACTTTACAGAGTGATGAAAGTAACCCTTCTGTGGCGCTACGGTGAAAATCTACTTGCACAATACGGTTTTACTACATGCCGCTCGTAAACCTATAAATGTAATTACGTTGGTACTGCAACAAATATAAAAGACTAATAAACGCATGAACACCGGTGAAAGTTTCTTCTGTAACCCTGCTACAAAACTAAAATTTGATCCAGCAAAATTACATTACATCTCAATGCTTGGCTTAATTTATTCATAGTTAAATTCAGACTGCTAGTCAGTGCCATGGCCAGCATCACACGAATTATGAAGTGGGAATTACAGACGTCTTGAAGCATTAAAACCACCAACTGCTTATTTAGCACAACAAGAAACGTGGACCAAAAATCAAAGAGGTAATAAAGACACCTCAACTAATAACAGATACCGATTTCCTAGTAATGTCAAATAGCGCACACAAATACTTCCAAAACCATGGAAAATAGGTAAACATTAATTACTATTTCTTTTACCTCGTGCAAATAATGTCTGAGACCCATCTTTGGTCAAAGGTTTATTGAATCCTAAAGATTTAAAGCTAGCTTGGTATAAAATTTTCCTCCACACAGATCCTTCGAGTAAACTGCTCATCGTCCCAATGATTAATTTATTATAAGCTAATTTCAGCCTCTCTTAACGCAACAAAGATGTTCAAAGAGAGGAATAATGAAGGCACCATTACCCATAAAGTTAAAGAAACGCGGAATCTATACACAAAGCATGTTCCTGCACAGGATCCCCTGCGTATAGAAACAGTGAATTGAGATGGACGGTCAAGTAACAAGAAGAAAATTGAAGATGAAAGTCAGAGGTATCAAATTAGTCCTCAGATGCGATGAAGGACAATCATGCTACGAAAAACACGAAGTCAATAGTTCGTCAGATTTATAAAATTTAAATAAGACAATGAACTGAAACAATCCTAAATTAAAATGATTATGTAGACAGATAAGAGAGAATTGGAAACAGAGTTGAGGTGCTAATTCTCTCAAACAGTGACCTCATAACTATTGATGCGGCAGAGCGGAATTTTTTATTCATTGTCAAGAATATGTTCCACACTTGCGTATCATAATCTCGCGATGGTGAAATCTAAAATTCTATTGAAATTCCAACAGCTCTTTTCAAGGGGAGATAAGTAAATAGAAAATGTTATAAATCCTATGCACACATTCATTACCCCCATTTTCAAGCAGGAACATGCTTACGCACAAAAATAAGTTCGTGTACACAGATGAGCGACGATCCGTGAAAAATGAACCTACATACAAAGGTCTTTCATTCTGCAGAAGAGCTAATCGCAGTTACTAACACACAAACACTAAGTATCAAGTAGAAAATCTACAAAAATTAAATTCCTGTTGGCAGTTTGAATTCATCGCATTGTAATAAGGATTGAAATTAATGCGGAGTAACCGCTTCAGTAAATGCAGTATTTTTAGGACCAGCATGTGGTTAACCCTAAGCAGTACCTAAGTTTGCCACTGAAGGAGCCACAGATATTAGCACCTTTGCGTAAAGATAATACCCATTTTCACCACCACTATCCTGAGCATCATCTGCATCAGCTACAGAAGCTTTAGAAAACTGCATAAGTGGGTATCCTATGTCAACGGGTTTCAGGTTAGCTTCTCTCTACAACACCAATAAAACACATTTAGGTGAAACAAAGAGGTGAAGACATAACTGAAACAAATACTTTCGAGGACAAAATCAATTCAATGTCTTCTTTTCCGGAGGAAGAAGAGAAAAGAAAAATTATCCATTTTGAAATTCAGCCCTCTGTAAAATACGCTGTACATGCGATGAGCAACCCAAAAAACAAGCAAGGACAGCAAAACAGTCGTCAACCACAAACTACGTCAGCACTTGAGCTAATCTCAATGAATCATTTACCTGGCATTAAAACTATGTAAAATCATTACATGGTGCAAACGTACTCGAACATATGACAGGCTGACTTTTATTGACGTCGTCAAGTCTTTGTAGAACAACCACGCGAAAATTTAGCGAACTTGATCGGAGTCTTACGCAAGCAACCCTGCGTTTTTCGTTTGCCAAACTTGCATTTCACAAAGATGTAACATTTCACAAGTGTGCTAGGCAACACCACAAAACAAGAGACGTTATAAGCTTACTAGACCTAAGGCCCTGTCAAACCACACAAAGCTAATTTAAAACCGAGGGGGGCAAATATTTGCAATGGCTAACCAAGAGAGTTGACCAAGATCAGTTGGTTTTTTTTGGTTTGTGATGTATTTTTCACGTACTAGGCAAATTAATGAAAATGATCCATGGCGGCAAATTTGAAAATTACCAAAAAAATCAGTACAGCGGTCTGGTTGAGCTCCACGTCAAGTGCAGTGCTGGCTGCCGCGTGGCTCCGGAGTATGCAATGGAAGACCATTGTTGACTTTACATAAAAAAGACTGCTTTCCAGCCAGGCGGTCCGGAAGACGAATAAATTTGCACTTATGATGCATGAAATGCATAACAAGTTATAGACCTAAACGTCCACAAAAATTTTAAGCTAGCATCTAAAAAAAATTAGTGGAGTGGGCTGAATGCTCTATGCCAGTGAAAGCATAGCTGTATCAACTTGTCAATAGTTGAAATCCATCACAACACACAAAGCCCCAAATTACATATTCGCCTTATCAAATGCTCTAATCTCAGCCATGATATTGAGAAAGTGACACTGATGAGCATGTTTAAAAATTTTCATAAAAAGAGAGCTCTCCGTCATTTCTTAGCTTAATTCATCGATTTTGATTACCATTTCGTTGGCACAAAAACTACAGCGAGAAGCCAATGTAAAGAGAGAGCTCTCCATCATACCTAAGCTTAATTTATTAATTTCGATGACCATTTTATCAGCACAAAATCTACAGCAAGAAGCCAATGTAAAAAGAGTCTCAGAAAATAGCCAAAAAATAAAATCCTGATCAAAAAAAACGAAAACTCTAAAACACAATTCTGTTTAACACAAAAAAAAAACAGAAAATAACACAAAAACACAATCCTGTGCACAAAAAACATTTCTTGATACATGCGAAAATTGTAGATATAATGATCACCATGCATGACATTTGCTCGCATGCAACAGTTGAAAGACAGCGCAACTAGCCACTTCTCCACCGAGTCAGACAGTAACTCTCACAGAACATTGGCAATCCATCCATTGGCAATCAGAGAAAAATAAGAACTTTTTAGCAAATATTTTACCCCTCAGCTTCAGAATATTGTTGATTGGCAAAAAATACGAGCAAGCTTATGCTTCTCTTATGACAAAAATTCGGAGTTATTGGCACATAGACATTCTACAATGTACCCCAGACTACGACGTTCATCGTAAATATTAAGAATGTAATGAAACAACATATGTTAAATTCAGACAACGAATACCCATCAATCAGGCAAGCATGAATGTTTCATTAAGAAGTTTTTCTAGAAAATGAGTTTAAATACCATTTTATACGTATTTAATAATTCCGTTCAATTTTACCAGCAGAAGGAATGACCATTTAGTTTCATTTCTGAGCCACACGTTGAAAATACATAATAAATCTGCTCACTGATTTTCAAAAGAACAGGCCAGGTTGCAAGAATGGCTATCAGCTCGCACATTTTACATGAAGTACAGGAAAGTAAATTACCATTAGAGAGCTAAGATGATAAGATTGCATAAATAAATTTTGGTAAGGTCACTAAAGCGACAACCTGGAAGCTGTTAGACATGCAGTTTTTCTTGCACGAGAGTTCAGAAGACAGAAAAACTGCCATTACATCGGGGCAGAAGTAAACAAAAAAAGTGCAGAACTATGCTCTGCAAATTACAAGATGTTCTAACCATATAAAAGTGGTGCCGCTGTTGAGAATGGCTAGGTTGAAAAAAATGGAAAGTATATCACTAGAAACACTAGATTATTAATTTAAGCCACTCTAACCCCAACAATAGTGTTCCCAAGAAAGGAAGAAGACAAGCACCATTTAGTATGGAGTTAAGGGAACGGTGAATCTACATAGAAGGAGTACTTTCACACCCAAGCATTGAAACCACTTGTCACAATGCAAGTTGCCATGCAGACTCGAACTAAAACCATTTTTCTACCTTGCTTCAGTGAATGCTTCCGAGGAAATCAATTGCAATAAAGCACTAAAAACGACCATGCGAAAAAAAAACCTTTCTATTAAAGTTCTTCAATATGTAGCTACTCTAGTTTTCCCTATTTTTGCCAACAATGTAAACCAATCTTAATCTTTTAGCACCTTTTCTAATTCATTGAAAGTAGCAGAAGTAACTCTGATATGAAAACTTGCATCAGTAACAATAGATCAACTTCTACATTGCCGATCTTTTGTAATATTTCTGAAAAATAGTAAACTCTTATCCAGAGGGTAATTCATTTCTCTGACAAGCAATTTGGCTTTCGATCTCAGATTTCAACGTCTTAAGCCGTTCTAAATCATCTACAATTCCTGTACTAAAATCAAAGGATGAGGAAAGCCTATTATTCTCCATTTCCCTTCACTGTAAAAAAAAACAGATCTGATTTTATAGAACATCACTCTCTTATCTACGCTAATGATTTCATTCTACTGATCACAAGTTTGTCTAAGCTTTTAAAATTATTTTGTGAATGGTTTAAGCCTTACCCCAAACCGGAAACAACACGTAGTAATTAGCAATTCTATTTCAGCACTGCTTAACATTACCTAAAAGGTCCCTAAAACTGTTCTTTTTTTTAATTTTCACAAACAACACTGAGAAATCAACTTCAAATTAACATCGTCTGCAGATAATAATATAGTATCAAGTTTCTCTGGCGAAAACACCATAAACGTTGCAAACTAAACAAATCAAGAATTAAAAGCAATTTGCTCTAGCTTGAAGCAAATAAATAAAATCAGTATAAACGTCAACAAGAATATACATATTCTATATCCTATCAAAAAAGGAAAACTCCCTATCGTTACAAGTGGAGGAAAACTAAAAACCTGAAGCTGTAAATTTTTGGGAATATTTCTAGATAAAATTTTAAAGGCACAAACCATATCAATCAAATACGTATAATCCTATCCAAATCCATCGAAATTTCACACGAAATCAAGCACACACTACCAAGTAAAACACTAAAAAATAATTTACAGTGCAATGATACAATCGTACATTCAATACGGCGTTGAATCCAGGCATGGCACAGACAAAAGCAAAACTGGCAGAATATTCACAATGCAAAAAAAAGGCCATAAGGGCTATTTCAACTCCATATGCAAGGCTTGCACAAATGATTTATTCAATAGCTTAAAATTTCTGATACTGTCTGATTACTACCAATTTTCTCTTGGAAGTTTAATGTACTTAAAATTAACGAAAATTATGACATTCGAAATCAAATACATGTTCAAAATGACTACCGTGACTACTTGAGAAATAAAAATGAGTTCTTAGGCTCTTATTAGTTGAAAGACAGATCTCAAATAGTTTCCTTTTTGCTAGTTCAAAATTCTAGAATTCCGTACCTTTTGATATTTGCGATGCCTCACCAACTGGCCTAGAAAGTAGGATTGAAGCTTGGGAGCTCCGGTATTACTAAACATATGAGAAACAAATACAGACAAAATAAACAACTAAAATGAATTAAGAAATGTCAAACAAAAAAGCGTTCCTAAATTTGAGTTTTTACAATGAATAATAAGGCAGGAACACCTTAATCAATTAAGCTATCATAAAAAAACCTCTGACGAAGAAAAACATAGACCAGAATATAAAACTGCAGCTTTATCTCAGCATTACTTGATGCACCTTAGTCTTCCATGCTTAATTAGCTTGAAGTTGGAAACATATGTATGTTAAATTATTTACTACAGAATTTGTTCATGTCCTGACAAGTTGCCATAGAAACCTTGCAGTTTATGGCCCACAATGCCAATATTGCCGACTCTTAGATATAAGTATATCTATACGTTCATCTTACATAATGCACACGCTCTGGTAAAAAAAATTTCAAATCTTTCCGACTAAGCCAACGATTACAGTTAAAACTGAAAATTTAGGAATTTTCAGTAATTATCACCCAACTTGTATACGATTTCTGCACAACAGGAAGATATCTCTTTATATGAGCTGTCAAATGCATGCACATTTTCTCAGCTTAATATTTCATATACCGTATGGAACAATTACAGAATCATCAGTTAATTTGAATTAAAATCCCTTTAAAAATTCCGCCTCAAGATAAATATTATCGCATAGCTAAGACTAAATTATTGCAATTTATGACATTGAAATCCGTTCATTTCCGACACAAAAGAGAAAAGTTAGAAAGTATAAAAATATCTCGACGATTAAAATGTTTGCTTTCTTCCCATAGCAATACAGTATACTCATGCTACTTGAATTTTTGTTCAGCTCCACGTTTAACAGAAGCATCCTAAACTTAAGCTCCCAATTTATCCCTAGCATTGACGGACCAAGGAGCAAAACGTTGCTGCGTCTGCTATGAGGCTCTGGATGCGGAAATCACTGCCCCTCAGTTTACAAATACATAAAAAACCAATCGCAAAAACGATCCAATATTACGAGTTTCGTTTTCTTCAGCTCTGTTACCAAGCAAATACTGTCTCGTCAAGTTCTTAGACTTAGAACATCCAAAGTAGTAGTAGGCTATGAATCAAATTAAATCAATCTTGCATTTTTTGGTAGGTTCTTTCATTATAGTCAGCTTATTTTCACCATAATCTAATCAAAACTCATCCCTTTCATCATGATCACAAACTTTCAAGCAACTAAAGAAATAAATATTTTCTAGTTGACTACTTCACTAAATCACCGTGAAAATACGGATAATTTTTCATTATTAATGTCTTGTAGCAATGAATTCAGTTTTAGTTAGTCTCACTATAAGCTGTTTCAAAATTGACTTAGCACTTGAGTTATTTTTTGCTCACTAAACAACCGACTTTCTTGTCTTAAAATTACCGCACTAAGTTGAGCTACAAAATCATGAATGGGCTTTCATGCTACACGTATCTACTTTAATGAATGGCAACAGAGAGCTCAAAACCCGTCACGAGATTAAAAAAACTGGCAACTGAGCTACGCCTATTAGTCACTTAGCGCTGCAGGAAGCCTTCAGAACAGAAACTGGCAGCTACTTTACGGCCATTTTCACCAGAGTTTCTCCTTTTTCCTGGGCAGCGTGCCAGGCTTCCTGACCAAAGCCTCCTTGGCAGCAGTGCTGGTGTGGTGCAGCAGCATCAGCCCACACAGAATGAACATCAGACCCATCCACCATAAGGTGGTCACCTCCTCGCTGAACAGCACCCTGCCTAAGGCTGCCTGCACACCAACCACACACCATTAGTAGTGGTTCAGCACAGAGAGGAAATCAAGTATTCATGTCACATTGACTGTTTTCATTCCACAAGTAAGGAACCATGCCCTTTTGATGATAGTGCATCGTGGGGATTGTATATTCATGCAATATTTGTTTCTCCCTTTTAAATGACAGAGCAAGACACACAGTCATCAACATGTTTTGAAATACTCTACAATCACATGCAAAAAAGGAAAAATTAGCAATAGCACTTGAAGGTGATTTAAATTCAGAG
This sequence comes from Platorchestia sp. MABIK, assembly GCA_014220935.1. NCBI lineage: Eukaryota > Metazoa > Arthropoda > Malacostraca > Amphipoda > Talitridae > Platorchestia > Platorchestia sp. MABIK. The sequence continues at coordinate 182,145 of JACJUY010000185.1, read as the reverse complement.
AATAAATGGTTTCAAATGCTTGCTGTAAAGATCTAAAAAAAATGTTAAATAACATTGAACAAGTATCTTGTACATATGTCTGTGTAACACAGTAGTAACTCAAAAGGTATACATATCCTATCAGCATGCAGACAGGTGCATGGTGTGCCATTACAGTAGCATAAAGACCACAACACAAACAGGTGCTTTGTGTGTAATAATGATACATCTGCCAAATACCATTAGAATACCACAAAGATCAGTCAAGAATGCCATGAAGATCAGTCAAGAATGCCACGAAGATCAGTCAAGAATGCCACGAAGATCAGTCAAGAATGCCACAAAGATCAGTCAAGAATGCCACGAAGATCAGTCAAGAGTGCCACAAAGATCAGTCAAGAATGCCACGAAGATCAGTCAAGAATGCCACGAAGATCAGTCAAGAATGCCACGAAGGTCAGTCAAGAATGCCACGAAGATCAGTCAAGAATGGCATGAAGATCAGTCAAGAATGCCACGAAGATCAGTCAAGAGTGCCACGAAGATCAGTCAAGAGTGCCACGAAGATCAGTCAAGAGTGCCACGAAGATCAGTCAAGAATGCCACGAAGATCAGTCAAGAATGCCACAAAGATCAGTTAAGAACGCCACGAAGATCAGTCAAGACGTACCGTAAAGAGGAAGTTGGCAGCTGCACTAGTGATGGAAGCCTCTATGCTGGTGGTGCAATAGTTCAGTGCCTTCGTCATGGTGATGAACATGACAAAGTTAGAGAGACCCATGAGCACAAAAGCACCAGCTCTCAACCACAGCTTCCACTGCAAATAAAGCACAACCAATTACTCTTCAGTTATAGAGAAAAATTAATATAAAAGTGTAACATTTTACAATAGACAACTCAAACAAAAATGTACAACATATACACAACAGTGAACATGATCACTATAAAACTGAAATATAATAAAATGGTAAAAACAATAAATTCTTTGACTAGCATGAAGTAAATTACATGAACTGCAATAACTGAACCGGGTACCTACTGCTGATGACAGTTCAGTAAACAAAAGTCAAATACTTCAGGAAATATGAGCAATCTCTGAACTACACAACTACTTAGTATATCTTAACACATTCAACTTCATGTTAAAGAAGTTTCGGGATGATTAGTTGGAATCATGTAAGAAGAAATAGAATATTGGAGGTTACCAGAATCAACACCGGAAATAAGAAATTCAAGTCCAATTCTGATGCCTGAAACAATCATTCCTGTATTATACATATACATAGCAACATACACCAAGCCACAACAAATGAAGGCACTTCAGATGTGTTAAAATTTCTCTTTAAATGAATTTTAAAACTTATCATAGAATTTCGAAATTGTCTATTATTTATTTTACCCAAAAATTCAACTTGCTGGTAAATACTTAAGTTTATAATGAAGGCAATCATTAATTAATCGAAGCAATGGATCTTCATCAAGATTATACAATCCAGGATTTATCTCATAATTCCATGTTTAACATTTTGACATGAAGCCACTGACCTAATTAAATTTAAAATGGCGAGTGGGAGATTAGTGAAGCCACAACATTTATTTAGCCTATTCAAACATGGATGAACTTCAAACTTATTTCAATTTAAAATCAAGATAATACAAATCTCATTGCACTGAATCCTTTCCTCTGAATGGGTTACAAATCAGTGCTGTATTTGAACAATTACACATATCTATAGAAGGGTCACTGCCAGACACACCATTGCATTGTTGAACTTTCACCCAAAACCCACACGAGTTTCGTTTTGCTAGTCAATAAGATTAATTTTTTCAATCAGTATCAATCACTAGAAATTTTACACTCTGCAGTTCTCAAGTCTATTACATCTATCAATAGTAACACATTGCTTGCATCCCTTTGATCATCAATCAGTTAGTACATTTCATTTACATTATTATTCATATATTTAAAACTAGGTGCATCACCTAATTACATACGAACAATTAGACAGAAATTTCAGCTTAAGCAGTATCATAGCACAAACGTTTAGATTGACTGTCAAAAGCAGTTGTTACCAAATCAACTATAGTTGAATAAATATAAAATTCATAGTGTGGTAATGATAGGTTAGCATAAATTCAGTAAGTGTAGAATTGACAAAAATTAGTTAGGCTAGGTTATGTTGGGATGAGATACAATAGGTTAGGACACAATAAGTTAGGATAGGATAGGTTTAGTTAGAATATGGGAAGGTAAGATAGGTGAGGAGGGATGAGGATAAGTGAGGATAGGTTTAGTTAGAATATGCAAAGGTAAGATAGGTGAGGAGGAGTAAGGATAAGTGAGGATAGGTTTAGTTAGAATATGCAAAGGTAAGATAGGTGAGGAGGGGTGAGGACAAGCAAGGATGGAGGAGAAGAGGTAGGGATAAGTGGGGATAGCTGACGTTAGGATAGGATAGGTTAGGGTAGGTTAGGGTAAGTTAGGGTAAGTTAGGGTAAGTTAGGGTAAGTTAGGGTAAGTTAGGGTAAGTTAGGGTAAGTTAGGGTAAGTTAGGGTAAGTTAGGGTAAGTTAGGGTAAGTTAGGGTAAGTTAGGGTAGGTTAGGGTAGGTTAGGGTAGGTTAGGGTAGGTTAGGTTAGGGTAGGTTAGGGTAGGGTAGGTTAGGGTAGGTTAGGGTAAGTTAGGGTAGGTTAGAATAGGGTAGAATAGGTTAGGATAGGTCAAGATAGGTTAACATATATTAGGATAGATTAGGAAAGGTTAGGATAGGTTAAGAAAGGTTAGGATAGGTTGAGATTTGTGTAGTTGGGATAGATTAAGAGAGGTTAAGATAGATTAGGGTAAGATAAGTAAGGATGGGTTAGGTTAAAATAGGTTATGATAGGCTAGATTAGGATAGGTTGGAATTGGTTAGGTTAGGAAATCTTAGGTAAAGATAAAGTTAGGATAGATTAGGATTGGACTAGGATAGGTGAGAATAGGTGAAGATAGGTAATACTAGGCTAAAATAGTTGAGAATAGGTTAGGATAGGTGAGAATAGGTTAGGATAGGTGAGAATAGGTTAGGATAGGTGAGAATAGGTTTGGATAGGTGAGAATAGGTGAGGATAGGTGAGAATAGGTTTGGATAGGTGAGAATAGGTTTGGATAGGTGAGAATAGGTGAGAATAGGTTTGGATAGGTGAGAATAGGTTAGGATAGGTGAGAATAGGTTAAGATAGTTGAGAATAGGTTAGGATAGGAGAGGATAAGTGAGGATAGGTTAAGTGAGGTTAGGATAGTTGGGAATAGGTTAGGATAGTTGGGGATAGGTTAGGATAGTTGGGTTAGAAAGGAAAAGATTAAATTAGGATAGGCTAAGATACAAGCTAAAATAAGATGAGTTAGGATAGATTGGGTGAACTTTTCACATGTCAGGCTATATAGTTATAAACTGAGCCAAAATTTTCTGCTGGTAGTTACATATTCATAGGAAAATATATTTCAATCCCTTAACTTGTCAAGAAGTTGGTTCCATCTGGTGAGAGAAAGTGCTAAAAAATTCCTGAATAGTACAACTAAATGTTTTTCATTTCAAGTGTAATAATGTGTTCAGATATCATAATCTCGATTTGAATTTAGAATCTACAAACCAAATGTTGCTTTGAAATTTGATATTCACTAACATTTTACTTGAGAACACCAATTTTGCTTGGTGAAGATTATGCACTTTCCAATTAGTTTATATAAGTAGGAGCTGCTTATCAAGTTACTATTTGTTAATACAATAACTACGATTGTGCGGTTACTTAAAGTCAGTTTGGTTAGGCTAGAAGAAGTCGTTTTAGAAAACCGGCTTTTCTGCTCTAATACATTTTTAACCTTTTTGAAAAATGTTAAGAATAAAATTGAACCACAATGTGTTTGATACTCTTTTACTCTCAAATTTATTTCGGAAAAGGTAGCAAGATAGTTGAAATGTTATTTGCACATTCCGGTAAGTAAATGAACAATTTACCTAGTGGTACACATATGTACCACTTCGGAGTCAACGTGTTAAGTGTGCTGCTCTGCAAATATTTGTTTAATTCTTTGAATATCAAAAGATAACACTTTGAAAAAATAAACCAATCTTACTGCAATTTTACGTAGTTAAATATTTATCTGCAAAGATTATAAACATACAATTAACAGGTATTATATTTGGTTCATTTTGAAAGAATTGTAATTTTAACAGCACCATCAAAATATTCAGTATTTTCTCTTTGCTAGCCCAGAACTTTGATGTCTGAGAGAATTCACCTTCTTATTTTCATTTCCTTGAGTTCTTGAACAAGGGGTTATCAATACAGACTAATCTTGAACTCAACTGCCAATTACAAAAGCTTTCTCATTCCAACCCACAGAAATTTTCACTGTGCTTACTGTTCCACTGATAGGTTAGGCAGAGAGAACATAAAAATGTCCAAAAAATCATCCTGTAAATTTTGTTATTCACAAAATTTTATTATAAGTGGGCTGGGTCAAGTAAGGTCAAAACACTCCTTCAAAAATTTTCTTGTCAATTTATGATTAACAATCGATTATTTTTTACTTCAATATGGCACACTAACATTATTTAAAAATGAATTCAGTTATTTTTCTTTTTTGTCTGATCTAGAATTTTTGTATTACTTCTACAGTCTAAAAGTTCTGCTGCTTGAATCATCTCTTCACTGGTATACTTGATCATACTAGGCTTTTTGTCACACTCATGACAAATTGTAGATCATTATGTAGATCATTGCCTTCAGTGCAAGAAATGTCTTGCTACTACTCACACATTACCTACTTGCTCAAATAGAGCATGGGAGCTGATATGCACCAACTGGTCTACCATACACCAAATACCTGCAAGTACATACCTACTGCTACAGAGAGCAAGTCAGCTCACATGACACCAACCTTTTCACAAGTGACACGAGAGTTGATCACTGAAGCAAGCTCAAGGAAATCCACACAAAGGTCAGTAGCCTCATGGGTGGTCATAGCAAGCTTGCCAAATGTAGCACCTAGTGCAGCTAAGAAGCCTGAAATGAGGGAAAACACCTGGCCCTTCATTTCAACTTCTGCTCCTGCAAAACAATAAATATTGTTAACAAAAATTATCTAGAACAATTTTTTAATAAGTGCACATTTTTCAGAACAGTGAAACTCCAAAGTTTTGAACATCCTAACTATAAGTTTATAAATGCTTTTACAAGTTATAAGTATAGTACATAAATTAATGAACTTGTCATGGTTTGATAAAAAATACCCTCACTTTGAGTAAACATGAAAAAAGAAAAGAGCATATCTGAAGATGGATAAAAAAAGTTAAAATGCCTACACTAAAGTAGGAATAGAAATAATTAAAACATCATATTAGAATTAGTTATCATTCATATATCAGCAAGTTTGAGGCTTCCTAGCTACAACAAATGCAACTTCAAGAGAGCAAAAAGGAGAGACCATTCAGCAAGACTGAAGAAAATAAGGAATCTATACACAAGGTGTATTCCCAAACCAGATACCTTGTGCATAGAAACAGCATGATAAGAAAGAAAAAGATTAAAAGACAAAGATGAGCTATAAGAGGCATGAAAACAGAAAGAAGCAAAGTGGATACAAAAGATAAAGCCCCCAAGGCCTCTCTACAGCTCATGTAACTCAACAGCATCTCCCCTGGAAGCTACTGTCCTCATAGCATGGGATAGACACTTTCAACTACTTCAAACTTATTGCCTATCCTATGTTACTAGTCAAAATTATTTCATATAAAAATATAAAATATGAAGAACAATTATAATGATGTAATGATTCAATTGAAAATTTTTCAATGAATTCCAACTTCAAGGCTATATAATAAAGAATTAAACTAGGTAATGAAATCCTCTCAAAGACATAAGCTGGCAGTAGTCCAAGGCATATTAGAAAGATTCATTTTTCAAACCAATGTATACTGTTACAAAATACCCAAAAAGAACTCAATATTTAATCAAAACTAATAAGCATTGTGGATGCAATTACGTTTTTCACAGCCACCTAAATAAAGGTTAAATTTTAAGCTAATTTAAATCTCAATAACACCAACAAAAGTCTACTGAAGAGAGAAAAAAATTAAAACACTATATACACCTGCATAATCTATACATAAGGTGTGTCCCAATATAAAATATCCTGCAGATAGAAAAAGCAAGTTAGGAAGTAAGTCAAGTTGAAGTGGAAAGTAACAGATGCCGATAAACAGGACAGCAGCAAAAAAAAATTTTTTGGACTTTTTGGTCTTTAACCCTTTAACGTCTGCATTTTTGAACTCATATTACGGTTATCACAACCACCGTCACTAAACTGGCGCCAGCATCAGGTAATCACTGATATCAGAATGAGGAAGGAACTGCCACTTGGCAGTGAACTCCAAAGAACACATTAGGGAACTAATTTAATGAGAAATACAATATATTGAGGCTATTTTCAAAAGAGGACCGTAGAGTTTACTTAGGCGTTAAAGGGTTAACAAAACAAAAAATCTAATTTAATATATATATAATAAAAAACTAAACTAATTCAAGAAAATGAAGGTCTACCTAACTCTCAGCTCAGGACTTCACAATGTCCACCAGAAAAAATCAATTTCCAAGAATGCAATAGTTGTCTCCCCAAAGAGGAAGGCTACCTAAAACTAAAAAGAAAGAAAACAAACGCATGAACAAAAAGTACTCATTTATTATCCAATATCACTTTGTGGTTTAGTTTGTTCTTTATTATACAATTGATATGTATCATCAATTAGTTGGTTAGGTTAAATAATTAAAAAAGCTTACTTTGACATTAATTTGGAAAATTAAATATCTTCTTTGTTATCTGCTGGTAAATTGTAATTTAATTTCCAAAATTTTTTATATATAAATTGATAATTATTCAAGTTAGCATTAAATTCATTTATATAACCTAACCAGCTAGACAAGGATTCAATTACTCAAAAAAACAAGTAGATAATTTGCAAAGTGCTGACATAATAAAAATACCTTACTGACTTAAATTTCAAGCACATGCAATAAATACATTAATTTTTAATAGAAATAATGCATAACTTGATAGTTTAATCTGTTATTTCCTATTTAAGCTTTTTCAAAGCAATATATTGCTAGTTATAGTTCTTTAGCTTACTTAATTATGGCAAGAAATAGAATTTATAAATATTTTGCTCTATCATTCTCATTTCATTCTTAGTCACTTTCTCTTTTCAGATATTTGGATGTAATATACTTTATTTGATATAAATCATAAACTTAATGCATTTTATCAAAATACTTGAATATTTCAAAAGAATTAAATCTTTCACTGATGTTTGCATTTTGAATTAACATAGTTTTCTTTATAGTAGTTTGTTTTCACAAAACATTAGATTAGGCCTATCTCAAGTCCATACATACTTCTTTCAATAATTTGTTCATAAATATTTTTTGCCTAAGGCAATATTTTCCCTTTTAGAATAAATTCAAGTCTGATAGTTTATGATGTAATTGAAGAAAGTGAAAAGTTGAAGTCTTTTTCTCACAAATGATATATTGTTATTCATGTTAATTAGAAGCTATGAAAATCAAGAATTTATCATACCTTTATCAAGGCAATAGTAACTTTATAATCAGAGATAAATCTGCACATTCATTCCTTTACTTTTTCAAACTCTTTTTGAAAAAATAAATAAAATTATTGCAGATGCATAACAAACTAAATGAAAAAATCTTAAATCTTTAATTCATTGCTTTTGATATTCAAATTTTTTCTACATATTTGATATTGGCTATGGTATAGCCTAAATACCCCTCAATGAGGAAGTTGCTTGTTGAAATAAAACAAAACTGGAACCATAAAATATTAACAAATAAATTAGCTAAAAAATGTTTCAACATTCAAAGTTAAATACCAGATTATAGCATTTTGACTTCAGTTCAAGACTTGTTCAAGTCTGGGAGTTCTTGGAAATATTAAGTAGATGCCTTTCCAGTTGCACTGAACTTGCAGATTTACAGAATGTTTCAATGAAAGCTACAGGCAAAATACCATCTACAACCTTTGAGTGTCCTATCAGACAACGCTATTTCCGCTTTGTCACTGAAAATAAAATATACATACAACTGACTAGTTTTGCAAGATTTAACGATGCAAGTTAGGTACGCAACGAATTGTTTTAGCTCATATTCATTTCTTGCCTCTCTGATTTCTAAAAATATCTGATTAGTCAGTAATATGCATATTATGACTGAAGAATATCAAAACATGCCACATTTAACAGATTGATATAACTACTCCATATCTAAACATACTGCTCCATAAAAGTTGAAGCGAAACATTTTCTTTTCAAACAGCTGTAATAACAAATCAATTTCAACCTGAACACCGAAAAGTTACCCTAGCTAGTCCCTCGATTCCAACGTAGTTCTTGAAGAATGGAAAAATTGAAAGTATGTTCAAAATAGGGGAATAATCTTTTGCTCGCAATCGCTACAAAAAAGAAAATGTTTAAATCAAATTCCCTTCTTTTGAGTTACACTTAGAGTTTGAATACTTTGTAAGTTATACACTAATGGCTGCCATTGGCCAAGCAGTGACCTATCTTAAAAAATCTACTCAAGCAATGCAAATTGCCCCTTACTTTCCCATTTTCGTGACGTAAAAAAGCGTTATGCTAAGAACAAGATGCCTTGAATCAATTTCCAGTGCCAGCGTCTTACATTTTCTTGCAAAAATGGCTGCTGTACTGACTTAGAAAACGAAGAAAGCAGGAACGAGAGATTAATTAAAATGAGGGACTCTACTTTAATGAGCTTAAGTCCCATTTCCCTCTCAGTAAGTTAGTGGCAGAAAAACACACGCACGCAATGGCAAACAAATGTAATTGAAATTTGTAGCATTGGGTAAAATGTATGATTTGCAGGCACTTTGCAATAAATCAAGCAGGCGGAAATATTTTACGTCATGAAAACAATGTAATGTAGAACATAATCGGCTAAATGTTTTCCATTTACGTAATTTTTCTATAAACATTTATTCAAAAAGTAAAATTATCATTTTTACAAGTAATTACGGTTTTTTAATGTCACTTGCGGCCAATTTTGCCCAACCAAATTACACCATAGATTTCTCGTAATTGCTTTGTTTCAACAACAAATAAGGGATTTGCAATATATAAATATATCAAAATCAAACATTACGTTCTTTGCAAATTTCTACCAACAACTTTTAAATATTAAACTTATTTCAGCAGCGTACCGAAAAAATATGGAGTGAAACCAAACTAAAAACTGTCGCAAATCCAGCCTTGCTCCTTACTAAAGTCCCGTGCAAGACAGCCCATATCTTGCATAATTAGGGACTAGGTCTTCTTTTATAACAAAACTGGCCTAAAAAGTAAGAACACTAACTATTTATGACAAGCGGGGCAATGGTGTGAGTGCTTCACTTTCCTGGCGACCTTAATAACCTTGGACATGCATAAAATGCTCGTTTGTCTTTACGAGCGNGAACAACAGTTTCGAGGTGAGCATTCTCTTTAGCTATTGTCCTACTTGTCATGAATTTTTGTTAAAGCCCCGTGTACTGAACCCGTTCAGGGGGTCAGCTAAAGACTATGTTTCCTGTGCCAGTTAGTTCTGGAAGTTTTCGCCGCTGAAGCGGGTTGGCGAGACAAAACATATCCTGTTTCAACAAAAGGAAGGCAAATCAAACTTTTAGCTTGAGACCTATCGTACAAAGACAATCTAGTTGTAAACAGACATTATAATTTTTATTTGATTTTCCCGCCGTTTTCGATAGACGAAATCAAAGCGTAATTTGGTAGTGTTGTGAACAGACATCACACAATAAAACAATCAGAGTAGCAAAGGTAGACTAAAACACTGATGAGATTTATTCAAATTTTACTAGCAAACTTATTTTCGTACAATAACTTAATGTTGCCTCATATCAAGAACTACCTCAACTCACAGACCGCGAGTAAAAAACTAATTCACTTTCTACAACATTTTCTTTGCACATTTACTGCACCGAACGAATTGTGAAGTAGAGCTCCGTACACGAGTGTATTGAAGTTCTTGAACTGCCACGACTCAGCACATCAGCGGCTAAAGTAAGGGCACCAAAAGTGAATAAATGAACATAATCTTGAGGCTTTTCAAGCTTCCAACTTGTCATATTTTGTTAAACTTTGCGCCAGATGCGTCACAGAAAATTAAGTGAAATGAACCCGCTAATTTTCTGGTAAAAAAACGCCAGTTTACAAAGGAAGCGCGATCACCAGTCAGTTACAGTACGAATGATTTGCATGAGTGTTGACCAAAATATTTACAGTGCAAGAGCACAAGAAATACATTCTCGGTTAAAATGTTTTAGTCTGAAATATCTTCTTAAATAAAAAAAACTATTATATGTGTAACACAAACGAATGGATGTTTTCCCTTCAGAATTCACGAAAAATATGGGGAAAATTTATTTCGGATAGCACTTTAATAAACCGAATCAGAATAGAAAACAATTAAAATTTAAGCATGACAAGAGGAACAACTATATTCGAAGAACATATATAGGAACAAAATTTTCCAATAATTCCTTATTTGAAATAAATTTCGATTTACCATGACACATACAAAGAAAAAAGAGGACAAGTAGCTGTGCAAAGCAGAACTATGAAAAAAATACGAGACGAGGGAATCAACAACTTCAAGATACTGCACTTGCAGATGAACGTAAAACATTGTAAATTAATCCACGATGACATCACTTGCAGATATGTTGCAACAACAAGCACTACAAGGAAGTCATTAATCGAAAGCTGACGTGACGTCTTTACTTCTCTCGACATTCGAAGAATTTTGGTGCGTGCGCTTCAATTTTAGCGGTATGTGACTACGTATCCAATTAACCGAACCTCGTCAATGAAGACATTTTTATGCGGAAGATCCTGCACGTTACATTCAGACTGGCTACTCTAGATTGCCGAGTTGCAAGCCTGTGAGACACAAAACTTAAATGCATGGTTGAAGAGGCCGAGCTAAATATGAAAATAGTCCAATGTTACAGGATGACAAACTGGTCTGAGTCTGATGTAAACATCATTGCACACAGTATTCACCAGTGGTTGGGATTATAATTTGATTTTCGTTTCCTCTCATGTTGAGGCAGAAATCACTAGCTTCAGATAGACGCTAAGCGTTCGCAAAGCAGGCATAAAAGTTCTGCGCAAATTTTACCTGAAAATAGTTAGGACACAACGCTACGCTCATGCCTAAAATTTCGGGGTATTCTTGACTGTAAGTTATACGCAAATTTCCCATGAAAATAGTTAGTGCACGACGCTACGCTCATGCCTGGAACTCGGGGTTTTTCTTGAGTATAACAAATCCTTCCATGATGGGCGTGAGGGGAATGTACTCGTCGGTGGCCAGCTCGGCGCGCTCCCCGAACGCGAGCAGCACAGGGCTGGTGTGGGTCTGGAAGCCAGTGATGGCCTTGGGCCGACCTGCCTGTCCGACCACGTCCACAGCCTGCACACCACAGCGTAATTTGTGAACCAGGGAGCGAACGTAACAGTGCACGCTAAATAACACAGCAGAAAATAGTGGGAAGGGAGCCATGCTCTGTAGCATAGGGTCGTCTTACTGCGCATCACTGTTGGGACCGCTAACTATTCAGAAAATAGTATCGTCTTGTGGTATACATTATAAAATTTGAACTGCACTTTCACTTCAAAGCAGCTTTGACCATCAATTAAAAACAACATGTAATGTATATTAGGAATAAGGATAAAAACGCTGTTTTTGAAGGCATGGAGGGCATTAGAGATGTTCAAGATTGAGATTAAGAAGGTTGAAGCTACAACAATTTATATACCTTTAATTTAACCTGCGAAAAAGAAAGATCCTGACCCTGGAAGATTTCAGTTCCAGTTTTACTTTCAAAGTTCTATTCTGCACTTTCAAATGACATAATTTTATCGGTTTCAAATAATCATGATGTGCTACGTGAAGTAAACCTCAGTAAAAGTGAAAAACAATTCAAGAACGTAAAAAACTTTAATGAACTCCAATTATGTGAGCTTGCAGGTTAGTCATATTGAGAGAGATCATGACTTTGGGTAGAATACATGCTGAAGCTCCCTTAGAACCATCCTTACTCAAAGTGAGGACAGTACATCCTGAAAAACAACTGATACAGAGCTCGGTGCATCAATAATTTTATCCTCGGGACTGTTGGAATTCATCCGCAACATTCAACATAATAATATCCCATCATGAATATAAATCCATCATAAACATATTCAATATTACACATCCTGGTGGCTAAAATCTTATTGGCTGACATAATGTCAACATTGAAAAAAAAGGAAAATGGTTCACGCTAGTTACGCTGAGCGGCTACATCGTCTCACCTGTCCGACCCTGACGGAGACCGGGAGTGGGTTGAGGTGCTCATCGAAGGTGACCAGCATGCGAGGCTGCATGGCGGACACCAGGCAGTACAGCAGGTAGTGGCTCTTGCCCAGGATCACTGCAATCAATGAGATGGTTTCAATATAGTAAGGGGTAAACTGCTCTCTATGAGCAAACAATGAGATGGTTTAAGGCCTTGTACCTGAAGCGCTAGCAACTTTCTTGCAAACTACTACTACCACCACTACCACTACGAGATGGTTTCAATACAGTACGGGGTAAACCACTGTCTAAGACCCATAAAGGTCTTGGACATTGAGGCTGGCAGAGATAGACATTGCTTAGGTAAGGCTAGACTCACATGGTACGGTCAGGCAGATGCCTAACAAAATAACGACAAAGAATAGGAAATGACGAAACTGATTAATTCTTAACTATAAAAAGGAAGACTAAAGCCACGCTTCTTAAAACCATTTCTTATGAAATAACGATCTTATGAAATAATAACTGTACTTTAGAGCTCAGTCTGAAAAATTAAAATTAGAATTGTCTCAGCTACTGTCGAAATATTTCATGCAGTGTGAATT
>JACJUY010000185.1:133923-168908 GCA_014220935.1 Platorchestia sp. MABIK | reverse complement strand
AATGGTTTTAAGAAGCGTGGCTTTAGTCTTCCTTTTTATAGTTAAACTTTCCAAAGATTGGAACCTTAACATTTTTGATTAATTCTTCTAATACATCGCATGACATGAGTCTGTCAAATAACAGCTATCCGTGTGATATATGAGTGAGTGGGAGAGAAGGAAGGCAAGAGCATGTTATTTGCTCTTGCCTTCTCTTCTCCATGCAATTTATTTGTTCAATGACGAGAAAGATGAAGGCTTCAGCCCAAAGGCAGTGGCTCAAGCCTGTTGGTCCATGTACTAAACTCTGGTTCATGCTCAAGCTGAACTCATCACTGATTTGACACATAAATTCTTTTTTTGAATACTATTCATTGAGTCGTTACTCCTTCCTGTGAAAAATTTTAAGAAAGGTCGAGGCCCAAAACGTTCTCTTAAATGGGATATATTTTTTTAGTATTGCAGCACCTCGTCTCACTGTTCTGACTTATTTTGAAGTTGTTGAGAGCAGAACATTCTGACGGTGTCAGTACTATTTTAGTAGTTTGATGCATAAAATAAATAATGCTAAGACAAAGTTTTAATTCAAATATTCAAGCTTAAGTCTATGGTTTTGTTGCACTATAGAAATACAGCAGAAACGCTCAAGGAGACAGCACGGGAGAGTCCTGCATATTACCAGCACCGAATATGCTTGACAAGCGGAGAAACTACAGGTTTTCTTTCCTACCCATAGCCTTCTCACGAATCCTCCACGAGGCCTTTTGATGTTCATGAAATTTGCCCTCCCATCCACAATAGGCCACTTAAAACGAAATACAAGCACAACATGAAATTCATTTTGAGAAGCATACCTTGCGTACAAAGCCTCACAACAGCCAGAAGTACAAGAAGCGCCACACGTTAAAAGTATTACATTAGGCTTACACACATACCCACAATGTGCCATGCTAGTCAAGCAACAGAAAGGCAGGCACTCAAGCCATATAACACGGCCACTTAAAGAAAAACTAGTCAACGTCAAATCAAAAACTCAGAGCAGTAATAACCTTTTTGTTCAATATTCAAAGCCAGCAACTAATCAACGTCATATCAAAAACTCGATGCAAGTAATTACTTCTTGTTCAACATTCAAACCCAGTAACCAATGTCAGATTAAAAACTCGGTGCAGTAATAACCAAAAAATTAACACCCAAACCCTAGGTACGGAAAGATCAAAACAAAAAACTTGAAAAAAGAATACAAAGGACAACGTACGTGTCTTGCAGTCGAGGAAAGCCATGCAGGTAGCGAGGAGACCGGCGACGGCCACGGGAGACATGAGCTGCCTGTTAGAGTGGTAGGGCGAGAGAGACATGGTGCCCTTGCCGAGATGGGTGAGGCCCTGGGCCAGGCGCACCATGAACAGGTTGTTGGGGTCCTTGGCGTGGTACTGGGCCAGCTGTCGCAGCATCGCCGCTAGTCTGCACAGTGGGAGTAGAAGAGCCATCAGGATAACTGCTGGAGCGTCATTAATGAGTAGCAGATATACCTTTTGAACCTGTTTCACAAACATGCCTCAACCTGGAACAAATTGGTGTACACAAAAACGAACATAATTTTTAATTATAGTAGTTCGTAGACATTTCCCTCAGTTATCTGTACCAACAAACAAACAAAGCTCCGCTACTAGCCACAACTTTTTGAGAAGAAATACGTTTCTACTACATATTTATTTTTTCTATGTAATTAGCTTATGATTTCTTTCATTCCCACTGCATATTACATCATAAAAAATAAGAAAATTGCGTGTATGAATCTCCAATCGTGATGCTGTGATGAACGATACTCTTTAAATAATGACCATCAAAAGCCTTATCATTATTCTACATTCAGCAAATTCATCCGAGGCAATATTTGCCTACATAATTGCCTCTAAAATGATACAGCCTATGTGCTAAACCCTTATGTCACAGCGCCGGTATGAACCTTAACCCCTTCCCCGGCAGAAACGTGTATACACGTCTTCACAAAATGTTCTTTTTTCAGTCGTCAACGAGTATACTCGTCTAAAACTTTACCTTCAAAATCCAGCTACATACGTATACACTCGTCGATTTTGAGCCTTTGTAAGCCATTCTACGTGTGAAACGAGTATTCTCGTCAAATCGTACGCCTGGCAGAGGCGATAGGGTAGAACTGTGGGATTTCAAGGACATTGTTACTAGACTTGCTCCGACAGCCATTGTCGTCGGATGGGTGTTGTTTGCATCCACATTTGCATTCACTTTTTGTAGCATTTTCAAGTGTTACACCCCAAATGTCTAGTTCAACGGAAGATAGTGAATATGAACCTTCCCTCAGAAGCTTGAATACTTCTGATAACTCGGCCAGTTCATCAGACAATGACTATTTCTCGACAAGTGAAGTTCTACCATATAGAACCAAAATAAAAAAATTAGTCTGAAAAGGAACGTTTTTAAGAAAAAATTGTTGGGGAAGGGGTTAAAGTAGTGCAAGCCAGAGTAATCAACCTTTGTTGAACTTAATTAAGCCCCAATGCTCCTCTTTCTGATGACATGTACATTGTAGCAACATTGCCTTGAATTACTCACTCTTCTGAAATGTAACAGGCCTTGTCTTGATCCGTCTGCCACAAAGTACCTTGACATAATATTTGCCTGAATGATAAACATTTGAGAAATGTTGCATGCTTAGTCTTCACACTTCTCTTACTATTTAGATTAATAAGAACCTGAATTACTGGCACGGCTGAAATGTAACAACCACAGAGCTCATCTGCCTCGTCTCCCACCAACACACCAGGTATTATTCGTACCTGTCCCTCAAGTCCTGTGGCAAAAATGGCGCTGTTGGCGAATTATATGAAGCGAAATTACTGGCACTGCTGAGATGTAACAACCACAAAGCTCACTGTCCACCACCAGCACACCAACATACCTGGCGTTATTCGTGCCTGCCCCTACGAGTCCCATGGCAAAAATGGCGTTGTGGGCGACTTCATGGTCAGAGTCGTGTGAGAACTTGCTGAGGGTGTCCAGGATGTTGAGTTTGGGGTTGCTCACGGAGCTGAGGGCAAGAGCCAGGGGCACAGCTCTCCTGATGGTGGGCTCGCAGTACCTCAGCAGGTTACCGAACTGCCGGAAGCACATGTCTGCTCCGATGTCCTCGCCCATCGCGATTAGGGCAATACCTGAAATGTGGGAGTAATTTAGCTCAGGCCTATTTTGCTGTATCAGATGTAACAACACATACTAAGGAAGAAAAGTCCTTCCAAATAGGTGGTTTCCAAACTTGCATAACTTATAATATAACTTTTCCCTTCCACAATCGTTAAATGAGCAACAAAGATAGAATGAGATGAATGGAGCAGTTCCTAAACGAGACATAAATTTATTGGGAATTATCAGCTGCAAGAGATAGCGCAGCTCAATTCGACTGCCGAATAAACACTTTACAATAACACTGCAATAGATAAACACCAACACAAGAATGTGTTTCATGCCACCAGTCATCACTAATTATTGAACGTGAAAGATTCATCAGTTGATATGACATGTACTGGTAGCCTTCCAAAACGTGACACCTCAATGTGTGGGATAACAAGTCAGCAGCATTCTTTGGATCACAGGAATCCTAAGGCCCTTTAGTGACTCCTAAAGCGAGGATTTGTACAGTAACGCAACCTGTAAATAGTTTGAAGATTCTTGTTAAATACTAGTGTTGAAAATTACGTCTAACATGAATTGACGGTTTTGCTTTGTGCAGGTTTAGTTACTAATCTTTCGTTATATTTTACACAAATGATAAACAGGTTCAAAATCAAAATGAATTAAGATTGTTTACAACATGTAGTACCAAAATTTCAATAAAACATATTTTACACTAGCAGGTTAATTTTAATGTTAATAGATTTTCCTAATGAACACATTAGAAGATCATGTTCAGACCTGACATGCTGCAAGTACACTCGGCTGAATAATAGAAAAAACTTGCCATGCGTTCCATAATTTTTGCAAAACTGAATTTTTAAGCACAGACACTAAATGCTCATAGAAATAGTACACAGCTTTGCTGAACTAAGTAAAGTATGAAGTATTTTATAAATCTATCAATTGCTTCACTGAGAACATATCCTCCTCAGCAGTGCTAAGTAAAAGGTGAACAAATTAATTCATTTGAAATGGTTAAACCCAAGTAAGTTGACGAGTATTTAATGTTAGTCGCATCTATCATAATACTAGTAATAGTCCTGCATCAGTGATCTGTCCCGCGCAAGAATGACAGAAAGGCCCTGCCTTAGTATAGAATGATTGCCGATCAGTTACAAGAGCATTTCTAAATACGAGTCAACAACAGCCTTGGGTGATCTATTCCACAAATACATACAACCTAAGCCCACAATTACAAATTAATCAGTTGAATTGTTTGTTTTGGGAAAGCCAAGGTGCTAGCTAAGGCAACTCAAACTAATTATTGATTTTCATTACCCAGAACAGCAATGCTTTGTTGAGACGAGAGATCGACTTCTTTCTCCTCTTCCTTCTTGTCACCGCCCTCCTTGGCCTCTTTCTCCTTGGCAGCAGCTTCTTCCTTCTTCTCCTTGTCTTGTTTCTCCTTGTTGGACTTCTCTTTCTTATCCTTGGACTTGGAGGAGGTAGAGGACTCCTCGGTCTCGTAGTGGTCAGTGCAGATATGGAGCATCTCCTGCACCTTGAGCACATTGCCGGTGCCAGCATACGCGCACACCTGCTCAGCGCACAGAGATTCGTGAGTGAAGCACACAGAGCTTTGCGAGTGAGGCGCACTTGCTCAGCGGTGCACCAGTGCTCCAGCACCAGGTGGGAATATGGTGCATCAAGCCATATTAATGAATGCTCCATTTCATCACTAACCCTTACGTCACTTATAATGAAGTATGTACTCGTATATGAAGGTAACCAACATTATCGATTTTTCATCAACTGCAAGCATCACCAATGTGGAAATAAACACCGCCGTAAATTTGAACGAATATATATTCCATGAATGCATACGTTCACAAACGTTTTCATTAAAAAAAATTGTTTCAAGAAAAAAATTCCAGTGAGTCAGTACAGTCAAGTACATAATTCACGTAGATGATTAATGGAATGTAGACAGCCCTAGTGATGTTACACATTGATAAATTAGGTCCAAAATTAAAAAAAAAATTTAAATTTGAGCTTTTCTAATAACAAAACACTGAAAAAACGTAATGGTTCTTGAATGTGGTACAAGTTAGAGTCTGATTATCTGCACATCTGAACTATTTCAAAGCACTGATTCAGTTTGCTTATGATCAAAAGAACTGATATTTAGTTCATTTCATAAAATAATTAGTTTAAGGCTCTGTTTCCGTACCATAGATGATTCCAAAGAAGAAAGAGAAGGGACTATTTAATATAGACTATGAAAAACGTAGAATCTATGCACAAGGTAAGTTCTCACATAGGATAACCTGCGCACAGAAATAGCAAGTTGAGAAAGAAGCGAGAGACTAAACAAAGAAGAAATAACGAAGAGAACATAAAAACTAAAAGAAGCAAAGTGGACACCAAAGAAAGAAGTTCCTGAGATCTATCTATACCCGAATTAACGTAACATTATCACTCTTGGGGTGCCAGTTTTAGTAAATTCTTTTCAATATAAATTAACTAGCTGCAAAATGACTGAAAAATAAACGAGTACCTGAGCAATTATTGGCAGTAAGTGTACACTAAACACACATACTGTCGTACTTCTCAGTTATTGTGTCGTGAAGCAGCACATGGTTAGCTGTGTACTACACAGGAGTGTAGACTCCTCATTGTCATCTGTGAATAACTGTACAGTAACGACCTGCATCGGCACACAGCACCCTTTGTATGCGTGTGTGTGTCATACCAAAACGCTGGTGTTAACTACACTGTAGCGCTTCCTGTGCTCACCTGAACACCGCTCGTAGCCAACTGAGACTGTAGCGAACTACGCGCCGCCCCACATTAGGTCGAGCCAGCACAAACTTAATCGCCGGCATGATCAGCACGCACGCGCCAGTTTCACACAGCCTAACAGCTGGTATTGTGAACAAGCGCTACATACTACTAACTTGCTTCCCCACCCATTTACATGCAAAATGTTGTCACATGACTTTCCGATTAAAAAATTTGATCTGCATCAATTTACAAATATCACTCATAACCCTCGCCTCCAGAGTTACACACACATGTAAAGGTAAATTACGTCAACCTAAATTTATAAACATGCCTCATAACCCTGCCTTCCAGAGTTATGCCGGCGCAAAAGGGCACAGCAATATAGCCCCATCAACACAAAGCAAGGCATCACGCCAGCACTAAGCCTCACCTCGATGAGGGTCTTGGTCATCTGCCTAAAGGGGGCTGGCAGTCCCTCGATGCACGACAGCACCACCTCACACTTGTCCTGGCAACCTGCGCACCAGTGAGCCGTTTTTACTATTTAAACTTCACACATCAATTGAAATACGAGCATAGATGTCAGAGGTGATGCAGTTCTCTGGTACATTTTAGAATAGTATTAATAAGACATTTTATAGTAAACTAACAAATACCTTAAATTGACTCAAGGTATTATAACAACACTCAAATATGATTGAAACACAGATCCAAGTGCCCAGTAAGAATGTATTGAAGCACCGACTATTGCGGAGAAAAAATTGCAAACTCCTCATTTCAATGCTTTTCTGATTTTACGACGTTGACACCTAGGGAGAAAACGAACATCCTCTAAACCAATGCAAATAGTATCAATAATTATCATTAAGCTTACATTGCAATTTTGAGCTCCTAATTGGTCACTGAAGAAAAATAAAACCAGCAGAAAGATCAACAAAATATTTCAATTTGCCATAGCAAGCAGCTGGCAACTAAATCCTACCAAGTTAACTATGCTGTGCAAACGAATCAAAATATTTCGATCCATGATTTTTTTTATAAAACTGTTCATAAACCCGAGTTTACTTCTACCGATTCTCTCGCGTTGATATACCATAGCCAAATTAACTCAGAAGAACTTCCCTAGCAACCGTTCAAGACTAGGAATGTCTCCATAATTTGCCAACACACAACTCGACCCACCGAGATAAGTGAGGGCGAGTCCAAGACTGATGAACTTGGCAAAGGGATCCTTGAGCTGGAAGGCAAACTTGGCGAGAAGCGTGGTGATGAGAGCCTCGCCCACCTCCTGGTTGGTGGTGCCCACAGCCACCAGCCCCAGTGCCAGGGAGGTCACGCCCATCACCTCCATGGTGCTCTTGTCGTCGGTCAGCAGTGGTAGCAGCACCTTGATCACGTCGTCCCTGTTGCTGCCGGCGTACGCGAGGCCCAAGCCCAACACGCTGCCCACACGCAGGATCTGCACCAGTGTAGGTATATTAACATTTCCAAGCATGGAATCAACCTGCAGTTATTAGCTTAAAAGAGGAAAATGAAAAATTGGGTCATTCGTAACTGAAGGTGTATGAGTGTGCTTATTGCCGTTCTTTTCAAAGCTGATCATAATTGTTGCAAAATTGTTTTCACATGCCTGCACTTCTAGATAGAAGTAAGTTAACTTACAGTTCATACAGCAACGTGTTTTAATTACCCTAGGTAATGATGATCAATGGGTTTCACTGACAAGAGCTTCAAACAAGTGTTGAAAACAGGCTACGAAACAAGCACATTAATGAAGACCTGCTATTTCCAAAAAAAAACACAAGCACTAGTTGCTCTGACCTGGACTTTGTGAGAGCAGAACTCGGTGAGGAGAGCGAGTGCAGGGTCGCACTCGTTTCTGACGCCGCTGCTAACAATGCCGCACGCGAGAAGAGCCCCCGCTTTGATGAAGTCCTCCGAGGCATAGAAGTACTTGTCGATCTTGGTGAGGCCGCCGTCCACGTCCCACAACAGGATTAGACCGAGTGACGCTGTGGCTGACATCATACCTGAGCATGCAGAGCAACAAGTATGAATGTTGCCGAATGATACGTAACCACTCATGATAAAAAACATTAAGTATTTCTGTTTCTGGTTTCAGCAAGTTGGGTGAACATGTGCATAGAAACGAATGAGATGAAAAATAAATAACTAAGAGAATAATGGTTCAAGGGGCTCTTTAAATGTCGAACTCTAGCCAATTGGAGAAGCACTATCCCAATTAAAAACACAACAGTCACACAGTAATGTCGTATTAAACGTTCTTAAACATCCAGCGTAACACACGGCAATTAAGATCAACTACGCATGAAACAAAATTAAATGACTATTCAAGAGTGCAGCAGCACCAAACCAAACAGCCAAGACCATCACGTGCCACAACTATGACCGAGCAAAGCAAGTCTATCATCGCTAAGCAATGGACCCGACCAGCTCTACTTGCTTTGTTCCGGGCAGTCGACATTGACATTGAATTGCATAGTGCTAGTGCAATTGTGCATTACTGTTGTTAAACTGGAAAACTAAGAGTGGTTCTTTGGGGAAATGGTCAAGAATTCATCGGATCAGAAACTTGACACAGAATGAGGTGGAAAAAATTGCATAACCATTACACCGAGAAACTGCAAGGGGTCCCAAAGAAAATACTCAAGAATTCAGGATAAAAAAAAATTAAAAAAAAACAAGAATGAAGGGAAATAAATTATACTCCAGCTGGAGGCAGAACATGTCACTTACTTCACGAGTAAAAATAACACATGAAAAATGAGACCTCTACTCTCCAATAAAATAAGGCCTCCAATAATCAGTACATGATAGTGATTGTTCCAACCACAGCTGAAACTTGCTACACAAGCATTCAAGAGGCATCAAGTCCTTCCAAAGTGTAGAGACTTTTGACAAGATAAATTTTGCTACAAAATTTACGAAAATTTCAGGTCAACTCGCTTATTCTAGCCCCTAACCGTGTGTTGGAACAATTTCAACAAGAATACTTGGGTAACACAAGCTACCTTCTACGGGATGTTTATTTATATAGCAGTCCATGGAGGTTACTGTCCGTCAGTTATCAACTATTTCATTAACAAGAAAGCATTGACATGTAATTAATCTTTTTAACGTGATTTTCCTACACTTCACTCATGAAAAACCTTGACCAACAACACAAGTATTCACACAGTGAGCACCAAAATAATTCTCATTCGGACAAATTAGGAAAATCATCAAATATATTGAAGGGTCCAGAATTAATCTTACTGCTAAGTGCACACGAGTACAGGACCACCACTCACCGTGCTCCTTATTTTTGTACAGCCACTTGTTCCCATCCTCAGTGAGGAGCTTGTCTGTACCAAAAGCGGCGTTGACAAAGCCGTTAACAAATGAAGAAGCGAGATTCTGCCTCGCAGAATCCACCTGGTTCGAGCCAAAGGACGGACGGGTGTCCAGGTGGGACTTGTAGATGTCCTCTGGAGTTTTAGGCTCTACGATGTCCAACTGTACAACAAATAGTATGTGTTACTAAACCTTTATACGTTATATGAGCACAAAACACATTACCTCAACCATTAAACTGTCTTAATGTAGTGACAGAAAACGGTGACAAAATTAGAGCAATATTTTCAAGAAAAAAGTCCGTAATTCATTTGTGAAGAAATGGAGAAGGAAAAAAAGGCAACAAATAAACAGTATGATCATAATACTTTTATAACTCAGTTCATTAAATTATGAAGTACATCAACAGACTTAAATGGATTGTAACCAGCTTACAACTGAACAACATACATTACGTAAATCATTACGCTAGACAAATACCTGGATGCTGGAAAAACAAAGCATTCTAATCTTGCAAAACACAAAATGAAGAAACTTTGATTCTTTTCTTTATGACAAGAAAATATTACTTGCAGAAGGCTCTTCAATTTATAAAGATGTGCTCAATATTCATCAACATACATAAATACTTAACATCCCTGCTATCTGTCACAACTATAGTGCTAAAGAGATTCATAACATATACAACGCGCATGTATATAATAAGCAGGTAATTTAATCAATTCTTCTAACAAATGCTGTACTTTGGAGGGAAGGATATCATCAGTAATTCAAGTCTTCCTAAGGCATACTTCCGTATGCTAATGAAACTCCTGAATGACTGATCACCTAGCAAACAACAGGGCAACATCACCTTCATAGGACATACGTCTACTCCATGACGCAACAAGCACGCCATTTCAAATAAGACAGACGACATAAAATACCTCCGCGACACCTCAGGTATCCAATTTACAGCACAAATACCCCAATTCAAGTAGAGGCAGTGCTACAGGTACACAATGAACACCACGTTTGACTAGCTCACCTCCCTAGCAAGAGCCACAAAGTGGTTCGAGAGGTTGGCATTGCTGAGGATCTCGTTGAGGTCCTCACAATCGTCCATGGTCTCTGGCAGCTCAAGGAACACCTGCTGACGGCCCAGCATGAACGCCAGCTGCATACGCACCTGCGAGGCAAGATGATTGCAAGCATTAGTGGTATGGTTTACAATCATGGACATCGTAAGTATTTACAGGAACGATATTAACGAACGATATTTGGACTTTGATGTAACTAAACTTTAAAAAGATCAGATGATTGTTGTTGTACTTGGTAAACATTTCAAAAATAGATGAAGAAAATACACCCATCGCTTAACTTGTAGGAAGAAGTGTAATTAGTGGATAGAATTCAATTAATGTTTCTATCAGTTTTCAAGAAGCTTAGGACAGTTTATTCTCGCACGTTTTACTCGATTTTTGGATAGGTTCAATCATTAGTTCAACAAGCATATTTTTAGCAGGGTCCACTGGTACGACATACCGTATAATGTAGTTCTCTCCACATAAATAAACGAAGAGACAGCAAATTGAAACAGACGAATGCCAACAGATGAAGAAAAATAACAACAACAAATGATACAAATACAAACAGACAAAGAGTGATGACACATTAATACCTACAGGTGACCTACACAATATTACAGACAACACCAGCATAGAAAACGCATCTCAGTCTCAAAAATTGAGCAAGACTCAAATCCTGGATAGCAAAAGAATGCACGAGTGAAGAAGTGAACCCGCCACTTACAAGCCTGTCAGGACACTCCTCGAAAAGTTCAGTGATAAGGGCCATGTCGTGCAGCTGGAGGGCAAGCCTCATGGCCTGCGGGTACTGGGAGAACTTTTTGTAGAGCGCGAGGGCGGTGCGCAGCAGCTCGCTGTTCTCGGGCTCTGGCACGTACGGCACGCAGCTTGTCAGGTACAGGCACACGCGCTCATACGCGTCCTTGTCCACGTAGTCTGCAAACATGAACAGATGATTAAACTAAATCTCAAAAAGAATTTTTTTAAGAAGATACAAAAAGAAATTGAAAATTTTCAGGATTTTATGAGTGCTACATTTTTTAAGATCTATAGGATATTGTGGAAGTTCTCAAAGGCTTTTTTTAGGACTTATTCTTAAAAATCACCCTGTATTAAATGTTCAAGCAAACCGCTTTTGGAGGATTTACCGAAGTTTTAAAAAGTAACGACATTTACACAGGTGAAGCACAAGTGGGTATTTTAGATGCTAGGTGAATTTGTATCTAGTAGTAGCAACCTTTGTTGGAATCAATTGATATCAGTGACAGTTCTACCCTTAGACCTGGGTTTCTTTACCAGCTTTTTTTTCAGTGGATGCATACTAGGATTAATGATCCTTCCTAATATGTCAAAGAAAGTCTGTTTAACAGCAACATTGAGCATGCCATGAAGTCAGAGTCCCTTATACTCAATAGAACACACCTTTTATAATCATCACTCTAATATACTCTTCATAATGGCCAAGCTAACACACCCTCCATAATCGCCTAGCTAACACACCCTCCATAATGGCCAAGCTAACACACCCTCCATAATGGCCAAGCTAACACACCCTCCATAATGGCCAAGCTAACACACCCTCCATAATGGCCACGCTAACACACCCTCCATATTGGCCAAGCTAACTCACCCTCCATAATGGCCAAGCTAACACACCCTCCATAATGGCCAAGCTAACACACCCTCCATAATGGCCAAACTAACACCCCCTCCATAACGGCGAAGCTAACCCACCTTGCGAGGTGAGCATATCAAGCTGCTCCATCTCCATGAGCAGGTCACAGGCCTCTGCCTCAGCGTTGTGCTGCATGTGGTAGGGCACGATCAGCTTGGCCTCTGAAATCAGCTCCTGCTTCTTGGCACCATCCTCCTCACTCAAGATTTCCCACTCTGCTGCTATCTCACCAGCCAAGTGCCTGCACACACATGTATTTTCTCAATGACTTCACACCTTGGGGTCATCTCCATGTACGGAGGTGGTTTATCTTAGATTTTATGCATAAATTAAATAATAGAACTTCAGCTTTCTTGTAAAAAAATCTCTTTAAGTGTATCTAATTGGCCCAGGTTATAGTCTAAAAGGGTTTCTTTACTTCACTAGTACATATTATTAATGGCATTATGACTAAAAAGTAGTAGGATAAAAATACAATTAAAAGGACCAGTAAAATTGTTAACATGTAATAACAATAAGTGTTCTTTCTAACTGAGTTTAAGTGAGAGTGCATCTTTTCACACATGGCAACACTGGTGATGAAACATTTGCCATAGTTTATTTTTTTGCATCCATTGGAAGGGTGTAGAAATCTTTTCCGTTTTAAAAGTTTAGGATATATGTTTTGAAGGTAAATAAAATGAACTTTATGGTCAACCCAATTTAAATCCTAACTTAGATTTGGATCCTGATTTAGACTAATAGCTTTGACTATACTGAAACATATTATGAGCGATTCAAATCCAGACCACTGAGTGGGTGGATGAGTAGGGAAAATTGCACAAAAGCACCATATGAATCACCATGTTTAATTTCATTCATGTTTGACTAAAACTAATCATCTTCAAAGGTGGCACAACAACTTCAACAAAAGCTGCGACAAGAAGATAAAAATTTCTAAAACCCTAACGCTATGCTAATTGAAATATTTTCAGTAACTGCAATCTGATACACATTTTCGACAATCACATAATGAAACAAATTTTTAAAAAACACATCTTCAACAACCACACACTGAAACAAGTTTGAAACATCCAAAGCCTGAAACACATTTTTAGTAATTTATAAGTTGTCAGCCATCTCTTTGTGCTAAAACGGAATTAGACCCAACAGAGATACAAACAACCTGAACAAGGATTGATTTCACACCGCAAATGGTCACTCATTTATCTCTCCCTTCAGCTCAAGCCTCATTCCATGATGCAGAATGACAGAGTGCAACCTTACACAACACTTGAGACTATCACCCACTCTGCTCACCTGACATATTCATGCCCCCAGCTGCCCACATCAGCTCTCTCTCCTGTGAGCCGGTACTTGAGGCACTCCCGCTCCTCAGAGACAGTCATGGACAGCACTGACAGGATGTCTGAGCAGAACTTTTTCAGCTCAGCACTTTCTAGTTTCTCGTACACCTCCTGAAATTTATAGCAAGCATTTAATGGAAATTATTTATGATTACAACTCCAACCAATGAAAATTTCATTTTTCACTTGCTACTATTTGCTTATTTTCTAACTTGTCATAAACATTTCTCATCTCCAATGTAAAGCTATCTGTCCATGACAAATTTTCAATGATAATTTACAAATTACAAGTTCTCTATAAATGTTACATTAGCATGACTAGGATGACTCTGAAATAAATATTAACTGCACATAAATATTGAGGTTCTATTTTTAACCATTTCTGTGTTGATCATAGTTGTAAGCCCTCAAATGAAGATCTGTACACATATAGAAAAATTTTATACAATGTTAAAAAAAAAACATTTTACAAATAATAGAAGCATTGCATATTCATAAACTTAGAGTGACTCTCAATGGAAATACAATTATTTTGCTCTAAAATAGTTCAACAGAACTGTGGCTTGGACAATTTGGAACCTCCGCGTGATCGTTCATTTTGCCTCTATCTCTGGTGCGCCATAACAACTAGCCTTCTGTAATTTTAATCTTGTACAAAATTTACCCTATCTAGTCTTTTTGTGCTGAGATTACCAATGTTTTTATTTGGTCTGATGGAGCTTAAGTTTTAGATTTACATTTGTTTAATCAATGTGACTGGGTGCTCACCTGTAATTTGCAGCCTAATGATAGCATTCAAAACATTGCATTTTAGAGACTTGCTGTTATAGAATTTCAAAAATTGAGTGTTTTAATAGTAAAAATGGTGAGTAATTCTCTTAGTATTTTAACACATGTCGGTCCAGAACAATCATTACAGGATAAAAGAATGAGCACAAATACAGGAATCAGCATTCAAGCTTATGCAATGTTATAAAGTTGAAAACTTACAAGGCAACAGGAATCAAATTACCATTTAAAATTGTCTATGTCAAATTTAGGTCACAGGATTGATTGAAATTTACTTATTGTGAGAACACACTATTCTCAAATAGAAGTACATGAAAAATCATCAGATTATTAACTTCAAATTCATTTATGTAGAATAAAAAAATTGGGTTAATGTGTAGCATTTGCTAATAATCGTATTTTGAATTTTGGGTGCCGAAACATAGTTAATTAGATTGTAATAAACACGTTTTCTTTTATGCACTTTCCGTCGCAAATGAGTATTTAACGAGTTATAGCGGTAGGTTTAATTTTGTCTATGATGACGAACGCGCTCGATTAAACAGCTACTCATCTATTTTTTAATTTTTGTTGCTTGAACCACGGTAATAACATCAAAATAAACTACTTTTCTCCTATACACTTTTTGCAACAAATGAGTATTTTACGAATTATAGCGGTAGGTTTCATTTTTTGCGCGATTGAGCTGTTTAAGTACGTTTAAGCACTTTGTAATTTATTACTTGCCGGCCCCACGGAGCCTGAACCCACTTCTAGAATCTTTAGTTAATAACACAATAGAAATTATCACCAAAAACCACAAGTTATAGCAGTATCAGCCAGTATGTTAACATTCGTCTTAGATGGCGGAAACGGGCTCGATCATTCAAAACGCGTTGGAAGGAAGCGTTTACTGCAGTGTTGCCATACGACGCACTCGACGAATTACTTTCCGCTTCAAACACTAGAGTTGCGGTAACTAATTTACCGCTATAACTCATAAAATACTCACTTGCGACAGAAAGTGCATAGAAATAAACTTGTTTATTTCAATCTTATTAACTATGTTTTGGCACCAAAAATTTAAAATTTGATTTTTAGCAAACGCTACACATTAACCAAAAATTGTAACACTCAAATTTGTGCAACAGATTCATTACAACCATATTCAGTATTTCTAGGGAAAATTTCCCCAATAAAAAACCATAGCCAATAAACCTATCAAGGAAATTGGTCAATATTGATTTTAGGCCTTTCACGGAAATTAAAAATTCCGTTCCAAAGAATCACTAAAGGAACACATTTAAAAACGTTTTACGTGAATGACATTCTGCTCACTGATGCGTTATTTTCGAGATATAACAATAATTACGTTCAGATAGGAATAACATTATATGGTCGGTTGCTTAGTCGCCGCATTGTTGGGTGACACCCACTTTTTGGGCTGGACATGCCCACTTCTTGGCGGGAAGCAAACAAAGACGGTTTGGGTAAGTTAAGGTAAGCTATTTTAGGTTGATTTATGTTATTTTAGGTTAGTTTATTTAACTAACCAACCATAACCTACCCTAAACTCATCCATCGTGACATTAATACCATATTACAGCATATTTACGTGTCCGTTCCTTCACTTTTATATACGACGTTCATATAACTACAAAGTTGAATAACTCAAAAATAACACATCAGCGAGCAGAATGTCGTTCATGTAAAACGTTTTTAAATGTGTTCCATTAGTGATTCTTTGGAACGGAATCATTTATTTCCGTGAAAGGCCTAAAATCAATATTGACTAGGAAATTTCCAGTTGTTCACAAGCTAGTAAAGCCTGCAGCAAGAGAAAGGCAACCTTGCTATCTCTACACAGAGTGGGATCATGGACTAGCCATACCTTCATCTCTTTGAAGTGAGGAATCATGAACTTAAGTGGCTTGGGCACACTCGTCATGGAGGTGGTGGCTGACTTGATGAGGGCAGCAATCTGGTGCAGGGCTGTCTTGTTGTTTGCTGCATGGTATGGCTGGCTGTGCAGGCCCAGCACCAGCGTCTCTAGCTCCTCCTTCAGCTGACGGTCCTCGTCAGACTGTAACAGTTATTGATGGTTAGATTTGACTAGCGTCATGTAGAAAATTTAGCTGAATAAGTTAATTTTCAGCCTTTGCTGACGCCTGACCATCAGGCTTCTGTTGGTTCCATTGTAAATTGATGTAGGAATAAAAACAAAATGATTACATTGTAATACAATTTTTAGATAGTAGAAAAAAGTTAAACAGAGCTTCTTCAAAGTAATAGTAGCCATACCCTTGATCTAAACAACTTGATGCACGAGCAAAAATTAAAAATGCTCATCGAAATATATATCAACACATTACAATGGTTACCCAAGGGTTTTACAAACAAACATGGCTGTCACAAGTATTGCATTTTCAATTTTAGATGGATCAAATCAAAGTATTTCAGGAAAAATAATAGCTAGTGAGATTTTAAAAGGCCCAAGAAACTTTCAAATATAAGTCAGTGACATCAATTAGATATAGACTTTTCCTCTTTATTTTTTGCTCCACAACAGTTAGATCAGCAAAATGATTATTCCAGTCATATTTTCTAAAAAGCTGTTGTTTAAACAGCTGAAAACAGAAACACTAAGACAAAAACCTTTACAGTCTCAGCTCAAATGGGCAGAGTTTAATTAATCTCATGTTTGCATTCAAATTTAACCATTGTAACCAATAGGAGCCGAAAATAAATTTAATCTCTTACATCGAGGATAAAACATTCAATGTTTTTCACAATCAAATGTATTTACCTGATTTTAGAATATGAATTAACTGATCGCATCAACTGCCAGCTGTGACTCAGTTTTACAGATGGTTTTGCAACTTACCAATTCAACTTCTTTGGCCGCATCACCTTTCTGACCCTCTGCTTTCTTGGGTTCATTTTCCTTTTTAATTTCTTCCTTCACCATCGTGAAGAAAATGAACTAAAAATTTTCTGAAATTTCTATACACTTCGTTGTAACTCAACACTCAATTATTCCTGCGTCTCACTTGTCAACAAACTCACTGCGGGAATATGACCTGCAGTTCTTTGTTTTGAAGATGCCGTAAAGTAATACGGACAACGAATTAGTTAACCGAGTTATATCAGTCACAAAAATGTTTTCATTGGCATTGCTGAAAAGTGTTTGAAGGTAGCATAAAGCGTAATAACTTCGAAATGAATTTTGATTTTCTGAATAACCACGAAATATTTATGATTCATTTTATTGCGCACAGACTCGAGCATAAGTTGAATATTGTTTTCTCTCACCAGCGAATCATGTATATCTTCGAACTACATCACTTATTATGCAATACATCTTACTTGCTATACTCCTAGTTTCAACAGAAGGAATCATGATACAAATACGTTGTTATTAAGGTGAAAAATTTGAAAACCCATAATTGAAATGAAATCCACACTGAAATGACAATGCAAACTCATGTCGAAATTCTAGCCATTGCTCGAACGCTGAGGTCCATTGCGGACTTTGTAAGGCAGATTTAAGAGCCTTCGGCAATAAAGTTCAAGGGCTGTGATTCGCTTGATCAGCCTAAAAATTAATAACGCTGGTAATTTAAGACAAATCGGAGCAATGGCGGGGGTTTCTCCCATCTTCGGCGAAAAACGTATATGAAAACTAAAAATGTTCGTCTGCTCTTCTTGCAACGAGTCCCAAGCCATAGCAAGGGATTTGGGGAAGCTGACGAGCGTGTCAGCCAGAGGCCGACACGACAGACTGAACTAAGCCGTGGGCGTATGTGCACCTCCTTATGTGTGTCGCTGCTCTACGGCAATCCGACCCTCGCTACAGGGGACTCTTGTGTCCTCGACAGCCGGCTACATTGAAGATTGTTCGCCTGAACATAATTTTCGAAATCTTCAGGTGAGCCCTGTGCCTTTATGTTCCGCTTGTCCTTAATTATCATTATTCTAGCGTTACCGGCCCCAGATGGATGCCAGGCAAATGTGTGTGCAGCAGAGCCCGTTAATTCTGGGTTAGTTTCCACTGGTCGGGGGGTTTGCGCACACTCTTGTCCCGCCCACGTTCATCCGCTTTGTAAGTATGGTAGATGATTAGTGACCAGTGTGGATGGCTTGTTGAAAATAACGGTATCCAATACTACTTGATAGACTAATGAAATATATAACTTAGGTTCATTACTGTCAGGAATGTCATGCACTATCATCAAATTTTTTCCGATTGACCACAAGTTACCATTTTCCCGATTTTTCTTTATTCTTCGTACAGGTATCCATCAATAATTCTAATATTCGTCTCTAATACTGCAGCTGGTTTAATTACTATGTTTGTATCCAAGAAGTACTGAAGCCTGTATCACTAATATACTCAGCTAGCACGTTTCAATGTTATGGGGAGATGATACCAAGGTGTGAAGTCATTGAGCAAATACGAACGAGAAACAATCTACTTCTGTATTGCTTGTGGTAAATAAATTGTTCAAATTATTTAAATTGTTTAAACACACGTCGGCTATAGTAATAGGGTATTAGATGTAGAATTTTTAATAATAAAATATGTTCATTGGTTATACTTATATTCATAGTTAACTATTGAAGTTTTTCGCCAAAAGTTTAATCTAGTTATTGGGTATTTGTTGGGAATTATTCAATTGTCAATGTTGTGACTTATTTGGTGTTTCAGCTTTGCTAGTAATAAACCATTTTTCTCCTTTGCTTCTCTAGTCAACATTTTTATGGGAAGTATCAAAAAACTGTCCTGTGGTTAAAGGATATTCTTTGAGATAGCTACCTGATTTCTGACACGGTGACTTTACAATTTTCCATACAAAATTATTTGCACATTTCTGCCATGAAACCCTCAACGTCATTCCCGGATATCACAGAAACCCATTCTCATTCGTGAATATAAGTGAAAACTGTCAAGACGGCTCCCAACAAAGGATTTTTATACTGAAAATTTTTAAAGCCAAGACTGAGCTTTGTCTCAACCTTATTTGAAAATGAACTGTTTTTTGTACAATTAACATCAGAGTGCAAGTTCATGCCCATCAGCCGACCGGAAAAATCATTGTTACGGACTCAACAGTCCGAACGCTCGTTTGAATAGTTTTATTCGCGTCGTATAATGTTTCGTCGGCCTCGTGAGACAAGTTCTGGTTTTTGACCCTGGGGAGTACATTATGGCAGTAAAATTATTCCCTAATAGTGTAAAAGCTTATGGTAATTATTCCCACTTATCACTGTAAGTGGGCACTAACATAAGCGTTTTTGCGTTTGCAAACGTTTACTCTAGTATTGGCATAGCTATTATAATATCTATGAGTGTTTACAAATTAGGAATCTTCATGTTAATGCATTTTAAAGATCAATGCTATGCATATGATGTTTTAAGTTAATTGTAACTGAATTACTATTTTTTTGTCAAATTAAGTGAACTCGGATTTGTGATTACGACTGCTTCGTTGACGACTCAGAATTTGAAAGACGAGCGTTGGTTACAAGTGGATTAGCGATTGTATGCTGGATCCTATATAGGGTTGCACAGGGGCTTGATGTTGATGGGAGAAAGTGTTGCGATCAAAGAAGAAGCTGATTTGAAAAAAAGACAGAATGGTAAGCAGGAGCTCATCGGCTTCGAGAGTAAGAGGGAACCAAAGGAGTGCTTGGCAAGGAAGCGTTAGCGAAGGATTGTTGGAAAATGAACGCTCGGTTGTAGTATGTGCTGGTGAAAGAGTGTGTGGTGTTCTTCCTCAGACTACTTTACGCTCCGGGCAGACTATGAATATCAATGCCCGAAGCGAGTGCCTGAGGTACTAACGAACCCGACAGGGTAAGAAAACACAACTGGAATAATGCTGTTCTATTACGAATATCGCCGACAATGATGGCCGAGGGAAAAGATTGCTGTCACCTAGTAGCGCATCTAAAGACGCCTTGGAGGGCCGTCAGATGACGTGGAGTTGCAGCGCGGATGGCGGTTGAGTGACTGTTGAGTACCAAGCTGCTGTGGAGGCTGTAGAGACTACTGCTGGCGGAGCGTCTTCGGAGTGATGTGAATATCGGAGCCGGTGTGAGAAGACTGGTCGAGCTCCTCTGCACCCCGTTATATAGAGCCTGGTGAGTGTAGTAACGTGCCGAGCACACGTCCCTATAGGTTGGTGGTTAGGTGGTGCCTCGAAGCTCGTTGTTGCCTGGAGGTGGCGCCTCAAAACTCGCCGCTGAGGAGGATGGCGCCTCGAAGCTCGCCGTTGCACAGAGTGGCACCTCGAACTTATGTGGTAGTGCAAAAGCCAACGGCTTGTTGAGACCACCACTGTTCTGTTTGACCTGTACACGCTCGTCACCATAAGTACTTGGTAACATGCATGAACGAAAGATTTGTTTTTGATTGCTGACCTGTGAAATTTTTAGTTTTGCGTCTACACTCAGTCTCTGCCACTCACTAAGCTTTCATCGACAATGGCAACTATTGCAGATAGGCGAAACTCGAGTGTCAATGTAAATGAAGATTGTATCCTCTATGGCGTTTTTATCAACGTGTCACAGTTTTATTTGTTGTTGCCAGTGTTTACACGCTCTCTCAAATTAAAAGTTAACTAACCGAGGTAATGCATTCATATGAAATATCCCAATTTTGTGCTAATCTTGACGGGGCTAATATGATACCCATTGTGGCATGGTCACCAACCAGCCTATCAAAGGGCATGGGATCGGCAACAATTAATTTTAACTATCCCATGCTATGGGGCTGGCGCCCCCAGGGGGATACGTTTGGTTATGTTAAGTTGCCCCAGCTATAGATGAGCCTTCTTTAAATTTATATATTCTGCTCCTTTAACTACACTTTTCATGCTTTTTTCACTAAATCTTCTTTGCCTTTCCATCCTCTTCCTTCCTAACTTGCAGTTCCTATCTATGAGTGGAGTGAAAAAATAACCTAAGCACAAATTCCCCGTTTTCTGCTGTCCGTACTAAATGGTTTCTTCTCTTCGCTATCTCCATATCGTTTTTGCTGTGGCTAGAAAGTTTTAAGCCAATCAATCTAAAATAATCACAAAAATAGTTATCAACGAAAAATTTCTATGTTAGAACACTTCTAACAGCAATTTGTTGTAACTCATATATTGTTAACTTGTTTTTGTGAATGAAGTATTTTTAATTTTCTTCTTGTTTCTTCTCTCGTTAAATGAGGACTTTCATAAGTTTCCTTGACCGAACCTTCATTAACGATGAACTCAAAAAGAGGATGACTGAAACTGGAAGAGTATTCACATTTATTTAAAAAATTAAGGCATTTACATAAGCAAAATCATTGCATTTAGAACATATTGAATGAGTGCAATTTTCTATTAGAATGGTTATTCTTACTATTATATAAACGTAGTTTTATGATAAATCTGTAAGAATTAATTTAAAATAATTACTAGACACTTACAGAAGTAGACAAATATATTTTAGTTTACTACACGATAGGTTAGAAGGATTTTACAAGTAACATTAGGATGAGTTGGCTTCTAAATTAGAGATATTCTCTTGATACTGCGTTACCTGTAAGGAATTTATCAATACATATTCATCAATAGTTCTCGCTCCAAGTCATTCCTGTCACACGCACCTAAATTGAACTGTACCAGCTATATAATGACGCTTTATTAACGAATTCACTTGCTAAATAAACTATAATTTCCGGTATTGAAAAAACCAGCCGTGTCCAATGTTAAAAAGACTGCAAACTTCAAACGCTAGTTGCCAAACATAAGAATCATTTATGGGGAAAAATATTCAAATTTTCTCCCTTTGTTTCAGTGGGGAGTTTTCTTATTAAAATCGAGACGGTATGAATGTTTCAATTTACGAGAGTGAAATTAGTACACTACCTTTTTCTGGAGTCTTATGCGAGTGCAGTTAAGCAAAATGAACGTCACCGAGATTATTGATGAGCTTTTCCAAGGCGATATGATTCAGCTGCTTCAAGTACTGTGCGAGTTTACTAGCTTGTTGTACAACCTTATTTTTATCAGTGCTTTCAGTAGTTCCCTCAGCGCGCCGACAATATTGGATCCACCGTCGCGAAACTACAGTTTCTCCTTTAGTGGTCCAGTGGTTTGGTAAATATGTGCATTTTGATTTTAAATCAGATTTCCAGCCGTAATTTTTTTTATTGCAACGATAACAATCTCTGCACAAGTAGGCTGTTTCTTATGCGGTTCTGTTTTTAATTTTTGCAATCAATTCAGACATTATTAACAGCGTGCATTAGTTTATTTTTATTTTGTTATACATTCCTCTTTTTTAAAAAACCAAACAAGTTATGAGTT
This sequence comes from Platorchestia sp. MABIK, assembly GCA_014220935.1. NCBI lineage: Eukaryota > Metazoa > Arthropoda > Malacostraca > Amphipoda > Talitridae > Platorchestia > Platorchestia sp. MABIK. The sequence goes on along the minus strand of JACJUY010000185.1, from coordinate 146,437 downwards.
CCCAATTATAAGTTCTGTTACCTCATATTCAAAGCTAGAGATGGACTAACATAAGGACTGTGCAATTATCACGACTGAAATATTTCTACTTAAAGATCCAATCTTACAATTGGGCTGTAATTATTAAGACGCTTCAAATTTTTAACATACGAGGGAGTGAGTGAAGTGCTATCTCAGTGAGTATTAGATTTTCTGCTCTAATTTTTTACAGCCAATCTTCTCTGTTTTGTACGATCACCAGAAAGGCTACTTGCTCAGGGAAATCTTTCGCGTCATGTCAGTAGGACAGTGTTACACAGCTAATTTCATCACTTTCGTCTCCTCCCACGTATTCGTTTATCTTCTAATTTAAGTTGAATACTATTCAATTTTGAGGGGTACGTGGTCCGTTTATTTAAATCTAAGTTGAGCCTCAGTGAGATTGAGGGGCACATGGTCCGTTTATTTATTTTTGAGTTGAGTCTCAGTCAGATTGAGGGGCATGAAATTCGTTTATGTTCATCTAAGGTGAATCCTGTTCAGAATCGAGGGGCACGAGGCCCGTTTATCTTCTCAGATAAGTCAAGCCCTACTCAGTGTTGAGGGGCACGAGGCCCGTTTATCTTCTCACATAAGTCAAGCCCTACTCAGTATCGAGGGGCACGTGGCCCGTTTCTCTTCTCACATAAGTCAAGCCCTACTCAGTGTTGAGGGGCACGTGAGTGATGCTGAGGGCTTTGTTCTTAGGCACCGTGATGGTCAAAATGTCGTCGGCGGACAGAGCGGAGTATACAGATTCGAGTTTGATGGGCCCCGGTAGGAGGAATTGTCTCCTGAAAGACGCGCTCCTGTAAGACCCTGATGACTTGTCCTCCACCTTGCCCTCCACCAAGAGCTCGTTGTGGGCCGTAGCTTTGATGGTGATATCCTTCTCGGTGAACCCGTGCACGTCCAGTACGATCTGAAATGTCAACAGCAGAGATATTTTAGCGGGTTTCAGGTTTGTGAGGGTCCCGTAAAAATGCGGGACAAATCAGGCTGGCAAATAAAAAATTTTGAAGTCTTTCAAAAATGTTCACAATGTTATGAAACACAGTTCTGTTTGCGTATTTAGCTGAATAAAATAATTTAAAACCAAGGTTTGCGTTTTCAGATGGATGGTGAGGTGTGAGTCACCTTTACGTTCGCCTCGTGCAGAAATCGGGCTAACATCATTTAAAAGTGATGAGGTATCTCAGGGAACTTGTCCCTGAAATCCCGAATTATTTCGTTGTAAAAACTAAAACTTACACCGTGAACCTCACTGAAGTAGTTACTTTCTACTTGGGATATAATTTTACAGAATAAGAATGTTTGTCAATATTGATAACCCTCTTCATTTATGCGTCCTAATTCCTCAATGATGAAGAATCAGAGAAGTACCTTTTGAATTATTTTAAGTCTAAAACCCAGAGAGATTAGTAGTCGTATTGATATTATGTCCAATATAAAGGAATAGGTAAAAATACAAGGAGTATTTGCTTTTCAAAATATGCAGATATACGTCGAACTATAACAAAAAACCTGGACTGAGCTTGGAACAATAGCTTTGAAATTTTGTATTGAGAAAAGTAAAGTCTGAACTAGCAAATAAGGAAAATTTTGCAGACTTGTGTCTTAAAACAAGTTGCATTAGCTGCACATAATAGACTAAAGAATTTAATTTTAAGCCTTTGGTCCTACACAGTGAGCTGTCTCAGAATTTAAGAATAGAAGGATGCGTTAGTATTCAATACCCCGCGTATTACCTTGAAGTCTGTTTGTGTCTCCTGGACAGTGGCAGCTTGGTTCTCCTCTTTGACATTCAGGTGCCGCAAACTTTTGTAGCACGCGAAGTCGTCGAAAATGTCATCGTCCAAAATGCTTCGGTAGTTCGAAAAGGTTTTGTGGAACCTGCCAAAGTCACTCGTCTTGGCCAGAGTTCTAGAGTCATTGGAGAGGAGAGACGGGACTTCCACCCAGCGATCCAGAACCTGCCTGACCGCTGACTGGAAGTAGTCATGAACACCGCTGAAGAATGAGTCTTGGTAGAAAGGACCTCTTCGGATAATCGGGAATTCAAAAATTGAAGGATTTTCATAGCTTACGAGTTTATTAAGGCTAGAGGTGTCTTTGGTATTGGACGAACTCTTGCGTTGTTTCACAGTCTCCTTCATACTGTAATCAGTTATGTCTCTCACATCACCAACCAATTGGAATTGAGTGGGAGCAGATTTCTGGCTGAGAGCGTCTATTTCGCTCTGATTCTGATCGATGTAGTTGATTTTTACCAATTTCTCTTGGTTGGACACGTCGCTTCCGATGGCACTAGCCGTTGACTGGGTCACGCTGGAGCGTTGTTGCTGCAACTGCTGTTGTTGCTGCTGTAGCTGCAGTTGTTGTTGCTGCAACAGCTGTTGTTGTTGCTGCAGCTGTTGTTGTTGCTGCTGTTGCACGTACTCTTGTTGCTGCTGCAGCTGGGTTTGAGTTGAAGAAAAGCTGCTGTTTACGCTCTCATTGGTACTTTTGGAGAAGACTGGTTCGAAAGGACCGCTAACGTCACTGGGGGCAGGTGTTGGCGCAGGAGTGGGTGACGTCACGGTGGAGGGAGCGACGCTCGTGTTGTCGAAGATGGAGTCTGCAGTTGAAAAAATCGACGTTCCTCGCTCGGTGTTGCTACCCATGTCCTTAATTTGGAAGACGGGCTCCTATTGGGGAGGTTAAAATAGTTATTTAAAGCTTAGATTCACAAGTAAAGTAAATTGAACACAATTTAGTTCACAATTGAAGTAAATACTTCATTGTGAAGTGAAATGAAAGTTGTCGATTAGCTTCCATCTAGTTGGCTAGAAGATTAATGAGGTTCACCGTCGAAAAGCCTTTAGAAATATGCAGTTTATTCAATGAATTTTTTTTGTTCTGTGAATCAAGGTGTGAGACGAGAATTGTAATTTCTTTTCTAGAAATGTGTCCTCTAATATCGTGAACCAAAATCCATGTTTTCATATTTCAGAAAACCAAAACTCATCACAACATCGGCATCTACGGATGCTTTATTTCCAATTGAAGCATGATACATATCACCTTTTACATTGGTTTTTCAAATGCCTTAGAACTAACACCAGGACGCCATGATCGACGCTTTCCCCCGGTCAAAGACCGGTACCCATTTCAGACACCTGGTCACACAAACAAGCATAAATCATCTGGAACATTAGTTAAGCCATTGGAAAACTGCCCATACATCAATATCTACGATTATTAACTTGCATTAATGTATTATGAATCGAATACAGATTTTTTGACCAGCCTGCCGATGATTTTTGTCAAATGTCAAGTGTTGAGCCGACGCCTGCAGCCACCGAGAAACTGAACAAAAATGTTTGATTTCTCATCTGTTCAAATTAATAAGAAGATAAGAAAAATACTAATGAAATTCAAGTCAAACCGTAGAACCGAAATTTTGTATTTTAAACACAGGAATTCTAATAATCTACGCCAAAATACGAATACAAATCATCTACATCGAACTCAAGATTGTGGGGGTAACCACTTCAGACCTATGTATATGCCTCATTTCGTCTTAGAAGGAAAACCAAAAAATATATTTGGAATTATTGAACTTCTACTTTCCTTTCTACGTAGGCTCGTTTGTACTGAAATTAACGAAAATTTTTCTAAGATGAGGAAATAAAAATAAAACAAATACGTCAACGAAAATCACAAATTTCAAAATATGTTGACTACTACAAAGTACGACGTTCAGTGTAAATGGCACATGATCTACTGTACAACAGTCACCCAGGTCATACACAGTAGGCGAGAAGCCTCACTCGTTGTGCAATTTGAGTAGCAGCGGATTTCCAAAGGTTCAGACTAATAACTCATTCTAAGCATATCATTCAATGGAAACGGCATGCACGTCAACCACTGCCTAAGCAATCACACAGGCCTCACACAGTTAGTAACCTGCCGCATTTCTTTGTAATTAAACCAGCCCTTTGCTCGTATTGAGGATTCAAGCCATTCCAGCTCGTATTCGCAGACATAAGCCTCGTATGGCTTGTCAATCAATTAAAAACCTTTATATTAGGAAATTTTAAAAATTTAATGTGTGAAAATATATCTCTTGCATCGATTTTTTTAAATAAACAGTTTTTCTTTCTTTCTTTCACCTTCTTGGGAGCTGTGATGGTGAGCACCCCGTCCTCTGAGAGAGCGGAAGTCACGGCCTCGGACACCACAGGCCCCGGCGTGACGAAGCGCTGCCTGAAGCGCCGCTTTGTGGTCGTCGTGTCCGTCTTCTTCTCCATGGTGGCCTCCACCAGCAGCTCTGAGTCGCCCACGGCGCGGATGCTCACCGTGCCATCCTCGAAGTTCTTCACATCCAGCACGATCTGGACAGCCAAGATTAGATCTAATGTTTCTCTACAACCTGTCATCGTAAAAACAAAATACTTGTCTGCAAACTTTCGATCGTAGGTTGGTTGTTAGATATTTACCAAAACGTTTGCAGAGCAGTTCCAAATTTTCTATGAGAAATTTTGCCTTAAAATGTGAGATTTTCGTTTCTAAAAACATTTTTAGAACTTTTTGGGGTGATGGTTATGTATATATGTCTATGTGCTTTAACATTCAGGGAATGTTAACATCTTGCAGAAACTAAAGAAGCTGGGATAAAGTAGATTCACTCAAAATATTGACCCCGTCAAAAAACTTGTGTGCCTCAACAATTGGAGTGAATTCCCCAATCCGTCTTGTGTATCTTGTATTTTGGACTTACTCACCTCGCTATTATATCAATACTCGAGTGAACCCACCTGAGAGGTAGCATTACAGAAAAACATTGTCTTTATTTAAAAATAAGCCTTTTGCTGGACGTTCTAACATGCAGCTCTTACAGTAAGTTACAGTTTTCAGCTCATACAGTAAGTTAAGGAAGAAAAATGATATCCAAGCCCATTGAAGAGGAGGACTTCCTCTGTACCACGTCCTGAACGTAATATCAATTTACTACACTGTCAGGGGAACTTTCACTGTCAAATATATCCCGCTGATAAAAAAATTCACACTATAATCGATGAGCTTGAATGCACCAGTACTCTCTCGTACGTTACTTTACGAAATTTTAAAAACCAATGATGTACTATCTTTTTTGTACCATCTTCATTGGAAATAAACTGTTTTCATTTTTTTTCTTTTAGTTATTAGACGAGCCATTTTGATATCATTACTCTCTGCACTATACACTTTTTAATACTACTAGTACTAACTATAGTCAATTCCCCTCACCCTGTAAGCGTTATTGTCAGAAGTGACGATTGCCGCCCGGTGGTCATCTTGAAGAAGATTCAATGATAGAATCTGATTTTCAAAACTACTAACTATAGTCCATTCTACTAACCTTGTAAGCGTTATTGTCAGAAGTGACGATTGCCGCCCGGTGATCATCTTGCAGAAGACTGGAGCGCTGCGTGGTATACCAGTTGAGGGGGTCAGAAACGCCCACGGGGGACCCGATCTTCCTGAACACTTTGTCCACTGCTTGCTGGAAGTGGCTGCGTGAAGTGTCGAAAAATGAATCCTTGAAAAAGGAACCGTAGGGTGTGATAGGAACCAGGGAGTTACTGAAAAAGCTGGAACCGATTGGGACATTGATCAACCGTTTATCGGATGTCGTTGAACGTTGTAGAGTTGAATCCGATGCTTGGACGGCTCCAGTTGACTGGTTGTTGGCTTGCTGTGTAAGCTGTGTCGATGATTGGATGTTGGTGGTCTGTCCGAGTTGTGACTGGCGGTTATCAGTTGCTTGTCCTTCGACTTCAATGGGTACGATGTGCTCACGACCGACTTCCGTGCTCTGGAACAAACAAAATTTGAACTGTGAAAAACCGTAAAATTATAGCTGTGAAGCTTCCCTGATGGTATAAAAGAAGGCTCCGCGCAAGTAAACAAGAAGGGATAGAGTTTTAAAATGAACTCTTACAAATCAATATTACCGAGTGTTTTTAACCACTAAACCATTTTGACCACTTGGGAATGCATCTGCTGAATCGAAATGTGGTGCACAAATATGTCTATGTAAACTCGAACATGTAGAGTATTTTACAGGTGTGAAGCCCGTACTCTTATAACTTAAACTTCCACATAAAATAGATAGTTACCTTCCTTTCTCAAGTTTGCCACTATAAGATTTCCTAACAGCAACGCCTGTCCTGTCAAGTTTGTCTGTCTAATGTTTTAGTTTATCTGTCCAATGTTTCAGTTTGTCTGTCCAATGTTTTAGTCTTTCTAACCAATATTTTAATCTGTTTGTCCAATGTTTCAGTCTGTCTGTCCAATGTTTTAGTCTTTCTAACCCATGTTTTAATCTGTTTGTCCAATGTTTCAGTTTGTCTGTCCAATGTTTTAGTTTGTCTGTCCAATGTTTCAGTCTGTATGTCCAATGCTTTAGTCTTTCTATCCAATGTTTAATCTGTTTGTCCAATGTTTCAGTCTGTCTGTCCAATGTTTTAGTCTGTTTGTCCAATGTTTCAGCCTGTCTGTCCAATGTTTTAGTCTGCACGACTTACCTGAGTCGTGCTCGTGGTAGCCACGAAGCTCTGCTTTGAAGTTTCCTGTTGCTGTTGCTCTTGCAGCTGCTGTTGTTGCTGCTGCAGAAGCGCTTGTTGTTGTTTCAGCTGCATTTCCTGCTGCCTCAAGAGTTGTTCTTGTCGCTGCAGCTGCTCCTGTTGTGCAAGCTGTTCTTGCTGCAGTTGTAGCCGTTGTTGAGTTTGTTGCTGTTGTTGAACTTGTCGCTGTTGCTGAATTTGTTGTTGAATTTGTTGCTGTTGCTGCTGTACTTGATGAACGCTTGTAGAAGATTTACCTTCAATGGCCGCTGAAGTTTTCAATTTCTGTTCAGATTGAAATGGGTTTATTTATACGATAAATTCACTGGAAATCGATTGGAAACTGTTAAGCTTATCTTTTAAAGTGTGTGATCTTGATTTTTCATCTAAATTTAAATTAGGATTCTGAAAAAGTACCTTATACGCTAAAATTCCCTTTACTAAATACAAAACTCTCCAAACTTCTTATTGAATTGTGCGTATATGTGATCCCATACATGCCCCGTATTTGTATTTATTGTCGTACAGACCCTCATATTTCAAATAGGTCGATTCTTGGGGAATCTCACGCGTAGGATGAAAAGAGGAACCAATATCAAACTGAACATTTTTGTTATTTTTTCGGCAAACGTTTCGGAATTATAAGATGGAATTATAATATTTTGAAACGTCTGCCTAAAAAATAATGAAAATGTTCATTTTTTCATTGGTTCTTCATTTAATCTGCCCCTCACATCAGACGGGGGGGAGTGTAAGACCCACCATTGGAGCTAGGACGGTGAGCACTCCGTCAGGAGACACCGAGGACGTCATGCCCTCGACCTGGAGGTCCTCGAACATGAGTCGCTGCTCGAACTTCCTCGAGCTAAGCTCTGAGCGCTTTGAAGTCGCGTCCGAGGACGAGCTTTTCTGCTCGATGGTGCCCTCGATGATGAGCTCGTTGTCGCCCACGGCCTTCACCGTCACCGAGCCTTCGCTGAAGTCCTTCACGTCCAGCATGATCTGACCGACGTACGGAGGTGAGGGTCTCAACACATTGCACGGATGTAAATCCTATATTGCATGGCACATTATTTAATCCAAAACTTTAAGGGGGTCACTCCAGGCCCCTGCCAGGTCATTGTCGGTCCGATGAGCATTTTTTATGTTTTTGTTGAAAAAGGACCTTTAGGTGGTGGACTATTCGGTCCTAAAATTTTATGGCGCTACGGACACTAGATCCCTCCCTCCCACGGGGGTGTAAGGGGACCAAAAATCCAGAATTTTCGACCTCATATAAAAAGAAAACAAAACGGGAAATGGAAAATTTGAAACCGTAACTTTGTTTACAATGCTTCAAGGATTCTAAAACTGTCTTTGGTTTTGTTCTAGCATAAAAACAGAATGACTTCTATTCTTTTGAAATACTCATAAAAATGTATGAAAAAACTAGTTTCGTCTTTTTCAAAAAAATAAGGCCTAAATGCAAAAAGTTACATGAGTTCAAATATGTTTTTTTTAAATACATATACTGGCCAAATTTCAAACGAATCAGATCAATTTTTAAAAATCGTTGAAGTGACCCCTTGATACAAAATACAGTGGTAAATCCTTGGAATTTTGCATTTGAACGACCTACAAAGGTGAATTTTGTAATTTTTTGAAACGTGGCTAGTGTAAGGGTGTAAATCCTTTATTGCATCACACAAATACAGAGGTAGATTCTTGGAATTGTATATAACCGACATAGAGCTTTGAATTTTTGAGCGACTGTGTGAGTTCTACAAAAGGATGTGAGTTCTATAATGTATAACAAAAATACAGCGGTAAATCCATGAAATTGTATATGACCAGCATACAGAAAAAATTTTTTCGATGCTCGACCAAAATGCGCTGGTAAATTCTTCAATCTATTTGACTAACATAGAATGGTAAACCAATAAATATGCAAATGTGACCAATACTCGGTGGAAAATTTTTTAAAACAACGCCAACGTACAGGAGTCAATTTTACAATGTAAAAGTCCAACATACAGCTGTAATTCATCTGAATTAAATAGTACCAACATTTGACTATTTGAATCTAGCACTCATACTCATACAATGATGAGTCTTTCTGTTTCCGACCTAAACATAAAGGTAAACGCTGTTTGACTAAAAATGCACAACTCGTACTTCAGTATCTGATCAAGGAAATATTCGTCAGTACTTCAGCCTAATTCAAAAAACACAAATCGTTGGCCAACTGTGCAGAACAGGCTACCAAAAAGCTTATGTCATGTTTAGCAGCAGCTAGAATCCCTTGGGAAAGAATCCCGACTTCAAAAACATCAAGCTTCCCTGTGGAGCAAATGCAGTCTGTTTGCCTGCTCGGTAAATGCCAGCTATGGTCGTGACCAGCTATGTCTAGATCTCCTGTGAGTGCTAGCACGGAGAACGCAAACACTGAGCGCTATTTCTAGCGTTGGCGGAGTGCTAAATGCCGCTTTGTAGCGCCCGCACGCCGTTAGCACCTCGCCCACCTCGCTTACCCTCATATGCCGGTGTCAGATATTGCATATACCCGATCGTCACGTACGTGTACAGGTGAACTATTTGCCGCCGGGTGCATTGTGGTTACTCGGTGACCGTTAACCTTGTGACTCACTGATAGTTAACCTTGTGGTCACTCAATGACCGCTAACGTTGTGGTGACTAACTGACAGTTAACATGCCCATTCTAACTTTTTCGACACCTGCATGCATGTTCTTCGCATGCACTGCTTGTGTTTGGGGCACATTGGGTAAGAATTTGCGTGGCACAATGGGAGAGAATGTGACACAGCTTCTGTTGTGACAGCATGATCTGTACCTTATAGCAAATGTCCGTTGTGACGGCGTGACCTTACCTTATAACAACCGTTCTCCTTTGTGACGGAGATGGCCTGGTCGTCCTCAAGAGGCCTCCTGCGCCTGAGGGAGCGGTAGGAGGGCAGGAGGGCGGACTCGTCCAGTCCAGCAGCTCCATACTTGGCCATCACGCGCCTGATGGACCTCTCCATGTCTGGAGACTTGCGCACAAAAAACGGCTCATCGGTCATGCGCACTGGTGACATGAACACTTTCTCCAGGGACCCCATCGCGATGATGTCTGATGTCGTGTAGACTGGATACGAAGAGGGTTGAGTGTGGGGAGAGTGAAGATGTAAAACTGAAGCACTGTAGAACTAGAATTACTTCTAGAGCTCTTGGTACGCTGGTAGCAATTAACGGCTTGAATTGCTCTGATTAAGGGCAAGAGCTTCGATCTGCACTAATCTACACCGTAGCCAAGAAAAACGGAACTGATTACGAGCTGATGTAGAGAAATTATATTGAGTACCTGAGTCAAACCGCTCTGTGAACATTAGATGGAGAGAAAAGTTGCATGATTAAAATAGTTGAATGGTTTGCGTTGGCAGCATGAACTATTTGGGTGACCTGCATCTTTAGGAACACGACAAACGCATCACCGCTCCTATTCTCAGTGAAATATTTATATGCATTTAAAACTCTGATGATTTTCAAGATTTTTCAGATGGATGTTTTTCCCCTTCCACTCCATGCTTTCAGTTACAGTATTAGAGGAAATTAATACTCCCAAGCTTCGTACATGGATGCAAACTGCAACGCACATTAATTTTATGAATAATATTTCCCAAAAAATAGTTACATATACATCATGAAACATCGAATCAGTGTTGTCTGGTACAATGTATAATCAGCCAATCATAATCAATTCACCCATAAAAATTTATCAAATGAATTTCCTTCCCCTCTGTAAATTGTAAGTGACATCGGAATATTCTCCTTTTACTGCACAGGTGTCCATTGAAAATCAAATGAACTCGGTGCCTTAGAAATGTACGGCATTTAATTACACAAAGAGTTCACACTATTTAAATTTATGCGATTCAGCAGGCCGGCACGCTCTGCTAATATCTGAAGCTGACGTAACGCGAGGAGGAAATATCGAGCGCCACGTTGGCAACCTCCCAGCCTCTGAATTAGTCAATTCTTGATTGTAATAAATAGCATTTGTTACATTCAATCTTCTTCATCTCTAAGTAACTGGTGAGCGAGAACAATCGAGATCAAAAGGTGGGAAAAAGCTGAGACTATATCAGTTCGTATACAAATACCGAGTCGTATTTGAGAAAAATCACTCATTCAGGCTCCATGAAATAATTTCTTATGAGCTACTTTTGTAATGAACTAACTTATACTTTTCATCTCAAATTTTAAACTTTTCAGAGAAATTCATGTTTTCTGTTTCCTGTACAGTTGGTGCAGAATTGAACTGCCGCTGTCGTAAAAAAGTGAGTTGTATGAAAGCGAGCATATCGGGCACTTCATGCGCTGCTCGAGTTTGTAATGAAGTGAGAAAATTTCTTGCCTTCAAAATCTACAAATAAATAGTAATCGTGTGTCTATTTTACAAATGTACGATTAACAGCGTATTCTAACTTAGCAGAAATTAAAATGGTCTTTTGTTGTCTTTGTGCTCGGAAGGCATAAAATTTCCTTTAAAATAAGATCGTTTTCTAGAATGCAATTTCACTGTTTTTATCAACTATCCCACATCATCTGTTCAAAGCTTTCTTACTGGCAATTCGTTCTCAAGTTGAGGTCTAAGCTGAGCTCTTCAGTCACTAGCACAGATTTGGCATCGTTTATATTTTGCGGTGCCAGGTTTTTTCAGATCTCCCTTCATTACCCGCTTATTTAGGTGAAACGATGAAATACTGAGCCCCAGTAGGAACACTGCAGTACGAAAGCACTGAAGTCACTCAGTATCTGTGTTCCAGTTTTCGCTTCGCATAAAAGATTCATTGTCACTTAGCAAAGAGCTACAGTTATCTTCTCCCAGCCATACAAATATACGCAGTCATCCAGTACCAGATCGTTCTACGGTCACCGCTTCACACACAAAGATGTCCACACTTTGCACACAAAGCTGCCCAGTCGCTCAGGATCATTACAGTCAGTCTACACAGAGTCTCGTATACAGTCGCCGCTCTACACACAGTCATGCTCTATAGATGCCCTGTCGTTTGGTATCACTACTACATACAGTCGTCACTTTATACACACAGATACCCTGTCGTTCAATATCATTACTACATAAAGTCGGAGCTCTACGCACAAAGATTCCCTGTTGCTCGGTATCACTACTACACACAATCGCCACAAAGATGCCCAGTCGTTCGGTATCCGCGCTCTTGACACGAGGAGTACAGCAAGAAACACTGTAGCAGCCAGAGAGTGAGAGCGCTTAAAAAGCACTGAGGAAAGCCCCTCAGTTGAAGGAAGACTTGGCGGTACATTCCACCACCCGGCCCTAAATAGCGGCTCTGTTGGCACCACACGCGGCAGGTGGTGGAGTGGGTGGTGGTGTTTCATCCGTGGCTAGTGTGCATCATCTGCGGCCTGTCTTGTGCCCCCACCCACTCCACCACCAGCGCCATCAAATAGCTCATCTCCCACTCCACCACCATGTCATTTAGGTCGATCATTACCATTCAGGCATGATATCCTTTAGAATACACCATCACCACTCGTGCATGATGTACTTTAGATACATTATTACTGCTCCCTCACAAAGTCTTTTAGAAAAATATCACGAATCCTGCTCGATGTCCTTTAGATCCAGCATTACTACTCCATCATGGAGTCTTTTAGATAAATCATTACGAATCCTGCTTAAAGTCCTTTAAATACAGCATTTTCACTTTTGCATGATGTCCTCTAGATACAACATCACCTTCCTCTCATCAGGTTTTTAACGGAGCACCACCACTTCTACTCCACTCCCTAAGGTTGAGCAATAGCACACGTTCACCTGGGCCTGCAGGTTGAGCACCACCACACGTTCCCCTGGTCCTGCAGGCTGAGAACTACCACACGTT
>JACJUY010000185.1:115010-132493 GCA_014220935.1 Platorchestia sp. MABIK | reverse complement strand
TGGGCCTGCGGTGGAGCACTACCACACGTTCACCTGGTCCTGCAGGTGGAGCACTACCACACGTTCACCTGGGCCTGCGGTGGAGCACTACCACACGTTCACCTGGTCCTGCAGGTGGAGCACTACCACACGTTCACCTGGGCCTGCGGTGGAGCACTGCTGTGTTTTATAAGCTCCAGGAACTGGACAAACTTATATTGCAGTGTCATACAATTGAAATTCAATATAATGTCGGCTTAGATAAGAATACTAATGCATGGCTGTAAAAGCATATGAAAGTTATCTTGTTGTGTTTCACGTGCGTGAGAGAAATTAAATGATTAAAGTTTTTTTTTAAGAATGGCTGCCTAAAATTTAACTTCAGAATTTGAAGTCTCGATTTTGTGTATCTCTATGTTCAATTTTATTGCATGCATTATATTCCATTTGAATTTCATAATTTTACTAGGGTACACAGCCTGTAAAAAATGACGAGATTCGATATTTTCCTTGAATAAATCTTCCACATGGGGATGACAAACAAATACATCCATCCTAATAGTACCCACTATTAAGTATTCTTGTACTTGTGCATTGGTGAAACTCGTATCGCAGATACGGTCATTAAGCATTCTTATGAGCGTGACAGAGAGACGGTAGGAGCGGATACCAAACAAATATGTAAAGATATAAATAAGTACTCGTAAATAAATACACTAAGGGTATTGTATAGGGGAAATTATTAGCTAAGAAGTTTTTAAAAACATTGCTATATCTTTTTCCTTGCGATAAGGTGCATTTTCTTGAATGGTAGATGCAATTTTTATTACCGCAATGTTTTATGACTTGTAAATGAAAGTGAACGGATGCATGTTACGGTTTTTCTGATATTTTAAATCCTGTAGGAAAAGTTATTCATGTTCATCCAGTCCTGCACATCTATCCCCCCCTGGTGCTTGTCTGGGGAAGCACACCTCTGCAAATTTGCCACGCGTTGCACCACGGTAGAGGAAACAAGGCAGGTTCAAACCAGTCTTCTTTCGTTAACGGTGTGGTTTTGCTGACGTCACGGCAACGAACCAATAGCAGCACCACGGTAGAGGAAACAAGGTAGGGTCATTTCTATGGGGGAAAATGCACTTCTTCTTGTTCGGTTAGCCAATAGAAAGGCTTTATTTCAAACAAACTTTATTACGTCACCAAAACGCCGTGGCATCAAGCCAATAGTAGAGACGGATTTAGGGGTAGGAATGCTACCAGAAGCAATATGAGCGCTACCATTGGTCCGTTGCCGTGACGTAAGCAAACCCACACAGTCGATGAAAAAAAGACTGGTATGACCCTACCTTGTTTCCTCTACCGTGAGCAGCCCTCATATTGCATCTGGTAGCACTGCTACCCCCAAATCAGGACTCCACTATTGGCCTAACGATATGGCGTTTTGGTGACGTCATAAAGTTTGTTTGAAATAAAGCCGTTCTATTGACTAGCCGAACAAGAGGAGGTGTATTTTCTCCCATAGAAATGGCCCTACCTTGTTTCCACTCCCGTGCGTTGCACTCCTCCTCAGACACCCACGCAATTCTATCACTGATGAGTCTGAACGCGTCATTTTCTAATCTCAGCGCACGCGAACCATTTTTATTTACTCGCTCCTACCTCTTCTTTTCGTGTATTATGGATAAGGAATAAATTACTTAATTTATGTTCAATTCTTCCAGATGAATTTTGCTGCGCATTTGGAGGAAACTCTCTCAATAAATAATCATTTTTCAACCAAAGAAATTACAAAAATGAGGCCGACTGAGAAACTCCAGGTATTGTTCAATATGTGATGAGGCGATGGAAAATATTGAAGTCCAGGCTAGGGACTCTCGATGTATTCGATCAGATTCCAATGGTTCTGTGAAAATGGTCTTCTAATGCACGCGTTCAAATATTATGTGGTCCGTCTTCCTGATTCTATTTTATGCGTCTAACTTTATTTTTCGAGCTTAGTATAAAGCTTCACCTTCGAAAACAAAAAATGAAACTTTTTAGTAATGATTCCCTCGGGACGACATCGCTTCTGTCACTGTCATTTGGAGAATTCTGGATACACCCAGTCAGGTATTACAGCCATTTTAACTTTTAGAAATCGTTTTTTTCCGCCAGAGACACAATTACTAATTTGAAATTAGTCTACTTGCTTCACAATGTTTAATAAGTCGCTAGATACAAAAGCGCGAATTCACGATAAAATAACTATTGCACGCGTCAGCTAAGACCCTTCCTCCTCGTCGAAAGAATGCTATTGTAAAAGAGCAATACAAAAGGAAGGGCAGTGTGTGAGGCACTTGTAGAAACGGAAGGGCATGTGTTGTGTGGAATGTAGCGCCCTCACTGAAGATTTTATCTATCTTTTCCGATCGCTAGATCTTACAGTTGCATTTTGCCTTGCTGTGACTGTCTTTTCAGCTTCAAACTTAACAGGGATGAAAAGAACTACAAGCTCACCGACCGTGAGATGAACCGTGTACCATGAGAAGGACGATTTATCCCGACACGCGTGAAGTTAATTTGCTCTTAGTTTTTTTTCTTTTCTTCTCCTTTATTTACTAAAACCCAAAGAATTATGCATGTGCACCTAAAATTTAAAATAATTTTTTCTTGAAGCTGTTAACTCGTCTTCTCCATTTTCTGTAAAACCAGAAAAACAATTTGCTCTGAAGAAAGTTATTCCGTTCTTTTTCCTTTTCTCGCTTCGCCTGCAAGCCCCACATCCTCGTCACCACACATCCGCATTAGGCCGCTGCCTAAACTGCCTAAACATGTTTTCTAATCCGCCTACACGGGCGCCGGCTTCTGGGGGGCCTGATTCGCTTTTATGGCGAAAGTGATTGAATTTCAAAGTTTTCAGTCAAATTTGGGCACACTAACCAATGTATAACATGACAGTATTGTGTCCTAAGTTATGGAGTCAAATTCATATAAGGGAATGGCAACCCTCTGTAGAGTTATCATTAGATGAATGATTATTATGGTTAAATTTTCATAGACTGAATGAATAATATGGTCAAACTTCACTTAAAACGCTTAAATGAAACAATTTTGGCCATTAAAAAGTCATCTGGCAACGCTGGTGAGAGGCGCGGTGTTGCCAGCAGTGCGGTGCTACGTTGTGTTGCCAAAATTAGCACTCGCTCTCACACGTGCGGCGCGCACGCTGCCGCACCCCGCCACACAATGCACTTAATCTGTAACAGTTAGTCATGCATCGGCGTATTTATACACAGTGGGCTGGCTTGCGCATTCACCGCAGATTCGAAGCGTTAACCAGTTATTATTAGTCAAGTAAAAATTCAAGTTGTCTTCCTGAAGTTATTTTATTCACTATTTAGCGCATTTTTCTTTAGATTAAAGAGCCTTCCAGCATTTTTTCAACAGTTGGGGTTCATCCTGCTGAGAATTTATTCAGTCGTGAAGTAACATGAGTGAAGTTCTTATTCAGTTAAGCATCATCGAGAATCATTCTCATTAAGGTAAGTATCATTCAGAAAACTATTAAAAAATGAAATCATTATCGCCAAAATGGGTGAAGAAATTTCTGAAAAAGTGATTTATATTAAAATAAAAGCTTTCGAATATACCTCAAATCATCATCATTATCTGGAGGCTTGTGATAGATCGTTTTCAAATTTTGTAAATATGTAGAGTTACACAAGAAACCATTTTCAAAATAGATCACTTCTTGAAAAATGTGTAACCCCCTTTGATGATGCTATTCGGATGTCCATTGAGTTTTCGTGAACAGAAATGGTTGATAAACAGCTTATCTTTTAAAATGGATCCCTTCAAGAAACATGTTTTTACCCATCTCGATGATGTTGTTCGTTTGTTCCTAACGTTTCCCTGAACAGAAATAATGGACGAGTATGTTGGCTGTAGGTTGTATTTTACCGGATCGACGCGTCCACTTGCTTTCATTCATCGTTATTCATCATCATCGTTATTCATCATCGTTATTTATTATTCATTTCACTGGATCGACGCGTCCACTTGCTTTCATTCATCGTTATTCATCCTCATCGTTATTCATCATCGTTATTTATTATTCATTTCACTGGATCGACGCGTCCACTTGCTTTCATTCATCGTTATTCATCCTCATCGTTATGCATCATCATCGTTATTCATCATCATCGTTATTCATTCATCGTCATTCATCATTCATTTAACTGGATCGACGCGTCCACTTGCTTACATTCATCGCTATGGATGGGTGAAAGATACGCAAGTAATTCAGAGACTGAGGAATTTTTGAGATGAGGCTATTGATGATCTGCTAGTTCTTAATAATTGGGATCAAAATTAATATATTCTAATATTTTGAAACGTTGGACTTGGAAAATCACGTAGAGCTAATTTCGAATGAATCATTTGTTTTTGTTCCTTGAAAATGGAGTATTTTCATTGAAATTTATTCTTAAAAGCGAATTTTGTATTCTTGAGTTCGAAAATTTTAACCTTAAGAGACTCGTACATTCAAATTTTCTATAAAGTCCAAACATTGTGTTTTGTATAAGTTTTACAATGTCTATTTCACTGCAGGTAGCAACAGCATTTCGATTTGCCAGCTTTGAGAAAAAATTTCAAAAATTTCAAAAATTTCAAAAATTTCAAAAATTTCTGTTTTCCGATGTCGGGCCCCTAAAATTGCACTGCATATTTTCACTGGTTTGAAATAAGTAGAATATAATTATTCTTACTACAAACGCCTTATATTTATGATTGTGTTTTATTTATTTGTGGATACACATTGTAGAATATTTATTTTTTGCTTGCAATGTTACACATGAGTTTCTAACAGAAAAAGGATTATGACGAAATTAGGACAATGTAAGTGAGCCTGAGCTCCTGATTATTAGGGATGAACTCTCAGTGTGAGGGAAATATCCTTAAATTATATAATTGAAGACTTTATATTTTATTCAAAATTTTCGCCTTAGCAAATGAAATTTTTCCTAAATTTACAGTATTAGCATTACCTGCTTGATAAACCTATTTATGTTTCTTCGCAAGTTCAACTCATTTTATTTCTGAACTTTGCTGTCAGTGGTGAGTGCCACATTAATGCTGCTCAGGTATTCCAAATAATGCTATTGTCCGAAATTTCTCGTCCATGAATCTTATCAAGTTTAACAAACAGTTATCAGGCGTTAGAGGACTTGAAATGCTTCTAGAACAATTTTTTCCCATGAACATTTTTTTTACACCATGTACATATAAGTTAAGTTATGTTTATTAGGTTTGTTTCACAGTTAAAACTTCTCAAATATTTGAAATCACTTCTAGTTAAAGTGTTATCTATTTCTGAAATTTTCTCAAATTAGCCCAATTCGATGGGGAAGATATCAAATTGCAATTTTGTAACACTATTTTCGACTTTTGTTACGTGATCGTTTCTCAGGTCTTCAAAACAATATCAGAAAAACGATCTATAACGTGGTCGTTTCCCAAGTCTTCAAAACAGTATCAAAAATACGATCTATAACGCAGTCGTTTCCCAGATCATCAAAGCAGTATAAGGGATACGAGCTTTAACGCTCTTGATTTGCCAACCGTTCAAATTGGTATCTGTGTTGCTCATTTCTTTTATTCATGAAATTCTATCGCCTGCCTTACTTCGCACGTCATATACAATTTCCTAAAACGATGATGCCATCCTGTCTTGCAGGGGCCAGACATTTCATGGTTTTCTGAGGTCTTTTGAGGCCTGCAAGGCTGTGTTTGTCGCACTTGCGGTAAACTTCCGATAGCTCACCGTCCGACAAAGACGGTCCAAAGAGTCGCGTCCATTTATACCGTCAAAAGCTGGGGGTGACACGATAACTACACACATCACAAAAATAGCACACTCGTAACTTACCATGGTAGATAAAATTTTATTTTTGTACGCGCGTGTGTTTTTTTAGGGCTCGGTGTAATAGACTTCGTTGAAAACTTTGGGTTTGATTGGACAATACTCGTGTTCGTAAACGCATATATTATGTCATCTTTATTTAAGGTTTCCGGTTAAGATTCAAATTTTTAGTATTATAATGATTTTATTTCTTATGAATTTTTGGGTTATTTTATATCTACAATACGTGTCTGGGGTTAGAAATTGTTAGCCTCAGAATGCAGCTTCGAACATCTCTTTCGCACGATCCACACAGCACCACTTGATCCTACGTAGATATTCTGAGAAATCGACCGATTAGCTGTATATTAATTAATAATTTAGCACAATGCACAAAGGAGTCATTTGAGGAAAATTCGTTGACATAATAAATCCACAAAGTGCTTTTTACGGGCGTGGATTTAAAATTCACCAGGAAAGTGAAGTTTTCATAAAAAATTCAGGATCTCAGGAACGCTTGAAACAAAACGGCCAACTCCCTGCCTGTATTTATATGCCTTATCTAACGCAGATTAATTTAACGAAAGGAATACATTTTCATGTTTTTCTATCAATCATTAATTGTTCGACAATTAACATGCGTATTATGACACCCATATATGGTTATCAAAGAAGAATCATTAAGATTGACATTTTAAAAATAAATAATACACTGCATTTTCATTGGAAGTAAATTGATTTTAAATTGCTTTTCTGTATGTGTGCAATGGTGCAGCACATAACCTGTATGATCGCGGCGGTCACGCCATAGCAGAGGTTCAAAGCTGCGCAACGATACACAGTCTAACTTTTTCGCCGCCTGCATGCATGTTTTTCGGCGCCCCAGTAATTAAATTGCTTGGGCGGTGAAAAACATGCATGCTTCGGGGAAAAAGTTTGACTGGGTAGCGTGCCAACTTCTCTCAAACCAGGCACTGCAGAACGTGTCATAGTACAAATGAAAGAACATTGATTGTGTAGGTAAAAGGCCTTATTTTAAGTTACGTTATATAATGAAGCTTTTCTCGGCATCTGAATAACTGAGACAGGAATTCGAAAGGTAAAATTAGCAAAACAGTGATGTAGAATTATGCTTGGGAACATAACAATGGTCATATCAGTCCTAATGTATTACTTCCATTGAAATTGTCTCGGTTTCTGGTTTGATGCGTATAATCAGCTTGAAAATATCGGATGTGATGTAATTGGATGACCTAGCCTCCGAGGTATAATTCACGATTCTCTTCATATATAAGCTATTATCCAGTCGTAAAGGAAAAATAGTTTATTGATAAGTCACACTTACAATTATTAGTAACTTAGGAAATATTACAAAATCCGCTTCTTCATGCCATTAATTTTTTACTGCAGATGCAAGTGAAATTAGGAAAATTATACAATACGAAAATAGGATTTATTTTGTATTTCAGAGAATCGAAGAACATAATTCAACTGCTTTAGACGCTAATTTGAGCGTAAGGTTATATCCCTGTACACCCATTAAAACTTTAATCACTTTTTAAAATTTGCATCAGTTTGGGTGCTAGAAGTCAAAATGTAGAACGACAAATTTAACAGTGATCTGAATAAAAATTATTTTGAATTTCTGTGTTTATGGAGGAATTGAACTTGAATTCATTAAGTTTCGTGCGTGTCGGCGGTGTGAGGATGAGAGCAAAATACATCGAGCACGAGGGAGTGCGTGCTGATCAGCACGCACTCCCTCGTGGTGTTGCACCCCCCAACATGACTGAGCTCCCTCGTGCACCCCCCAACATGACTGAGGGCAGTCACGGCAGCATTCCTGAGGGGGACATGTTTAGAAACCAAAATATCACATCGTAGTAAAAGAATACATGAATACATGAATTCTTGTGTATCTTTGTATCTTCGCACTTGTACACATGTATTCTTGTGTACATGTACCTTTGTATTCTTGTGTACATGGACTTTTGTATTCTTGTGTACATGTACTTTGTATTCTTGTGTACATTTACTTTTGTATTTTTTCGTACATTTACACTTGTATTCTTATACACAATTACATACGTTTTCTTGTACACATGTGTATTTCATTCTTACTTACATGTGCTCATGTATTGTCAGGAAAACATGCATAAGCAAATATATATGTGTACACCAAACAATTTAATGGTATGTGTTAGCTAGCATTGGTCCAAAATTAACCCAGTATTAGCAAAAAAGCAATGCCTGAAATCGACGACTATAGCTTCAGAGGAATACAAGACCATGTTACGATGAAAGTAACTATGAATAATCAGAAACAAATGTACAGGAACATTTGCTTCGCTTTTTGGACAGAAATGAGTAAGTTTGATGCTTGTTATATGAAGAATGAAAAATATTCGGTTTCCCTGACAAAAAAAAATTCCATAACACTATTGTAAGTCGTCATTGCGTCATCTGAAAATAAATCAACAATTATGTTTTTGCACAACGACGGAAATCGCTTGGTGTGTACCATGGCACTGATCACGGAGCAGTTATTGCGGTCCAATTCAGCTTGTGGATTTGATCTTAAATAGTGTACTGCTTATAATAAACATGAATAATTTCGTAATAAATATCTAGACTTGCGCCGCATCGTTAGTTATGAGTGTATCAGAGATACAAACCACCAATCAAGTCGTAAGAAATATCCGGAGCTGGGCCATGTCGTAAGTGGTGGTGACGTAGCCGTTCGCCTTGTCGTCAGTGAAGGCGACCCCCGTGAGGAGGTGGTGGGGGAGGCGGCGGGTGTGCAGGTGCTCTACCTGTTGGGGAGGCTGAGTGTCTCATTCCTTGTGTAAACTTTTATACTTTGACCACGACATACGCCACCGGTGGTACACGGTGGGGATTTTCATGATACTGCTGACCGACCAGTAGCCACAAACTCAATTTTCACGAATACTTAATTAAAGCTAAATGAAGATACGATCTAGTTCATGTTTGCTATTTTCAAAATTACTTCCTTCGATAACCTTTGAATTTGAATTGAATACTGAACGTCATTTAAACACATTACGGTAAAATTAAGTGTTAATGGCGAACGCCATGTCTACTAACCATGATGCTATTATTCTCTCTAAGTTTAGTAATTCCCTCAAATGGCTCTGTATTGCACACTATGAACTTGCAGTCAATTTGGTTCCCCAGGGTAAGTCAAAAATATGTATATCTTCAATATAACGGGAGTTGAAGGTTATCCAAGTGAGGTCTGCCAGGAATTAGCTGAATTAATGCTTTTATGAGCAAAGTTTAATCACAGTTACGAAAAGGGTGCTGAAATTTTCTCGAGACGTTCGCCACAACAAGGGGACAGTGCTTTATTTCGTTAAGTGAGTTATCGACTCGAGGAGAGAGTGTTCTTTTTAAATATAGATTTAAAAGAAGACAAAGAGGAATCTGGACGATAATCAATTTTGATGATGTGTGCCAACAGTTGAGTTAGAGAAATGGTTGTGGTTGATGGGCTAGTCACAATTATTGATGAGGTTGTGTCTTTTTTAAGAATGAGTTCATGCTGTTGTCTTTTGGGCACTTATTTTTGGATAATAATGTTGTGGCATCACATGTGTAGGTAACTTATCATTTACTTTGGTATTTTGAGTACATACATCAAGCGTTTCAACGGTTCTGGTGTTGTTGGTTGTTCTTGATACGTAGGGTAATGTGTAATTGATATTTTATGTTTTTTAAGGCATTTCAGAGATGTACTGCACTCAAACCGGTCATCCTTGACTACGCTCTATGGTGAAATAAATTAGAATAAATTTCCAGTTCTAGGTCACGTAGCACTTGGAATAATTGGAATAAATTTCGAGTTCTCCATCACTTAGCACTTGAACAAAACGTCAAATCAACAGCAAAAGAAATTATTTGATAAATATTAGACATGAACGAATTCAGTTCGCTGACGCATCGGACGATGTAAAAGCTAATAATAACAATTTCAATAAGATAGGAAATAGGCATGATTAGGAAGATACAAAAGATAATATGATGGAAAACAGGCGTGAATAAATAAATTAAAAGGAAAGCTTAAAGCGACCTTGGTAGTGCCGTCCTCCTCCTTCTGCAGCTCCCACACCCTGACGAAGGTGTCCTCCCCCACCGACACCCCCCGCAGCGTCGCCGCCTCCCCCAAGCCCCCCACCGCGTCCAGCCCCGACACCGCTCGCCCGTGTGCGCAGATCTGGGGAAGCATCACAGGGTCTTGGAAAGTCAATATTGTTTCCCCCTACATAATGGTGCAGAGTTGGGGGCTTGCTTCCTTGCTAGCTAGCTGGCTTGTTCATTGCTTGCTTGCTTGCTTGCTTGTTTACTTGTCTGCTTGTTGTCATGCTGCTTACTTGCTTGGTGGCCTGATTGCTTGCTCACTCGCTGGTTTATTTGGATGTTTACTCGCTGGTGCATTTACATGCTTACTAGCTGGTTTATTTACTTGGTTGCTTGGTCTGTCCGTTACTGCTCTCAATATGTAAACTGGATACCTGAACACTACATAATAACCACGGTAGAAGAAACAAGGTAGGGTCAAACCAGTCTTTTTTCATCGACCGTTTGGCAATGCTGACGTCAAAGCAACGAACCAATAGCAGCGCTCGTATTGTATCTGGCAACATTGCTAGCCATCAATCTGGCATCACCATTGGCCTAACGAGATGTCGCAGTGGTGACGTCATAAAGTTTGTTTGAAATAAAGCCGTTCTGTTGACTAGCCGAACAGGAGGAGGTGAATTTTTCCCATAGAGATGACTCTACCTTGTTTCCTCTACCGTGATCTGTTTCTGTTTTTTCTATTTCTATTTTTTAAGTCACTAATTGATATGCATTGAAATTCATTCCTCCGTTGTCCCAACACCAAAATGAAAGAATTGAAATGTGAAACGAAACATGAGCTTTAAATCTGAGCTCTGTAATAACATTGCTCATGACTGAATTACTGTATATCTCTCATGAAAACAAAACCATTATGTTTTATATGACGTTAGATAACGTTGACAATACCCGTTACTTGGTTACAAAATTCGTTCAAATTGTCGCAAACCAAAAAACGTCACTAAAAAACAGCAAAACTGAAAGCCATTATTTTCTCAAGTTATGCTTTCCTGGATTAGATATGGAGTGTACAGCAATACAAAAGGCGTTCTAGGTATCAAAACGCAATGCACTGCCCACATTTGGCACCGAACTTTCTGCCTTCTCACTCAGAATGTAACGCTCTGATTTTACTTCAGCCCTCACACCCTCTTTGGACCCAGGTCAATTTTACTTCAGCCCTCACACCCTCTTTGTTCCCAAGTCAGTTTTACTTCAGCTCTCACACCCTCTTTGTTCCCAAGTCAATTTTACTTCAGCTCTCACACCCTCTTTGTTCCCAAGTCAATTTTACTTCAGCCCTCACACCCTCTTTGTTCCCAAGTCAATTTTACTTCAGCTCTCACACCCTCTTTGTTCCCAAGTCAATTTTACTTCAGCCCTCACTCCCACTTTGTTCCCAAGTCAATTTTACTTCAGCCCTCACACCCTCTTTGTTCCCAAGTCAATTTTACTTCAGCTCCTACACCCTCTTTGTTCCCAAGTCAATTTTACTTCAGCTCTCACACCCTCTTTGTTCCCAAGTCAATTTTACTTCAGCTCTCACACCCTCTTTGTTCCCAAGTCAATTTTAATTCAGCTCTCACACCCTCTTTGTTCCCAAGTCTCTCCACAACTCAACCAGACAACTTTCTTCAAATTGTTTCCTATTCACGGGCTTCAGTTTTATATCGATCAACAAGGATGATCTAAAACGCCCTTATCGATTAGGAACATGTATAGAAACAGCTCTAGAGAAGCTGTTTAATAACAGTAATTACTTGCTTAAGAAAACGATTTTTCAATCGTTTCATAACGGACTGAAGCGTGGTAAGCTTTACGCAGAAAATTTTGCCAAAACTGCATCTCAGTGACAAGCCTAGAGGTGACGCACGCAGGTGACGAGAATCTCTTACTAATCAGTTGCGTATATTTCTGTCTGAAGAGAGCAATGCGGCCAACCTCCCACCAGCACCCCTGTGACCCATTTTTCTGGCTGAGGAGAGCAATGCACGCAAATAAATACGGCCAACCTCTAGCCTGCAACCCCTGTAACCTATTTTTCTGGCAAAAGAGACAAATCCACGCAGAAATCATATATACGGCCAATCTTTGGCCTGCAACCCCTGTAACCCATTTTTCTGGCTGAGGAGAGCAAGGCACTCAAATAATGCGGCCAATATCTCTCTCCTGCATCCTTCTCCCCGATGAGAATGATGTGCTCAGATAAATACGGCCATGACCTCGCCTGCATCTCTGTAACCTATTTTTCTGGCAGGAGAGAGCACAGCACACAGCTGAGCAAGTCTCACCTCCGCCAGAGCGCAGTGCGAGCTGACGCTGAAGATCCTGAGGTGGCCGGACAGGTACCCGCCTAGCAGCAGGTCTCCCATGCACGCCAGGCAGCTCATTGCTGACCTGTGTGGTGCGGGTGGTAGGCATTGACTTGGTGAAGGCATATCGCATGCATGTAGGTAGGTGCGATCGCTTAGTGTAATCAACTACACGGTGTCAATACGAAAACAACCACACGGTGTCAATATGGGACCAACCACACGGCGTCAATACGAGAACAACCACGCGGCGTCAATACGGGAACAACCACGCGGCGTCAATACGAGAACAACCACACGGCGTCAATACGGAAACCTTCTCGCCTCTACGTATTACCGATTAAAATTCTGTCTAGGAAAAACACGTGATATACGTGTCATGATAACGCGAGACACTTTCAGGGCTTGCACGTTTTCAGACAAAAAATAGCGAAACTCTTTGGAACTAGTTATGATAAATGAATAGTTAAAATGAGGAGTGAGTGAAAATGAAAATGTATTGAAATGGGCGTGACATGCTTTCTTTATGACTATTACGAGCAGTAGCGTGGAATAACGGTTAAAATGCTTGTTTTATTATTTTATACTCATTTTTTATGACCAAGCAGCTAAGAATATTCAAATTACATCGTAAAATTATCATGATTATAAAATGAATTATTATTTTAATGCGAACACCTTCAAATTTAAAAATAGGTGCAGGCACCTAATATTTTTAAACCCATGATATCCATTAATTTTGACTTAATTTAAGTAGTGACCTGCTTTGGATAACACACACAACAACGAACATCGTAATTTTCTTTGTCATTTCTCTTGTTGTTCGTTGAGGGGCACCTGAAAAACAATGTGTGGTATGACATAACTTGATTGCTCTAAAATATAGTTTTCTTTCGTTTTACCATTCTTCATCTTCACCTGTGCTTCATTCCAGCACATTTATCTTCAATTTACACAGCACTACATCGTACGTCTCTTCCCTTCATAACGCATCCCGCCACACATCTCTTTACTTCACACCGCATCACTCCACACATCTCTTTACTTCACACCGCATCACTTCACACTTCTCTTTCCTTCACACCGTATTACAACTCACATCTGTTCTCTACATACTTCATAATTTTCAGCCCCCTCACCCATAAGGCTCGGCCTTACACCACACTCCACACAACTTTTCCCTTCACCTTTCACAACTTCAGGTCCACTCACCCATATGACTCAACCTCCCACAGTTTATCCACGTCGTCCCCCATTGCCTTGCCCACCATGAGGTTGCCCCTCACGTCCCCCAGCGCCAGCTGCCCCCCGCCGCAGGGCGCGAGTGCCACGATGGCGTGGGGGCGCCACCGGAACCTCAAGGACTCGACCCCAACTCCTTCGTCGTCTCCGTCAGGAATTTCCTCCTCGAAGCCGTCAGCGTAGGACACGCGCAGGATGCGACCCTCGCCCGTGCGAAGGACGATTACCTCTCCAGTGCTGCAGCCTGGCCGTGAGAGAAGGAGACTGGTGAGGGTAACTGGTGAGAGTAACTGGTGAGGGTAACTTATGAGGATAAATGGTGAGGGAAATTTATGAAACCAGATCCTGATGACGATATGTGAGGAGGGAAACTGGAGAGGGTAACTAATGAGGTAATGAGTGAGGGGGACGACTCCAACTAGCTAACAAGGGGATAGTGCAAGTAATTTTTAAGAGTAACTAGCAAGCTAGCTAGCATTACTATAGAGCCTGAAGTATAAAAAATGTGGAAGTATGCGGTTTTTCAATGATCATTACGGTGAGAGTTAGTAAGAATGATGCTCGAGAAGACAATAACGACAAAAAGAGGACGATTTTTAATAGTTAATTTGGGCTTGGAATTGTGAGACAAATAGCAGTCAAGCTCAGCGATTGTGCGTAGTCGAGTTTCTCAAGTCATGAAAATCTTGAATTCGCGTACTCAATGCATTGCCCCCGATGTTGGAAACGGCAGTTGACGTATAGTCGGTGGCGAGATCTCAGTTGATGTCTAATAATATATTACTGTCGTGTTGAGGGAACTAGGAGTGAAGACTACGCTGGCTTCGTTGATGACTCATTATCCTAGAGGCGATCGTGGGCTGAAGAGAGGTGCGCATCATATTGTGGAGAGACTATACGTGGTTACGTAGAAGTGTGAAAAGCTTGGGCACGAGCCGTAGGCTCCAACGTCATGGAGTGGACGAGAGAGCGCTTGTGAAGAAGCTCTAGGTAACGAGCGCTGGTGAAAGTGTTTTGGGCAACTCAATCTGGCAAGACGAAATGTGGTATTTTTACGGATAACTCAAACTAGGCTGTCGTGGCGAGTAACTGAGACACTACAGAAGTAATAACTGAAAAAGGTTAAATACAGAGGAAATTAATTATGGCTTAGATTAGGTTTCTTTTGAGAACCTGTAGTCATTAAACATAAGTAATGTAAGAGAAGGTATTAACTGAGAGTGGTGATTGAGAGAAAACAGTTACTGACAGTAAATAATCACTGAATGGATGTGACAGTGGAGAACAGCTGAGGACAAAACTGACACAGATGCTCATGAACGCAATTATTGGGGCGTAACGCTCGAGCAAGCAAGTGCATGTCTTTAGTAAAGGTAAATGATAGGGGCTACAAAAAACATTAATTAGCGAGGGAAGCTTGCGAGTGTATGCCAAAAATGTAGTTACAAAAAAAATTTTGAGAACAGTCTGAGAATAATGATGTCAAAATCGTAGACAACATTTATAATTATTTTATTTAAAGAGTTGTAGATGTTACTACTAATCAGGGTGATGAATACAGAAATCAGTAATGAGTATCTTTACTCTAGCAAGATCCCTAAAAAGGTAATAATCGGGTGGAGCTCGAGAGGGGGCTAAGCACATAAGTCCAGACCTCTTTACTTTCACTCGGATATTCTTCGAAGAACGAAGAAAGTTTCTCCCCTTAAAGAAGCTTTCAAAAATTTATGTAACTTTATTTATTCATTTATTTATGTAATTTATTTAGGTTCCCATGTAACCTCTTCATGCATCCTTTTGCTCCACTAACCTGCACAAGCCTCCCTATTCTCACCAGACTCTTCTAGTGTTCCCCAGACTCCCCAGACTTCACCCAACATCCCCAAACCTTCTCCAGTTTCATCAGCCATCCCTAGCGTCTCCCAATATCCCCTAACCTTCTTCAGTCTCTCTCAGCATCACCTGGACTCCTTTAAATTTCCTCAGTGTCTCCTAGCCTCCTCCAGCCTCCCCTTAGCTCCTCTAGCCTCCACCAGCTTCCCATAACCTCCTCCAGTCTCCTTTAGTCTCCCCTAAGCTCCTCCAGCCTCCTTTAGCTTCTCCTAAGCTCCTCCAGCCTCCACTAGCCTCCCCTAAACTCCTTTAGCCTCCACTAGCCTTCCTTTGCTTCAATGAGCCTCTCACCTAGCCTCTGCAACCTCCCCTAGCCCCTTCCTCCAGCCCCCCTCACCTACGGCCACCTGTCCGTCGATCTCAGCGATGCCCCTGCAGAAGAGCCCCCCGTCAGAGCCCGCGTCCGAAGCCGCGGCCGCCTCAGGCGCCCCCAGTCGCACCGCCTTCAGCAGGCTGCTGCCGTCCCAGCTGTAGAGGAGCGCCCCGCCCCCGCCCGTCACCACCAGCAGGTGGCGGTGGGTCAGAGTGCTCACCCACCGCGCCTGCGGGGGGAGGTGGTGGTCACGTGGTGGTTAGGTTAATGATGCGTTCGTGTTGGTAGGTTGATTGATAGTTCTTTGATGAGTGGATTGATAGTTCATTATAAGTTGATTCATAGTTCGTTGATTGATAGTTTTTTGATGAATTGATTGATACTTCATTGATAAGTTGATGTTGATACCTGTAAGTTCATTGATAGTTCTCAGTAGCGGACAAGACTCACCTAGGGGCGGACAAGACTCACCTGGCAGCGGGCAAAGACTCACCTACCCTGAGAAAATTTTGTCACAAAACCGAAACACTTTTTTGTATCAAGTTGTTTCAGAACCGGCTCACAAAAGTGTGTCAACAATATACATTGTCAGCCTATGTATTAAGACACACTTTTGAGTGTCATGAGCTTATACGACACACTTTAGTGTGTCAACTATGAAACACTTAACGTAAGTCAATTATATTTCATATAAATATTTCACTTTCTCCGACTGTTCACTGAGTACACTAATATACAGACTCCGTCTAAGAATTAGAACAAAAATTAGAGAAGGTGTTAGGGGTTTAGGGGTGAATTGGACTCCATTCACAAAATCTAAACACAGTTCCGTCTTCGACAAAAAATATTTAACTCTTTGAAACGGGAATATGTAATTTAACTCTCTCAATCACTTTAATGTGTGGGCAAAGGAAATACTCTACTGTGTAATAAAATATTTCAAATATCCGTTTGAGACACACAGGTGTGTCAATAATTTCTCTCAGTGAAATAGCAGCAGACAAGACTCGCCTGGTGGAGAGCAAGACTCACCTAGCAGAAGGCAAGACTCACCTAGCTGCGAACAAGACTCATCTAGCAGCAGGCAAGACTCCCCTAGCAGCGAACAAGACTCACCTAGTGGCGGGCTAGACTCACCTGGGTGATGTGGAAGGGTTTGCCCCCTATTTCAGGGGTGAGTCTGATGGGTGTGGCAGCTGGGTCTGTGATGCACACAACCATCAGCTCGCTCTTGTGGGCCACGCACAAATACACCTGCACAGATTGTACATGTACAACTGCACAGATAGTGGGCCACGCACATGTACAACGGCGCAGATTGTGGGCCATGCACGTGTATTATTCTATACAGGCATATTTTCCGTACGGAGGCCTAGGTTCGTACTCATAAGCTTTTCATGGAATGCCTTGGCTTTGTAGAGTTGTTCTCAAGCGTGCCATACGCGACACTAATGCTGGTTCTCAATCTCTGAAACCGTTTATGGGATTGTCTAGAGCGCAATTTGTGGGGTTGTGAAGCGAAGTTTAAGGGATTGTGGAGCGTAGTTTATGGGATTGTGGAGTGAAGTTTAGGGATTGTGGAGCGCAATTTATGGGGTTTTGAAACGATGTTTAAGGGGTTTTGAAGCGAAGTTTAAGGGATTGTGGAGCGAAGTTGTAGTGTCGTACTATCGGCACTACTAGAGTAATTGTAGCAGAAGCTTTAACTTCACTTCAGTTC
>JACJUY010000185.1:83907-104448 GCA_014220935.1 Platorchestia sp. MABIK | reverse complement strand
ATATCGCACACCAATGATAATTTAATATTACATCGCACGCCAATGATAATTTAATACTACATCGCACGCCAATGATAATTTAATATTACATCGCACGCCAATGATAATTTGATATTACATCGCAAAGTCATGGGAATTTAACATGATTCGCTCATGTCAATTTATTGATCCATCATTCACCTCTTGGAATTACGTTCCGAAATTAATTTGCTTGAACTTGATGTCAATATTCATTCTTCTTGACGTTCTTGATTTCTCATTCGTTTTCTAAAGTTATTTTAAAATGTTTACCAATCGCTCAAAATTCGTCAGATCTAATCCTGGTTGGTTTTCAATCTTGCTTTTGGCTAAGTCCTTTTTGCGTCGTTGACCCTTCGCTATATTCATTGCTCGATGTGGTAACCACTCGATGCGGTATAAACTTAAGTTTAATTCACTGTAAGCTAATTTTTGCTTTAGGTGATGAAATTCCAGTGTTATTTTGTTGTATAAATATTTATGGCGGACACTTGGATATGATATATTGCGTCTCTATCACGCTCTCTCGTCAACCCAGTTGGTGTTGACTCCATTCAAGACACCTGGTGTATGTGCCTTGCATGATAGATCAATCGTTGTAGTTATAATTATACATGTCATGTTTGTTTGTTGGTCACCTGGTCTGAATCTCGAATGCATTTTGTATTTCAACTGACGATATTTGCCGCGAAGGTTAACTTATTTCAGTGTAAATTGAACTTACCAAATTCCGCAGTACATACTGTGCACCCCTCATCAAGAACCCTCATCACTGTTTTTCTGAGTATTATTTTTGATGCAGAGGCTGTGAACTAAAGTTTGACACTACCGGGGCAGCGAAGCAAGTGCTGCTCACGATGCTGCATGTGAGGGAGCCCGTCCGGCTGTCCCTGCACCGCCCCACCGTCGTCAACACCAGGAGTGTGACCGTCGCCACACTCTCTGGTGCATCGCCACTCTATGCTAAGCTCTGCAACGAACTGGCGGCTCCTTCTTCTGTGAGTCATTTTCCTTGCTGAACGAATCGTGTTTGAACAATCTTGAGTTTAGTTTTTACAGTACAAAACTGGTTTGTGCATACAGTGGCACGAGCTCTTTTTTTTACATTGTCATGTAACCCTCGTCAGTGTATACGCGCAAACTAGCTCAGTTGACCTGCTTGGAGTTAGACGTTTAACGTTAAAAAAATACGTATTTTATTCATCTGTGGGCGGTTGTGAGAGAATATGTAGGTTCAAGTCAGTTAGGTTAGTCTTTATTGTGCTGTGGCGACTGGCGCTCTGAGGAAAAATTCTGTTAGATCACCTCCTCAGCTATTAGTAGGCACTCGGGACTTCTGTCTTCTGTTCTCGGTTAGGTTCTTTCGGTTCTATGCTTGACCTTTTCGGTACTGACGGTTACTCTAGTGCCAAAAGGGCTAGTGTTTCTAGTTTAGAGTATCTAATTTAATTTTAAAGGAATTTAACTAGTGAGGGAATATTTTGAAGTAAATTGAATTAGGGAAATTAATAGCATTCATGAAACTATTTTTTAGACATTCCAGAAGCCTGCTCGTGTAAATTACCATTGAAAACCACTAAGATCACGCCACAGGGTCCGTGCAACATATTTAATAACCTTTCTATTTAACTTGAGCAAGTTTTTTTAAACCTTTGTTCACTTTTTGACAAGGTTAGGCAAGAACTTATAAATTATTTCTTCGAAAATTCAAACTTTTTTCCAATATCAAAAATTTCTCTCGCCAAGCATAGAGTTTTAAAAATTCGTAATTTTTTAAATTATAAAATGAAAGTAGGACTAGCTAAGCGAAAAACATTCACAACCACGGCAATTCCACTGATGTTTTAGGGTGCGGACGACTTTTTTTGAGGAAATTTTTCCCTAAACAGTTAGAATTTTCTGACCCAAAGGGTTAATGGCCCCTTCTCTTTCCGCTGTAAAAAATATTTGCTATAGAAACGGAGCCTTGATTTACCAATTACTAGCGTAGTTCTGAATAGGGTGCGATAATAGCTTATCGGCGTAGGAACCTAAGGTAAAACGTTTTCCGTTTTGTCTGGTTTTGCACGTGACGTTTTAGGATAAAAGAAAATGTTTCACTCTATTGTGTGAGTAAATAAAAGATCGGTTTTTAAATCTGATTTCTTTGATACTTTCATTAGGATAAAACGTTTTGCATGCTATTCTAGGTTCTCTGAGTTAGAATGAATATGCCTTTTATTGTTACTGATAGGGTACATAGATATTAGTATCATGACGTTCTCTTATTATTCGTGCATTTGGCCATTGTAACTTCTATGATTTACCCACTCAGCCTTTTTTTTCAAAATTGAGCCGTTTCTGTTGAAAAAAAAATTCCGCGCTTGAAAGTGGCCTTTGATGTGGTTGAAAAGAAAACTAAACTCGCATACTGTGTGAAGATTGGAACTTTGTGGCTGTTATTACTTGCGTGCAGTTTTCCACCGTTGTTGAATGATGAAAGTTGAATATCAATAAAGTTAGAATTTGGATGCCAGTTCAATGGTGATTGGAATTGAAATTCCTGCCCACAAACGGACTAGTTGTTATTCGTAGTTACTCTAATAATTTGAACATGAGGCATGTGTAACTCTATGACTCCATTGTAACTTTGGGGGTAATTCTATTTCTTCATGTAGCCGCGTGTTGTATGCGGGCTGCTGCGTTGTCCTGGCGACGTCAAAGTAGAAGTGGCCCTCGTGCCAGCGTGTGCAGATGTCCACTCCTTCGGCCTCGAGCTGACAGACCTTCCCACGGACCGTAAAGGTGCCGGACTCGCGAGCACATCGGTGGGGACGTGCACCGCTGCAGTAGCGCTGTCCTCTGACCGTTTGTTTGTGGTGTTCGTGTCCAGCGCGAGCTCTCTGCTCATGGTGAACGGCTACGTCGCCCTGGCTGTGAGTTCAGCAGGTTTGAGCAGCGTCAGCGAGTGTGTAGAGTCCATGTTTCACCTTTCTTGAGTAGCCGTCACGGTTGAGACTTAGGTGACCCTTTCCTCCGAAGCCTGTAGCGAGTCACATAAGTAATCTTGGAAGTCTCGGTTATTGCAGCGTTATTATATCGAGTATCTGACGCATGCATATGCTGAAATGCATAGTCAGAATAAGTGTTGGAGTTATTTCTATTTCTGATTTCTTCAATTTTTTTGCGTTTCGTTGAGTGGAGAACTTATTGGCATTCCCGTGAACACATGAAAAAATTGGCAGATCAACATTTTCACTAGCCTGCGACTGTGTGTTCCGTGATACTTCATTAATTTCCACAATTAATATTCGCGAAATACAGTGTGCAGAGGGACAGATAACGTAAGCATTCAAAAAATAAAAATTATTCTGAGAATTAAATTTTAACGTTACACTCACCCTTGAGATTGCACTATAGAGTGTGCCAGTAAGGATTGATTTGAGCGAGCCGAAGAGACTATCGACACTGTTTCAGAACCAGCGGAAAATATCGTGTTCAGTCCTACGTTTTGTCCATTAAATGCTTCAAATTAGTGACTGTAAGTAGAATCAGTTTATTTTTTTAGTGCTTCTAGTCGTCCGTGATTTTGACAGGGAATGCTTGCTGAGAAGTCGAGGACTGGGCGAAAAAAAGTGGCTGGAGGCAAGCAGGTCAGCGAGGTTACTGCGGGTCAGCCTCTGAGAGACGCTGAACTCGATTCCAAGAAACGTTCCACTGGCAAAGACGTTACTCGTCTCACTGTAGGGAAAAGTAATTCCTCACGCCATGCAAGGAAAATTAAACAAGACAAACTTTCTGCAGAGAATCAAAGCTTGACACCCAGCATTCTGACGAAATCGTCAGAAGAAATGGCTACGAGGCTCGGTACGTGCAACCGAAAGTTCACTGCTAAAAGCTATTTATCCAAAGTAGGTGAGAGTACTCTTAACTTATGGTTTTGTGTTGAGAGGTCCATCTTATGAAATCGGTAATGTCGGTATCGGTACATTTTTTCATTTCCTGTACAAAAATTGTGATAAGAGTGAAAGGTTTTATTTTTTCAAAACGACTCCAAATCCAAGAATTGGAACTGGTTAGTTTATCGAATAAAATATGTATTACAAAGGTTATATGATATCCATGCACATTGCACGAACATATGGTTGCAAGAGGTAAATAAATGCTGGATTTTAGAATTTGCATCGAGGACTCCACAATGTTTTAGTAATAAAATTATAAGGACTTATTTCAGAACCGTCATCGACAGAAGCTGGCTGTGCTGAGACCATTTCGCACAACCAGCCAGTCGATGGTGAACATGTTGGTGCTGCTTTGACACAGCTCACGATCGACCAAATTTCTGAGAAAAGCAAACCCAGCAAATACGAAATGAGCAACTCGGTGATCTCCCATTCCGTTGCTGACGAAGAAGCTCGGCTGAAGTTTTTTACGGGCCGTTGTAATTCTCGGCCCTTACCTGGTTCCTCTTCTGACTTCTCAATCGGTGAAAATGTCTGCACGAAGTCAGGTTTGAATGCTGAAAAATATGTGTGTGAACTATCAAAAAAAGAAGACAAGATCAGCAGTAGTGAGAAATCGTTTAGAGATGATAAAAGTAAAGTTGTTTTGGACGAAAATCACAATGTCGTTTCGTGCAAGTCTAAAAGCGATTGCGAGCTCGCTCGCTCAAGAGATTGTGGTACACATGAACAAGTTTCGAGTGATGTGCATTCCGACGTATCCTCCAAAAATAAGAATAATGTTGTGGGTACGTCAGACGGTGGCCACCATAATTCTCCCACTTCAAGTCACGACTGCCATAACAGGCGATCCGGCAAGACGCATTGTAAAAAGTGTAGTAAAACGACTGAATTTCGAGAGAAAAAGTCGCGTAGTACAGAAATTCGTCATCGGAAAGATTGTCCTCGTGCCCAAATTGTTCAGAAAAACAAACGGGCTGAAAATACTAATTTACCTGTCATTAACGAGAACGAGGAACCTGATCTAGCGCACGAGAATTCTGCTCTTCAAATGAACTGCCTAAGTGGCATAAGGTGTGAAAATGACACAGACAGCTCTGAGCGTGGCATGTCTGAGGAATCGAGGGTAAAATTAGGCAAGTTGAAAGTGGAGCAGAATCCACTTCGCTTAACCTCGGCTGCGTTTCCACTTGGTTCGACAGCCGAAGCAGGAAGTTCAAAAAAAGCCTCAGGAAGGTTAGACTTGACTTTTAAAAGTACGAAGTTGTCTAATAGCTTTGATGCTCCTAAGGAAAGCTCTGGTTCGACAGAAAATTATTCAATAGAGGATCAAAAAATTGGTTCAGATCTTCGTGCAGAAAATTTAAGCGAGGCTCGAATGAGTGTACAAGCGAAACGAAGAAAATCTAATGGTCATAAAAAAGGCTTAATACCGTACCGAAAAAATTCTAAAGCACTCAAAGAAAGGTCAGAGTTATCCCTAAAATGTCATAAATCACATACAGACTCTTTTCATCCATCTAAGAAGCCGATTAAGGAAAAAGAGGATGTGGCGTCAGAATCGATTGTTGTAGGCAAACATCAAAAAAGCGCCTTAAAATCTTGTCAACATTCACGAGGGAAAAAACTTAAGAGTTCCGAGGCGTCTGAAAAACGCTCCAATGAAGATTCTAAGATACCTGACTCACCGCATGACAAGCCACGTTCTGAAGTGGTCTCGCAACCAGCAAGCAATAAGAATAAAATCGAAGAATGCATGCCTCGCTCTATGAAAGGTTTCAGTATTGAAGTTCACCGGCCAGTAGTGAAGAGTGAAGTTCAAGACGTGTCCTCTATTTCAAAACAGAAAAAGATTTCCAAAGGAACTGTTGTGAGCAACCCTACCGCTTCAGTTGAAGTTGAATCAAATGAAACTGAGCCCCATACAAACGGCGGATTTCAGGCTAAGAACAGATTACGTGATTCTCATTTATGTGAGGAAAATTCAAATCAAGTTCCGGCTAAAGTAGGTAGTGAAAAAAGCGTCGACTCTGGAGTGCTTTCTATTTCAGATTTGGACGTGAGCACTAAAGAGCTTCTAACAAATTTGGAAACCAGTAAAAAATTGCAGAAGCTTCTATCGTCTTTACCGTTGACAGAGGAGAGCTTCACTGACGATTCCTTACCTCAAGCTCTAAAAGAAATGAAGATCCCAAAAAATGACTTATGCAAAATTAGAAACAAAATCCTGCCCTTAATTTTGTTACTTTCTCCTGAAGCCAAAACTAGTACAATTCCTGGTAGCTGTAGCAATCTGGACGATCCTGGCAGTTCATGTCAAGCTCAAGTCAAGTCAGAGCGTGTCGAAGATAATGTCAAGTCCGAATTGGTAGTCGACGTGCCCTCGTCTAAATCGAGCAAGATAAAGAGTGCTGCGAAAGAAAATTTCAAGGAAGGTATTAAGAAGGTGAAAAAATTGGCTGAAAAATTTTCGAGTAAAAGAAAGATCTCGGGAGAGTCGCTGAATATTGACAACTCCATTCGAATTAAAAAGCTGAAAGCTGAGACGGGGTGCGAGATTCCTAACATCACTGTTGAGCCGTTGGTTCA
Source organism: Platorchestia sp. MABIK (assembly GCA_014220935.1). NCBI lineage: Eukaryota > Metazoa > Arthropoda > Malacostraca > Amphipoda > Talitridae > Platorchestia > Platorchestia sp. MABIK. Next base: position 97,900 of record JACJUY010000185.1, on the reverse strand, counting down.
GAGTTCGCTAATGTCGACCTTCGGCCAAACTCCAAGTACAACTGAAAGTGAACAGTTAGTAGATCTGTCATCTTCGTTTGTATCAGAAGCTTGCGCTAACGAGTGGAATTCTGTCAACGTTAGACCCAGGTCACTTTCTGTTGGGACATCGTTGGCAATACATCAAAACAACTCCTCGGATGCTAATTGTCAAGGAGAACCTCTCGATTTGTCTGTTAGACACGATTCGCTCGCTTCTGATTTGAACAATTCGATGTCTTTCAGCTGTGCTCGAAATTACTTGAACGACATGCCTATCGATGGCCTCACTTCATCGGTCACCGTTGGGATGAGCAAAGAGCCACAGTCCTTCACAGATACACTTTTTGAAGAGTCGTGTCGAAGTGTTCTTAGAGACCAGAATTATAGAGAAAATTCCTTGTCTGTGTTAGCCACCTCTAAATCTTTGGATTATAACGCTGATGAATTGAGTTGCGACGGTAGAAACAATGATGCTCGAGTGTGTGACGCAGTTGGTCGATCTCTTGCGCTCCAGACTCCTGCGTCTCTTACTTGCTCTGAATTAACTGAAATGGCTTGGTGGCAGCAAGGGTCAAAATTAACATCATTACAGAAGAAATCTAGTACTGATCTTGATTGGTGTGCAGAGCCCGTCTTGCGTGAAAAACTTTCTGAAGACAATGTTGATTTAGTAACCACATCCGTCACAGGAGAGAACACTCAACGTCATGGATTACGCGAGGAGTATTTATCTTCAATGGGTGGTGAAAACTTGAATGAATATTCCAATGAAATTGGTGAAACACCACCTTCTAATCTGAAAGATCAAAACGAAGTGTCCTCGCTCTTCAAATTTATTTCATGCATGCGATCACTTGACCGGAAAATCTTAGACCAACACGCAGCATTGCTACGGAATGACGAGTCCGTTAGAGAAGGGCTGAGTTATCTGACATCACTAATGAATAATCGCAATTTAGCGGCTTCACAGTCGGGTTTTGCCAACACAGATAGTGTAAATATGTATATTAGGAGGCAATTGGAAAAACTTCACGGGCTGCAGGATAAAAGTGAGCTAACTTTCAACTGGGAAGCTTCGTCGTTGAATGAACTGAGACAGCATGGGAACCAATTGCAAGGAAGCGGTCTGTTCCAGCCAAAAGACACCGAAGGTGCTGCAGTTGATTTCACGAATGTGATGGACGCAAGTCGAGGATATCACACCCGTGGTTTCAACGAAGCCTCCCAGCTCAGCCCTGATAACTGCGCCACTCGGCAGCCATCGCTTGTAGATCAAAGTATTTTGGCGTCTGAAAGAATCCAAGACAGCCGTGTGAATACCTCCTCATGTGCTCTTGGAAACTCTTCCGTTGGCGATGATGAAAGTTCGCTTCGCGCTGCACGTCTATTCATAAATAAGGAGTAAGTTGTTTACTTACTTCTGTAACGCTTCTGAAAATTTTATGTTGAAATTCGCAAAAAAAATAAGCAAGGTACATAAGGATCTTGTATTTACAAGGTAACTTATTTTTTTCCCTTTTGGATTTGGAGAATTTGCACAATTAATTCCTACGAGCAATGCATCAGTAGAGGCTTTAATTAGAACCTTTACAATGGGTAGATTGAGGTTTCCTGCGGAAACCTTATTTCAAGTTTACCATTTCAAATATTCCAGAACAATAAACCAATCATTCTGAATATTTATAAAGAGAAGAGGCAGATATTCATCAATACTTAAATAAAAATGACAGTCCACGACTCCTTTTAAATGCTCCGTAAAAGTTTTTCTCATGGTTTAAAGACATAGAATTCCAAGCCATGATTCCAATGAAGTGGATACCGTATTGCGATCGTGATTTATCATGTGGGAGTACGAATTTGCTTCGGTTTTGAATTAAATTATCGTAATGGTCAGGGTGAGAAGTTACTAATTGCGTAAGATCTTGATTGCCCTCATCAGTCAGTTTTGTAAATTGAATTACAAAAAGAAAACGGAGATCTGGGAGCGTGAGAATTCGTTGGTATTTGATTGAATCCTTAACATAGGCATTGTTTCAAAGTTTCACTTGACTCGAATTACTTTTGTTGAGTAAAGAGTACACTGTTTATTTTTATCAGTCGCATGCAACGCTTCTAGTCTGCATTGGGGAATTGGATAGATTGAATAATAATAAAATTCCAAATACTATTTCTTCAAGATATTTGCTCAATAAATCAAGATATTTTAGTACTCTGTAATATACGAAATGTGCCGTTTGAAAGTCAAATTCTCACATATAATTTTTCGTTGGAATTTGGATGAATTAGTTTTCTCAATCTCATATTCTATATTGATGAGCAGAGAAGGTACATTTCTCTAATAGGAAAATAAAATAAATTTAGTTTTATCAACATTGATGAATATTTTATTTGCTTTTAGGGACATCGTAACTTTTTCCAGCTTATCGTTTTGCTTGTCAGTGTATGATGGTTTCCTTTAGAAATGGAAGGAGAAAGAGTACTGTTATCAGCAAAAGGTACGAGTTTAAAAAATAAAGTACAGTAAAAAAATTAGGAATGTTCCAAAACTCAATATTTATAAAATGACATTCTATTACATGAAGTTCTCTAAGATAAGCGTAAGGTTTAGATTTGTGAGGTTTGCCAATTTTGTTGCTTTGGGGACTAGAACTTTTGCAAATATGCCGTTTGGTGACCTCTTGTATAGATAGGCCTTTAGGACTCCTTAACAATTGACTTTTTTTCTTCAGAAAGAAAACACTTAAAATATGTGTTCATACTGTATTGTGTTCATCACTGTTTACCATCTCCATCATATTGTGTTCACCTTAATCAGAGTTCAAACCTTATTCGCTATCTCTTCTTAGTCTCATGTTCCTCTTCTTCCTGTCATGCTGTTTCTATGAGCAAGGTTTTCTGTGCGGGAACACACCTTGGGCATAGATTCCACATTTTCCTCAGTTTATACCTAATAGGGACTTCTCTTTCCTCTGTGAAAATATCTTTGCAATTGAAACGAAGCCTTAATTAAACTTCTATTCTGTCCGGATAATGTTGAAAAGTTCTGAGTGTGAGTTACCAATTATGACAAGTTGTTAACGATTCCACAGGTATGATTTTAACCGTCATTGAGTAACTCCTTCAACGCCGTCACATTGGAGCTTCGAGAGTAATAAACTCTTTTCAGTACTGTCAAACGCTTTGCGAAAACGTTGGAATACAGAGAAAATGATATTCCCATAGTCGATATTTAAGTACAAATGATTCAGAATGGCTGATGTTGTGGATTTTCAACATAAGCCATTTTCTTTATCATAGTGAATTTTTCTTGAAGTACTTCTTTTTGCTAATAATTGTTTTCGAATATTTCACTGAAAATAGGAGAGAAAACTTGTCTATAAGTATAAACATTAGTTCTATTAATATTTTTAAATGTTAGCGTTTTTGCAATTTTCAGATAATCTTTGAAAGTATGTTTGGTAGTCGAGAACGATTAATTCGAGCTAAGAGGATGGTAGATATTTAGTCAGCCGTGTATTTCAACACTTTTACTGAGACCGATTTCAATTCATCTTTGCCTCGAAATATTTATTCAGTCGATTACATCTTAGGTATTAGTTGGTGCAAAAAACGAGTAAAAAATCTCACTTGAAATAGCTTCTTACAGTTTACATGTTGACTGGAATCAGTAGTGATATTTTCAGCTGCGGTTTTGATTGTTAATTATTTTGTGAAAATTTGCAATATCTTCTCCTTCATAACAAGTTATTTCTTGAACAATAGATTCAACATTCCCTACTGCATTGTTTTTTGGTTTGTAAACGAAATTGAGCAGACGCTGTTTTTTTTAATATTTGAGTTCGGGAAGTTCTAGCGTAAAGCAATTTTCCTTTGATTTTTTATATTTGAAACTTAAAAAATTTCTGAAATTCTTATACACTGTACTATTTAAAACTTTTTCGTTACGAAAAGTAATGTGCAGCAGTTGTTGCGGTTTAATGATGTCATGAGTAGTACAAGACTCTAGCTTGTTTTTCGGTGTTACCGTGTGATGATTTGACAGCGTTGATTATGCGCAGTATTTAAAACCTTAGATTTCATATTGCGTTGTCAAGTTTTGTTGTATCGATGTCATGTTGAGTGTTTTTTAAGGGGTAAGATCAAATAGTATATTACATGTTTCTCTTGAACCAATTTCATTCACACGTTAATGTGGATTAGTAAAAGCCTGCTCTGAAGGCATAGGTATTGGAAATATTGTTTTAAGTAAAAATACCAGAAAATAATCTAACAATTCAAAAGTTGGTGCTCCGATTAGGAATTTAGTTCGATCTGTCAAGAATGTATTATCAAAGAGCGACGATAGGACCAGATTAAAGAACATCCTGATATTTCTGTCGTTTTTGCCCCGTCTTTGTCGTACTGCACTTTGTGACGGTCCTCTCAGGGGGATACAACAGTTGGATCTATGGTAATTAGCACTCTCTATAGGAAAATGTGAGATCTCAAGCTGAGAGTTAGATGAACATTCTTTATGTTAAAATGAAATGTTTTTTGCTTTGTTAAAGACTATCTTTATTCGTTTCACTGCTGTTCTGTTTGTCGGCACCTACTACTTTCTTCTTCAGCTTTTATCTTGTTTCATAAACTTCTTTCTCAACTTATTGTTCCTATGCCCTTTTGCATAAATTCCGCATTCCCTTATCTCCATACTCTATGGTGTCTTCCTCCTTCCTCTCTTCGATACATTCTTTTTTGTAGCAGTTAGGGAGGCTAAAACTAACATTTAATCTGTCATGGAATAGCAGGGTTAGCAATGGGAAAACTAGGAAAACTCGTGTGAATAAGGAAATGGGAACCAATTTTCATACATGCATTTTTTTAGGACAAAATTTGTAGGAATAAACAGATTATAAAAAGCCTAAATTCTAATCAGAGTTTCCCGAAGTTGTTCAAAATGTACATCACAGCTACTTTAAGAAGCAGACAAGGAGAAAAAATTTAACTTGAGCAACTTTTTTGAATCGTTAATTCATGATATTGCAAATTTTTTTATAGAGGTGACATGTTCCGATATTTTGAATTATATCCTGATCTCGAGTGTTTGTACATTTTTTTCAGATGTTGGATTTGATGAAGCCCTATTCTTAAGCACACTGCTCCGCGCAAAACCAATTATGGAAAATATCAGTTCAGTTGAATAAGAAGAGGCGATATTGCTAGGTTACCTGAGCTAAGTAAAGATAGGCTTGCTTGACTTTTATCTTTGGTGTCTACTTACCCCTCAGGGGGATTTAACTATTGTATCTATGGGAATTAGCGCTCCCAGGGGGACTATGTAAGGGTCTGAGCTGAAGGTTAGGTAGGCTTTCTCTTTGTTGAAATAGAATTTATTTTCGTTTAACGGACCATCTTTTTTCGGTTCACTGCTGTCCTGTTTTTCAGCACCTACTACTTTCTTCAACTTTTTCTTGTTTCATGATCTTTTTTCTTACTGTTACTGTTTCTTACTGTTACTGCTGTTTCTTACTGTTACTGCTGTTTCTTACTGTTACTGCTGTTTCTTACTGTTACTGCTGTTTCTTACTGTTACTGCTGTTTCTTACTGTTACTGCTGTTTCCTGTTACTGTTTCTATGCACCATGTGAATAGATTCCTACTTCCCTCAACTCTATACTAAATGGTGCTTTCATCTTTTCTCTCTTGGAACATCTTTGTCGTGATAAAGGGAGGCTACAACTTTCTAAAATAATAATATAATAATAATGATAATAATGTTATCTGCTTAGTTTCTTTCAGTTTCCATGTCTGCGCTCTTTTTTAGTTTTTCGTCCTTTTTCTAATTTAGGATTTCTGTATGTTACATGTTTTTCCATGTTATTTATGTTCGTTAAATAAAACGTTAGTGTTATAGGCTCGTTAAACAACAGAATGAAATTGTTGGTTCAAATGTGTGTTGGCACTGGTGATGTTCACAGAGCCAAGCCGCCGCTGCCTCCGTGCGGGGCAGAGCGCGTGCAGCTGCTGCAGCGCATCGCTGCCGAGCTGCAGCGCTGGCCTTGCGAGGCCCTGCAGAGCGTCTCCACTAGAGTGGCAGCAATAGGCGCCCCCCTGGTCGACAGCCTCCCCAGCAACAAGTTTGCCAGCGTGTTCATGCCCTCTGAAAACGAGAGGCAGCAGTTCCATGTTAGTGGTAGCCTGCACTCGTTGTTGAGTTCTTGTGTGTTCTTTCAAAATTTGACATCGATAAAACTGCGTTACTTTCGCTCTCCTACGAGTGTAACTCCATATTTTGAATTATGAAATGCATGTTGTGTCGGTAAAATGTCACGGATCATATACAAGTAAGCGATTGAGGTTCATAGAAGAAAATTCGTTATAATAAATTCGGCTTGCTTCAAATATAATTTCACTTTTCGAAATTCAGAGCCTGTTTCTAGTATTATCATTTTTTTGCAATTTTTGATTTGGTATCGCATAGTGGCTTATTGTCGTTGGCGCAAGAATGCTTTTTGGAAATGATACGTTGCGCATATTTTTTCTGATTAATTGATTGCAGGAGTGAGTGTCCCCCAACTTGAGCCTAAGTTTTTCTGACTTTGCTGTACACCTTGCAAACATGATATTTCGGTTATGGGTTGACAATATTCCGGTAAGGTATTGATGCGCTGATGATAGATTTTTAAAGGAATTTCTAAAGGCGAAGGCGATTCCTAATATCGACAAATCTAGTGGGCGGCATTGTATGCGCATATCGTGTCCACCAGTCATGCGAGCATATCGCAATCAATCGAGTATTTCATGCATCGCTCCTGTATATCAAGTGCGCAACTGACTTCGGGTGTCCAATTGCAGCGCCTGGTGGTGAAGCTAAAGCTTTTGTTCCGCCCCGTGTCATGTGCCGTGGAGGGCGAAGGCGGGCTGCTGCTGCTGCGCTCGTCCGCGCTGCAGGCGCTCCTTCTCGAGGAGCCCTGGACTTCTGTCCTTGCTAACCCTCACATCAAGTAATGAATTTCTTGCATTTAGAGGCTCATAAGCAAAACGCTGCGGTTTGTGTATAGGTATATTTCTCGTGAATTTCTTCAACGTGTGTAAATCCAGTGTATTTCCAGCAAAAAGCTCCTCTTGGGGTGTGGGATAGGTAACAAGTTTAGGTTAATTAGGTTTGTCCATCCTACGCTATTGGGACTGGTGTCTCTAAATGGATACCATTGAGTTACCTCAGTTATAGATAACAGGGTTTCTACTAGGTAGTAAAGTAGTAAAAAGTAGTAAAATTTGAAAGGTAGCAAAAAATTTCTTCAGAGGTCTTCTTTACTCATCAAGGTACTAAGAAATTGTGAAGTGGGTTCATTCACTGGAAATTGTACGTAATTTACCTATGTGTAAAGAGTTAAAAGATTCTTAAAAATTTATTTCTCCCAGAATTAGAAATTTGTCGCAGTTCATGGGAAATATTCCTGTAAGGGGATCTGACAATTCCCGGGTGTCTACTAGTTTCCAGTCAGTTTATTTTTTTGTATATGATGCAGTTGCCCTCATAATTGAAAGATGTTGAGACAGGGCCTTTGCAAAACATTTGTTGGAGTTCATTTAAGATAGGGTATAGTAAAAATTTGAGCAAGTTTTTGCAATTACGCATTGGTTACTTTACCTAGTATCAAATATTGTATTTAGTATTTTTAGTTTCAAAAACCTGGAACTTTTTTTTAACCTTAGTTATTGCGTGTATTATTGACTCAAACCATTCATTATAGGCTGATTACTTACATCTGGACATTTAGACAACATTCAATATGTTAAAATAAGTATTAAATTTTTGTTGTTGAAGATAGTAAAAAGTAGTAAAAAAGTAATAAAATTTGGAAATAAAATATCAGACACTTTGGATAGCCTTCGGGATGACTGTCTTTCGTACCCACTTTGTTTTTTTTTTTTTTAGCTTTCACGCCTTCTTCTCTATTTTCTCTTTTCAGGAATTTCCATTTCCATGCGCAATGTGTCTTGGGCGAGAACACACCTTTTGCGTAGATTCCCACTTTTCTACAGTCCCTTCTTTTTTCTGTTTTGAGTTGCCTTTGATGTGGCTGGGGCGTTTTTAAACAAATAAAATAATGGAAAATAATGATCTAACGAAGAGCAAGTATTTTTGAGACGAACATCTCAGGGGGATGTAATTATTGTTTCTATGGGGATTAGCACTTCCAGGGGAAAATGTGAGGTCCCGAGCTGAAAGTTAGGAATGCCTTGAAATAATGTTTTTTATGCATTTGTTCACTGCTGTCCTGTTTTTCACCATCTGCTGCTTTCTTCAACTTTTATCTTGTTTCATGAACTTCTTTCTCAACTCACTGTTTCTGTGCACCACTTGCGCATAGATTCTGCGTTTCCTTAAGTCCAAACTAACTGGTGCCTTTCTCCTTCGTTTCTTTGGAGCGCATTTATTGCGGCAAGAGTGGCTTAAACTAACGTCTGACCTAATCTTATGATAAGAAGTAAGAATTTGAAGTTTTACATGTCGGAAATGTTTTTTTAAGATGCGTTTTTAAATCTTACCTCACTTAAGGGAGTGAAAGTTTTTTCTTGTCCGCGCATCCTTTAATCACAAGTCTAGAATCATGCAAACAAAATTGTTAAATTTATCCATTTGTTACAAGCTGTCTCCCGTTGCCCTGAATATTCGAATGCAATGAAGATTGTGGTCTTTCTTTCGATTTACAGTACTGTATTTTGGTCACGTCATCGGTGAGAGATTTACGGCTGTGAGAACCGTCTGGTTGATTTAATTTCATGATAATAGAAAAGAAAAGGGTCACACAACCGAGCAAAGTGGTCCATTCTCGGATTGTCCCAAAGTCCTGTGCTGTCAGACACTAATCACTTGCAGGCACCAACGAAACACATTTACGATCATTAATTGATCGTAATTAGGTTTGTCCATTTATGCTAACGCAATATCTCTTGACACGTCCGTTAGGCTAAATGTAGTCATATGATTTGACAGTTTTCTTCGCATTGTAAGCATAAGAGCCAAAATTACCTTTTTTACGTCACGCTGACGCTATCGGATGAGGCATTACAAATACATGCGGTTGCCTATAATATCTACAGTTATAGCTTTTTCTCTTTCAATCAAATTGGAATTCCGAGTAACCCTAGTGCTTAAAAATACTTCAGAATTGCCAATCCAATAATAGTCGAGACGATTTTGAATGTTTTATCTTGCTATGAGAGACAACATTTTCTGAGAGCTGGTTCCTGATTTTGGCTATTTTAAATGTAGAAAATTCTGGCCCTGAGCTGTCTGAAATTTTTTCTTGCTAATTTTCGGCCTATAATTTCTGGTTCGCGGAGTGTCCGCAGTGTCAAAAAACTGGGCTAATATATATCATTTAAGCCATTAAGATATTTGTGGGCCTGCTTATTGACCTTGCAATCATCTTTGTTCGAGGGAAAGGAGTTTTGTTGCTTGGAGTCATTGCTCGTAACTGAGGTTGCGCAATAATTATTATTGTGAAATTATTTACGTTGTTTCACGCTGAATGCACTCTATTTTGTTGAAATCTGGTCTTAGAGTAGGGGACTAGAGTTGCACTGCGTATTCTAGATGTGGTCGGATCAGTGCCTAATATAATGGTTGCATAGTATCCTTAAACTGGTTATCAAGTCTCTTGTTCTGAAGTCAAACATTCTGCTCGCATTCTTGATGCTTTTATCTACTTGTTCAGCATGTTTGAGATCATTGGCGATAGTGATGCCAAGAGCTCTTTTTATTTGGTCTAAGGTTTCAATTGAAGTATCTTTCATGGTATGTAGGAAGTAGTCATCTCGAGTGATTGGAGTTTCATGACAGAGCGATCAGTGTTTAAACCAACGCTGCCAGATGTTGATCGTCTTTGGGCTACTCTGAAGACGTGAGCGTGTACACAACAAAGAATTTATCAGGTGTGTGCTGGTATTAACAATACTAGTGGGGAAGTTTATGCTCACATTGTGATGTTTTGTTTATTTGCTCCTGCACATTTCGGTGGTAGTTATTTGTCATTTCGTAGTTCCCAATCACTTATTCTTGGTGTAATCTCTTCTTCCTTTTTCTAATGCACTACAGAAATGAAACTCCTTTTTAGTGTGGATGTTAGCAAATGGGCACTATCTCACAAACGAGGGGATAACATCTGTTTTAACTACTCCTCGCTTGTATGTATTGTTATTGAGCGTCTAATGCATGGTGTTCGCAGAGCGTCAGTTTTGCAAGGAGTGACACGAATTATTTGTCGTCAGAGTGTACACATACGAGACGGGCTCTGGCATCGTAGAAGAGAGCCTGTGCCCGCGCCTCAACTGTGGTCGGCTCCTGCTGCTCCACCACACGGCGCTGCTGGACTCCCGCTTTGGTGCGTTATGCGAGTGTTGCCAACTCTTCCTTTTAGCTCATTAGGTGTTGCTCACTTTCAAGTTGGTGCATATGTTGTACAGTATTTATGCTACTATGCAAGAATCGAGTTGATTTAATGCTTCCTCTCGAGCGTGCATTACCTTTCATCAACGATAAATAGTCATGACATAGGTGTGGGGTGTTTTCAGTTGTGTACGATCCACATTCTGTTTAAATAATTGATTGGTGTGTGTTTTAGTCTCCTTTAAAATACTTCTAATGCCTACTACATTTCTAGATCTGCCCTAGGTATGGCCTCATAACAATGACGTCACACGCTATGCAGCGCTTTCGTTGTGGCCAGCGTGTGACGTCAGTGTTGTGTACCATTCTTGTGCTCAAGTAAGCTTAAATTGAGTAATCTATTCTAATTAAACGGAATTCAGTAGCCTTAGTGTGTGGTTCAGAATAATTTTAATTATAAGTTATTCGATTCGGTATTAATATCTAAAATTACAGATAAAGAATGTAAAGATAAATAGATCTTTAATTAACAAGAGCCCGAGCTGAGAGTTGAACAGGCCTTCTTTTTGTTAAATAAGAAATTGTTTTGTTATGTTAAGAAACACTTTTTTTCGGTTCACTGCTGTATTGTTTTTCAGTACCTACTACTTTCTTTTTCAACTTTTATCTTGTTTCTTGAACTTCTTTCTCAACTTACTGTTTCGATGCCCCTTCTGTATAGATTCCACGTTCCCTCGTCTCCATTCTGAATGGTGCATTCCTCCTTCTTCTCTTCGGAACGCTTTTTTTCCTTAGCGGTCAGGGAGGCTTAATTAAGCTACCATCTAATTCAATCTGGATTTTTAAAGTGTGCTTTTGGGTTTATGTATTCTCTACTTCTTGATTCGAATGCTAGTTAAACGAGGCAATTTTTGGCGTGATGTGAAGCGGTGCAGAGAGCAAAGTTGGCACTTGGGCGTATTTCAGAGTAATAGTGTTCAAGTTTCACTCCTGCGATGCTTTTTAATGTAGGCCACGCTTTAGTTACAATTGACGATTAATGATGACGTTGTGTTATGTAGGATCAAAATGGAGAGGAAAACTGTGGAAATATGTCGTATTTGATGTAACTCGAATGCTCTGTAATAAAATGAGGACCCTAACCCTTGTGATATTGTAAGAAAATACGCAAGTGCAATATTTTCTGAGTTTAAATTGCCTCATCTAATGTTTCACCTTAATGCCGTGCCAATTTAAGTTGAATTACCCTTCCACTTTTTCTGTCTACCAGAAATAATCAAAAGCAGCGTTTTTTTGTATACTCGTTCGCCGTAAAAATTATGACTTCATATTTTATGAGACTTTTCAGTGCCTGATCAACCCCGTTCAATAAGAAATCATCGATAGTTTAGAGCTAACCTTATTTCGCCCGCCTTGTGTGCCCGACGTTTTTTCAGTAGAAAAATAGAATAAATTAGCCCTGATTCCAGAGTCAACCCAGATGTGTGAAATGTGGCATCAGCCCGACTGGAGGTAACTAACCATCATTGCGTCCTAGCGTTAGTTGCCAGTAGAGTTGGTTAAACGGAACTAAAGTTGGCAATAATCTAGATTTGAAAAAATTCACTTGCCCTGTTTTCATGTGTTGTTGAGCTTCATCCGTTTTCTATTTTTATTCTGAAATTATCTCAATTTTTCATTACTTGACTCATCCTTGATATATAGCTGTAAAGATTCTAAATTCTAAAAAAACTACAATGTATTAAAGCTTCGAAAAGTATTTAATATGATTTCTTGTCAATAAACCAGTCAATATTTCCATTTCTCGTACTCGGCAATTCAGTTGATAACATTTTATGAATCGTTACAAGCATGTGAAAACTACTTCAATTATTACAAGAAAGTCAGTGAAAAACACTACTGACGTTTAAATTTGAAGTTTTGACAGTTGTTTAAATTTAGAAATTTATAATCCACTCAATTAGCAAGGTGGTAAATGAGTGTCATGATCGGTTGTTTCACATGTTCAGCTAATCACTCCCATCACGGTGGTGCAATTATTATATCAAAGATAAAAGAGAATTAGTGCTCCCAGGGTAAAGATGTGTGGTCTTAAGCTGAAGGTAAGGTAAATTTTACTTTTTTTCTAATAGGTTTTCGTTGTTACCGACCTTTTTTCGGTTTTTGCCATTACTTCAGCACCTAAACTTTTTTTTTACTGCTATCATGTTTCATAAAATTTTTCCAACCTCGCAGTTTCTGCTCAGGATGTGGGGAGACACCATGTGCATAGATTCTCCGTTTCTTAAAGTCTATGCAAAAGTGTGCTTTTCTCTTTTCGGAATTCTTTTGTTTTGATTGGAGAGACTTGAACTGACATACAATCGATTATTTGATGTTGCATAATTACTTGGTTGTCAAGCTAGAGATGTGACTAAAAAAAAACCGTGCTGTTTTTTTTTAAAAAAACATGTTTTTTTATAAAAAAAAACCATGGACCAAAAAAACGTGGATATTTTCGTTTTTTTTAAACATTTTGTTTGAAAATAACTCAGCAAAAAAAAAGATTTACATTACATTATTTGTTTTCATGTCAGATTATAAAATAAAACAGCACACTTCTTAATTCATGGTTTTCTATGGTTGTATGAAATTTTTCATTTTCTGTGGTTTCATGTTTTGATATTTCATTTATTTTACAATGCACGTGAATCACCTTCAACTCCCCAAATAGTGTGTTGTAATAATATGTCTTTACTTATGGTCATTGATAGAGATGTGACCAAAAAACTATGCTGTTTTTTTTTTATGTTTTTTTTACAAAAAAATTATGACTAAAAAACATGGATATTAATATATTTTATGTGACCAAAAAACCACTCTTTTTTAAATATTTTTGTTACAAAAAATCATGACCAAACAACATGGATATTGATATATTTTATTTGACCAATACAACTATGCTGTTTTTTTTAAATATCTTTTTTTACAGAAAAATCATGACTAAGAAAATGTGGATATTAGTATATTTTATGTGACCAAAATCATTGCTTTTTTAGAAAAATGTTTTTTTACATAAAATGGATATTAATGACTTTTTGTAAAAAAAATTTTTTATTTTAAATTGCATGGTTTTTTTGGTCAGTTAAAGTATCTTAATACCCATGTTTTTTAATCATTATTTTTTGTAAAAAAAAAATTATAAAAATGCATGGTTTTATGATCACACAAAATGTTTTGATATCCAAGGTTTTTTTTACAAAGAAGTCGTGACCAAAAAATAGATATCAATGACTTTTTTGGTAAAAAATACATGTTAAAAAACCATTGATTTTGTGGTCACATTAAATATATTAATATCCATGTTTTTTGAATATGATTTCTTGTAAAAAAAAATGGTCAATATGCAGTTTAATGCATTCACGGAAATTAAAAATACCATTCCAAAAAATCACTAGGTACACATTTGAAAAAGTTTTAGATAAATGACATTCTGCTTGCTGATGCGTTATTTTTGAGTTATTCAAGTGTTGAATTTTAGTCTTCCATAGTAGTTGCGTTGCGCGCTTGAGCTGTTAGAGTACGCTTGGGTACTTTGTAATTTATTATTAGCCA